>LQNS02277964.1:20813723-20824208 GCA_001587735.2 Parhyale hawaiensis | reverse complement strand
GGGGACACCTCTAGTCTCTCTCGGGTGGAAGGACACAAAAGGGGCCGACCACTTGAGTGTCTCCTACTATACTTTGCGCCTTTTTCTCGCCAGTAGTAGCGCACTGAGCCAACCGAGTTTTTCCGGCAGGAATACCGAGATAAAATATTCCTACTGATGAAAAGCGTAATATTATTTTCGGTTGAGCTTCACTCTTGAATCGCCTCGCTGCGTCTAGGGTGGTTAAACACTGAATCTAATAATAATCATCAAACCAGTCTTGTCTCTTTCTCTATATATTTAAGCTCCGCATATCAGCGGCCATCGATCATGCTTGCGGGCATTAATGACCATCGCTTTGGTATAGACTCTTTTCCCCCATCTTTTTTATTTCTCCTTTCTTTTTTCTCTTTCGTCTTCCCTTTTTTCTCTTCTCGTTTCTCCATTCCTCTACATCCTACTAACATACGGTAATGGCAATAGCTCATAGAGGGCCGGGGTGTAAGTCCCGGTGTCTTTTTTGGAATGGGCCTTTTGGTTCGTCTACTGCCGCCTATCTAATCTAATCTATGATTAAATCCCGAGACGCATCCTACAAAGCAGTTTTTATTCTACTCCAAGCATCTTCAGGAGTGGTCTCGACGCTCAGTGGGGTGGAGAGTTTCGCAGCAATTTCGCGTTGCAGTATTCCATGCATGTCCTGGCTCTGTAGCGCTTTCACGTTCACAGGCCTCACTGTACCAGGATGTTCTTTTTGACTATGCCTTGGTGGTACTTCGAGCACTGTTTTAATGCTGATCAGATTGTGATCGGACCACACAGTGGTACTGCCCTTGTGAGGTGGACGTCTTTTCTGTCCCGTTGCCGTACCAGTGCGTAATCTATCAGGTGCCAATGTCATGATCTTGGGTGCATCCATGTGGTTATTCTATTGTGCTTCTGTTTAAACACGGTGTTTGTCACCAAAAGCTTATGTCTCGCACATAATTCGAGGAGTAACTGCCCATTGGAGTTCTCGTGGCCGACTCCGTGACGACCCAGCACGCCCACCAACAATTCATGCTCTGCGCCAACCCGGGCGTTAAAGCCCCCAAGTACCAAGAGTTTGTGCGAGGCGCAGATGCCACAAGGCTCGACATTCTCTCGTAGAACTACACCTTGACTTCTTCAGAATTTGTCATGGTGGGAGCATAGGCGCTGACGAGGGTTAGGAAGGCATTATTCTTCAGTCGTATTCTCATGGTCATCAGGCTCTCCGAAACAGCGCGAGGGAGGGAATCCATGCGGTCTAAAAACCGCGTCCTTATTGCTTTGGCCACTCCGTCTGGCCTGTAGTCGTCCTCAGGTCGCCTAGACCAGAATACAGTGTAACCCGTGCCGCTCTCGGTCATTTGCGACTCGCCGGTAAGTCTCGTTTCGCTAAGAGCCGCAATGTCAATGTTGTGCTTCTGGAGAGTGTAGGTAATCACTGCAGATCTACGCTCCACGTCATGCTCTTTATTAAGTAATGTGCGTAGGTACGTTCCACGCGCCAAATCTGTACTTTGCAATATAACATTTCTTCCTACCGCTGCAGTTAGGTGGCAGCCCGGTCGCGGCTAGCCGGAAAGCTCAGTTTTTGGGCTCGGCTTTTTTAGACAACCTTTTATATGTCCCTCCCCGACTTGGGGGGAAGCAGGCCACCAGTAAAAACGGCTGCTTCGTCGCTCCGGCAGGACACGAGTCACACCACAGCCCTATGGCGAGAAAACGGCCATCACACCGGAGCCGCCACACGTGCAGGAGCGAAGCTAGAAGTTACCAGTGACACCTCTCGCCTGCTTCCACCGCCACGCCCCCATCGCCGCAGATCATACTGTTCTTCCACAGGCCTGCACATAGTATAGTGACTGTGGTTTGTGCAGCGCCACTGACACTCTCTCCTCCTCCCCGATTACAGCAGCAGGTCCCACAAGTGAGAACGTGCTGCCCACGAGGAAGACGCAGCTGGTGACCTGCAACCCAGTTTTTTGGGCGTAGGCCTTGTGGTGCCCAGCGTCGCCAGTTTTTCTGTCTGGGTTTACTCCCATAGCCTTTACCGCAAGCGGCAAACCTGCAAGGCAGCAGCTGGTTTGAGGTCAGAGTTTTGCTTCTCCTAGGACATCCAGCCATAACGACCGGAGCTTCGCGTTTAGCGGTTTCTGTGCCGGATTACGTGCAGACCACAGGCTAAGGAGAGTTATCAATACCTAGCAATTTGGTCCGCGACTGCTTATTCAGTATATTCGCAGTTGGTCTGTATATCTACAGGCCGTTCGGCTATCCGCCACCTGCCGACGCTCCACGCAGTAGTTGCCAGCTATCAAGGCTTGTACGACTCATTTGGCGAACGCGATTCCCGTAGGCCGCAAAAACATTCGTAAATAAACTCCATCTCCAGTCCATGGGGCTTGAACGTGCACGATAAAGGGTTAAATTGGGGGACAGCTTGAATGCAGAACTGCAGTCAGTAAACTAGGACGTACTTCTAAATAACTCAATAGAAAATAAAAGCATCAATGAGATATTCGAAAATATTTTATTGGAAAAGTGTATGATGTATCTTAGCCCGGCTAAAAGAAAATTTAATAAAAGTCGACACCACCACCACTGCCACCACCACCACCGCCGCCACCACCACCACCACCAACACGGCCACTACGAAAACGCTTTTGATAAATCGGTTTGTTTTGAACGCATTCACAGTAAGTAAAAAGAAAATAATAAGGAAATTCAACAGATCCCATAGTTAAATATATGATAAAAACAATGTAGATCGAAGTGAAAACTATTGAAAAAATGGATGTAAACGCGAATTTGAGCAAAACAGTATAAAGCGTGAGTTGAACAGATTGAAGAGCATTACGAACTGAATGTACCTCCGAATTGAGAGCCCAAACAAAACGTGCACAAGAGGAAACGAAACCCCAGGAACAAAATACTGAATCCCGTGTGGTCACATGAGGTGGCTGTAGTCTGATCACAATGAAATTAGTGCCGATAGATACAAGAAAGCATTGCTTAATAATATATATTGTAGTTTCTTTGGATCATCTGCAAGCGTTAGGTTGTGCAATTTACTTGGCGTTATTTTAGCCGATACGAGTAAGTGTAGACGGACCACGAGATATCAGACGCAGTTCGCTATTGGTTACGTGACGTGCTTCAGTTTAGACAGAGGGTGTTATATCTGGATGAGGTCAAACTAAGATAGTAATTGCGTAGCTTAGGAATGGCACATAATAGAAAATAAAGATATTAATTAATACTAGAAATTTCATGGGTCCCGCTAGTATAAAAGTAATCCCCCAAAGGGCGCAATATAGAAGTAATGCCGCAAAGGACGCAATTAAGGGTTAAGGCCGCAAAGGGGCAGTACAGAAGTAATGCCACCAAGGGCGCAATATAGAATCAATACTACCCAAGGGCGCCATCTGTTTACACACCGGAAGGGCAGAAACTGTTTACACGCCGGAAGGGCAGAAACTGTTTACACGCCGGAAGGGCAGAAACTGTTTACACGCCGGAAGGACAGAAACTGTTTACACGCAGGAAGGGCACAATGCATCTAAATAATTTCATTCAATATCCCTAGTTTGCCTACACTTTCAATATTTATTTAGCTCGGTACTGAGTTAAGTCATGTCACCCTAGAGCAGCCACTGGTAACCCGTAGTTATAAGTAACATAGAGCGTTTACTGCCCAGACTTACGGCTCTGTCTGTAGGATGAAGCCACTATTGTTGACCAGTGACCAGATGAAACCTCGGACGCTCCTTGGGGTACCCCGCTTGTTACAAATTAGTGGTGACTCTATCCTAGCACTGGTGTCGACGAAATCAAGATGCTACATAGAAAGCATCCATAGCCACCCACGTACCGAAGGAAACAGGTACAGCACAGACGTCTTCACAGTAGCACAAACAATGGTAGAGTGCGAACATTCTCCCGCTGCTTCCGAAGTATGGGCTCCTTCTAGAACAATGTACTAGCGGGAGATATTACCGAGTCGGATAAAATGGCAACACCAGGGATTCCAGCAACCGTCAAATGCATATGACATGGCTCAACTATTGTGCAATTTATTAGTTAATTTTTGACAGAAGGGGAACAGGATCTCCGAAATCTCCAATATGAAAAGAAATGCATTCAGATAAGAGGGAAAAGGATCTCAGCTTTGCCCTCTTATGCAATCTGGTATTTGATCTCCTGTAAACGCAACTTGATCACGAAATCCACAACCTAGCTTTTTTAATCTCCCATCTATTTCCTAAGGAGCGGGCACAAAATAAGTAGATGAATACATGAAGCGTTTTATAATGATAGGATTATTATTATCGGAGGGATTTCACGACCCAAATTGGATCAGTTGAGCGATGTTGGGCTCTACGCTCTGGCGCCGGGTCACATCCCGCGACTAAGGCTCAGAGCACTTTTCAAATGATGTGCGCTGTTCCAAGCAGATCATTAATTATTATTATTAAGAAACACTAGACTGGGAATGTGAGAACAGTGGAAACTCCATAAGGTTATCAAACCCTCACGCAACCAGCCCAGCAAGAGAAAAAAATAGAAGATTAGAGATCACAGAATCACTCTGTTAATAGATTGCTCAAAGCTGCCAATACCGGTACCAACAAAAGCAAGAGCCAACGAGACTGTTCCCAACATCTGCATATGGTGGAAAAAACCATCACGGTTACTGGTCTCTACGACATCATACTGGTTCTAGGACGAACTCATGAAGAGCACCATTACGCCCATTATGCAGCACCCGAGGAAATGGCTGCGAAAAAAAACTGCTAGTGGATGACTAGGGCAATTTTATATGTTGCATAGAAAAAGCAGAACCCACGAACTCTGCGACAATGTGCTTGATCACAAGACACAACTCCATCCAGCATTAACGCACATCGACGAACCCTTCTGTCAAGTAAACTTAGATGACAGCAGCAGAATCCCAGACTAAGGAGCAATATTCTAGGAAGGGGGAAGACATAGCAATTAAAGCAACGATGTGTGAACTCCACCGAAACAAACACCCACCAAGCTCGTCGCATAAGACCGATTTTTTGCGATGCTCTTGAGATAATCGAACAGATGTGATGTTCAAACATCAACTTTGTATCAAATTTGACAGCCAAGATTACCAAGTCAATAATCACAAGTAATGACACACCATTCAGTATGGGTGCAGAGAACGCAGGTCTCACTGAACGTGACATAGACTTAAGCATCGTCTTAGTCTTGTCTACGTTTAACATCATCCCCTACCTAGAAAACCAGGATCCAATCACCTTCAAATCACGCTGAATGGACTCTGAAACCTCTACTCTATTAATAAGATTCTTGTAAAAAGCCAGCAAAGTAATATTATCAGTGTAACCAATAGGTTCATTATGAACAAGCTGAAACAAGTCCGCTGCATAAACAATGAACAATAAAGGGCCCAGAACACTACCCTGTGAGACACCAGATACCGTACCACATCAAAATTCACGTCCTATCCCATCAACAATTACACATTGGTATCTACCAGAAAAAAACTGACTAATAACCGCGAAAATTGAACCACCTAAGCTCTCAAGTCTTAGCTTATGGAGCAGACCAAGGTGATTCACGCAATAAAAAGCAGCACTGAAGTCAATCTGGACCAATCTTGCTTCATGACCCCTATAAGTGCCAACTGCAACACTTGAAAATTTTGATACCTAGCATAACTAGTTCCCTAGCCCTTACAAAAACCATATTGTGATGGATAAAGGATACCCTGCTTCTCAAGAATGCGGACCAACCTCGACTCAAACCAACTTTCGTTAACTTACGACAAAACAGTGGTGATCGAAATTGGTCTATAGTCGGAAGCTCCAGATGGGGCAAGAGTCCTTCTGAACAGTCGTTACATGAACGACGCGCCAAAATTCTGGAAAAGAGCCCAGCCGTAACATCCGACGGAACACAAAGGCGAGCGGGGCTGCGAAAATACAAGCCACCCTAAAAAAAAAAGAAACGAAGGATGCATTCTCGATATATCAGGTCAAAAAGAAGGCGGTGCATTTAAAAGATCTGAAAGGAAAACCAGAGGACCTCGCCTCAGGATCGCGCGCTAAAAGAATGAGCTCCCGGTTCCGGCTCTGCTTTCCATCGAAGTAGCGCAAAAAAAAGTCTTCCTTGGCAGCAGCATCCACAACAATGTTACCATCAGTATCAATTAAGGGGACTGAAGAGCTCGAGCTCACACCAAGCACAGCGTTCTTCAAGGTGGACCACAGACCACATAACAGACGAAGCTAACAACTCTTGGATCTCAGATTATGCTCCTTCTCAGCTGCCACATAAGTAGTCCCAAGCTGACGCTGCTGTTCCCTGAAACGCTGAGAGTCAACAGCAGACCGGCTAGTTCGCCAATGGACATAGAACTCCCGCATCAACTGGTGCGGTCTTTTACAGGCATCATGAAACCAGAGTTCATCACCTGTTCTGACCGTAATGAAGTGAGAAGGGAAATAGGTATGCTCCGTGTCAGAGAATAGCCGATCCAAAGTAAACTCAGGATCAGTAAGGAGTCTCACTACACCCAAGCCCCTAGGGGAATATTCTGGCGGGCTCTTTCCCTGCCATAATGTATTAAGGTCTCGCGACCACATGGGTCCCTTGTCTCTCCTCCACAGGGGATTTTGCAGCTTGAAGCAGTTCCTTTTTACGAAGTCAGTTTGGTAAAGTTAAGTAGGCTCTCAGTACTTCCCACTCTGTTTCGGGAGGTGGGCCGCTGATCGACGTGGCCAACCTATTCCCGTGAGACTTCTACCTTCTTGTTTATCGTTTTCTTCCCCCTGCGCGGCATAGCTGAGCGACAGCGTTCATTTTCCTATCAATCGCGCACTGACCACTTAGAATCTGAGACCTACTGGCAGAAAAGCTTAGGCAACAATCATTGATAATTTGAAATGAGACGTATTTCGCTATTGAGTGGCGCACAAGCCTGTGTTAAACCATAGGAATAGTATGGCGTGATGAGGATATTGTGTCCCTGATGCGCTAGTATAGTTTTGTACTACTACTACTACTACATAGCTAGTTTTGTAAAGTTAAGTAGGCTCTCAATAGTTCCGCTTCTATTTTGGGAGGTATGCCGCTGATCGAGGTGGCCGACCCATTCACGCTGAACTTGTACCTTCTTGTTTTTCATTCCCTATGCCTGCGTTGCGTAACTGAGCGACAGCGTTCAGCTGTTCCTGGGGATTGGAGATGCACAACTGGCGACTTTTTTCTGTCAGTAGCGCACTGACCACTCAGCCCTTCCTTCAGAAAATAATAATTTAATTTAAATTTTAAATTTGGATATCGGGCATTCAATAACTGCGTAACATCAAGCATGTCTGCTAATTCCGCATTTGACACTCGCTCCAATGTCGTTTTGACTTGTTTGCTTGCGCTGAACTGCTCAACAATCTAATCAAACCCATCTTATTCTTTGCTGTCTTGTAAAACTTGTAAAGATTTTAAGGCCTTGTAACTTTTTAACGAAGCATATTTGACCGCATCTTTATTTAACAAATACGTTTATTTTAACGGTCCTATCCTTATGGTAAAGTTTGTTCTAAAAAGCGCCGGACACCCTGTATTTGCTTTTTGGCCTCCTCAAAAAATTTCAACCCGTTTTGAAGTGAAGACGCGAAATTCTGTTTATTCGTGTCACACATACTGATTTTCGCACGTATTATTCTATTTTCCGGTGTCTCATGACGATCCAATTCGGTAAAATTCCTAGTCAGAATACGGTACGAACCGAGATTTCCCTGTCTACGCTATTTTAAAACTTTTTTTCAAAAGAAAGGGCGAACTTTACAGAAATAAAAAAGTGGGCCTCGGAAACGGTCCCCACTGCAGGTGAGTGATCTTTGTACAAGTCGTTCTGCGGTATTGAACAGCAAATTTGCTTGGTGTGCATAGCTGCTGTGAGGGTACTTACTTACCTGAGAGTTGGGGCTCGGGTCGGTGAACTTTCCGCTAAATGCGTCATAGTTCTTTGCGATTCTTGGTCGGCTGCAGCTGTTTTTAATCATTTGAGGCTAATTGGCCTATGTCTACCACACGAACTAGTGTGTGTAGGTTTTCTAGTGCCGGGTGCTATCAAAGTTGACTTTACTTGGTACCTTTTGACCAGCATATGCCTGAGTGTGTCTCAGCCTTTACAGACCGACAATACACGGCTGAGGTTGTAAGGTAGGAGCGCGACTTTGTATGAGAGCCTTGTTAATGTGACTATTTCTCTTAGCACAGCAAGCAATCGCTACACTGTGTACATAGCGGCATTGTGTCTACATAGATTGTCTATGTGCCTCGGTGGTGAAGTGACAACGATTCGGCATCGCATCAACGGAGGCCCGGGTTCGATTCCCCGGACGGCACGCTACGGATTTACACTGCGTGGAGCACTCCAGCACCGAGAGGCCAGGCGATGCACGATGAGGNCTTCTCCTGCTCTTCACACTACTGGATCTTCAAAATTCTAGAATTAAGGCAAAAAGAAAACCTCGATAGGTGTATCCACTGTACCCTGTATACGAGATAATAAATGATATTTGTTTTTTGTTTTTTGTGCGAGGCACGTCGGCACATTCCGAGGCACTTACACAAAAACTTGTGTAAGTTTTTCAGCTTGCATATCAGATACACTGCATTGTTATTTATTTCGATAGTTTCTGTTACTCGTAAGGTGGTGTATGCAGCGCTAGAAAGGTGTCTAATACTAATAGAACTTTCGTTCTGATATATATAGGTTTAAGTATGAAGATGAGCGTTGAATAAAAACCCATTAAACGATTTAACGTCAAATCAACTTTAGCGTAATAGCTCTGCGATTGGATTGTTGAATAAGCGTTCAATTAGATGATAGAATAAAATAAATTACTTCAATATTATCAACAGCTTATAATAAACTTTATTCAAAAAAATTTACAGCTTATGAAATTGGTAAGCGTGAAGTTTGCACTCGTGCTTTGAAAATTTTGTGCTTTGCGGACTCGCTCGAAATAATTTGCACTCGGATCTCTAACGTCCATCCTACGCTATTGGGTCAAGTAACCCCAGGGGGCCCGTTTAGGTTACCTCCGCCATTAGCTAGGCCTTCGAGACGTCTCTCTTTCGTGCCCACTTTGCTTCTTTCCCGATTTCATACTCCTACTTGCTCATGCTTTATTCTGATCTTCCTCTTCTTTCCCGACTTGCTGTTCCCATGAGCGTTGATCTTGTGTTAGAATACTTTCGTGCATGGGTTACCTGTTTCTCTTTGCATAGCCTACTATATGTCCCCTGCTCTTTCCTCTGTGATCTCGTTCTGCTTGGAAATGGAAGCCTTAACTTCCCACTACAATCATCTCTGAGCTCTACGGACAAATTTGCGCATGTCCACCTCTGTCTCTAATGCCAGCTCCATTGTCCCGAGTGAGCTCAATGTTGTATTCATAGAGGGAAAGGTAAAGTCAACTTGTCCTCACAGCTCGACTGGGTCATCAACGTGCACTGGTTCGTACTGCAATTCTATCTTGGCTCCCGAGAAGTGGATGGTTGCTGTCAACCACAGATTGCTGAGCTCTGGTGCCAAATGACGGACGGCTCTTCCTTTATTGATTCCAAAACGGTGCAAAATCTAAAATCCTATACTAAAATTACATAGGTCACTAGTTTTGAAAACAAGCCCAAGTAAAGTACTGTGACTTATGGGGCAGATGTCATTTATAACGTCCTATAATGACTTATAGAGTAATCTTGATGATGACTGTTACACCCTGACCGCCTGCATTGCTAGTTAGCTCAGACTCTTTGCAGTGATTTTATATCCCCCATGCCCTTTGTTTTATCCATATATTTTCTTGAGCTAGCATTATCTTGCATTATTATGCCAGATTTCAGTGTGGAGAGCCCTCTGCTGGCGGTCGTGAAAGAAGAAAGATCCTCGTCCTTAGAGGCGCTTCAGGTAAGTCTTCATGAAGCTTCTAGTGTTGTTTCATTTTCTCTATTAGATGCATTTAGATTGTTTTCTCTTTTCTACAAGCCCATTATCCTAACCATATTTAATGTAATACCGATACATAAGAAGGGGGATAAGAAGAGCCCACGCTATTATCGACCCATCAGTCTTACTTCGGTCGTCGGCAAAATCATCGAACGCCTTTTGAAAAAGTGCATCACTGATCACCTGAAGATGCAGCAGCTCATATCCGACACTCAACGTGCCTTCCGAAATGGTAGAAGCTGCTTAACAAACCTACTGGACATTTTCTAAAAAGTTACAGATATTAAAGATGAAGAAAAGGGTGTGGACTTTGTGTATCTAGACTTCCAAAAGGCTATTGATAAAGTCCCCCACCACCGGCTAATGAAAAAATTGGAAGCCCATGGCATCCAGGGTGACTATTTACGATGGATCAAGGCATGGCTTACGGGTCGGCAGCAGCGAGTGAAGCTTCAAGGAGAGTCAAGCGA
>LQNS02277964.1:20764307-20780511 GCA_001587735.2 Parhyale hawaiensis | reverse complement strand
TCTGCTCCGCGAGAGTCAGCCTCCTCCTACTGTGCTCGAATTTTTTCTGCGCTAAGCAGTGTCTAAGTATCCATTTATTGGTCTAGAAGCTGGGCCCGTCTGCTACATAAACTGCTTTTTAACTCAAAAGTGGTATTGTCTCAACCTTAGTTAGGCCTTGGAACATTTCCTCTCGTGTCAATTGCTTTCCCCTTTCCGCACTCGTTGCGAACTTTGAGTTTGTGCTTCTTTTCCCCCCTGATTTGCCTTTTCCTTGCGCGTTGATGTAAAGGCTTCACACCTCTGCCGCCATACAGTGCATCATTTACTCTCTTGGAACACTTCTACAGTAGCTAAATAAGGTAAACCAATTAATATAATAGAATAATTTGTCACTTGTGATTTGTGTTTTTGATATTCAAGTGCACTCGATCTATAGTCTACAGTGTAGCTATATTGCCGACTGTCAGCTTGAGCGTGAGCAGCCCAGCGATTGTGAGGTTACCTAGCTTGCATTGGCTGCGTGTTTGTGGTTTGGCGGACTGTGTGCCGCGTCAGTAATAATATCACAACCTTTCTATTTGTTTCCCTTTCCGGAGTAACATCGTGGACCCTGGCCAGGCCGTAGACTGAAATATACAAAAAAGCTAGCTAGGCTGAGTGTTGTGTAGCCTCACTCCTCCACTACAGTACTGTCTTTCTTATCTGACTGAGCAGTTTTCTTCCTATCGGTCAAAATTTCAGCATTTCAAATGAAGCCGAAATTTGAGGTGGAAAGAAGGTATCAACAGTATCTTTGCTACGGAGTGCTCACATTGCATATAAACTGCCATTTTGTATGTTTGTTGGCGTGTTTTACTCATTATTTTTCTTCTTCCTGTAACTCTAAAAGACCTAAGGATGAGAGCACGACAAAGGATCAATGAAGAGAATAAAGCAGCGAGTATGAGAAGAGAAGATTCCGCACCGGCCTTTAGGGATTAGGTAAACATATCGATATTGCGTGAATTTTTCACACACAGGTCCACTAGTTTTTCAATAAAATGCACTACATTCAGATTTTTTTGCAGAAAACTTTCTTTTCCGTACAATTGTTAAATTTACATTGTTGTAACAATGCTCTGTCTTCATTTAAAACTAATAAGATTTCAACTGGTTACCCCATACAATCGTCTCAATGCACTAAAAAATTTAGAATTCAATAAAAGACAGTGAATCTACAATTTTAGTTTACCTATACATATCTTAAAATTCGCCCAAAATCTTACTCGTATTAAAAAATCAGACATAAGTATGGATGTAGCAAGAACCTGTTATTTGATACACAATTTGAATCAGTTAGTAGTACCAAGCTAGCTTGTGTTTTCCCTAAGGCTTTGTCATATTTTTTGCTATGAAGATATCTATGTAAATTAGTTAGTGTTTAATAATGTATGTTTTCATACTAAATGGTTGAAATCGGTGTTTAATAGTTTTAAGTTTACTTTACTACGTATAGGACAGCAATGAATTGTGCTAGTGAACATCTTCAAAATATTATAGTGTTTGCCCCTCCAGAAGCAATGGCGCACTTCATCAATTTATTTGCTGCATTGATTTACCTACCTGAAGTGAATATCAATTGACCATTTTATTAGGGTGTAATATTTTGCGCCTGATAAGCACAGTCTCTGAACATTCACTAGAGTGGCGCTTCCTCTAATTCGGCTCTACAGTTTTAGTGGGTGGCATGAAATTCACATTTTCCTCACCTATTACTTTATCTATAAAATATTTGTTTGAATTGCACGTGATCGCTTATTTAACCTATCATGGTGGCCTTCTTGGTCAGTTATCACTGTTGGCGCATCATTCGCTGGGATCTTATTACATCAGCATTTGTTCTCTTCAGCAGCTTCGCGAAAACTATCTGAGCTTTATTGCTTAGGTTTCTACCGAACTGGCTGACAAAATGCATGGATGCTATTAAAGGTATATAAATACTGCTATATTAGTTGGTTGAATGTTCTGCTTATCTTTTATATGTTAACTTCAGGAAGTTGTGTAGTTCCTGCTGTTGAGATATAGGTAGAGACGCAACTTTCTGACTACAGCATATTGAATAGAGACGCAACTTTCTGACTCTATATTGAAGTCATACTCTACCCCTGTTGTATCACTCACTATATTGTAGGTATGCAGTTATGCTCTACCGCAGAAGGCCAAACTTGAAGTTTTGCTAGGGGAACTGCACTCCCCCGGTTTTCTGCATGTGAAATGCTAATGTTGAATTTAGATTTCATTTGTATTGTTGATGTATGGCTGTCAGGTTAGGTTTCCGTCCGGTAATATTACACAGATTTTGTATTTACATCCACTGTTGCTGGTGTGCTTCCATACATATTTTTAACATTATCGGTGCTAGTGTTACATGTGAAATTGATATTTGAGTTTATGAGTTAAAGCTATATGTAGTTGCCATAAAACATAAGAAAATATGACCCTTAAGGCCTTGATATCAAATGGTTTTTTCGACTAGAAACCAGTCCTTTACTCTAGATTTGCGGACATGTGACTTTCATAAACCGTTACTTTTCATTATTTGTTTGGGGAGCTGCCAGTCAATGTTGAAACGTTGATTGGTTCTAGGAGAGGAGGAATATTTATAATATGGAGATTTTGAGGCACAATAAAATTATGTGGGACTCTCCGACAGTATTAGGAAACGGTAAAGTTAATTTCATTTATTTCTAATATGGATGTTGAGTCGTACAACGGTAGTGCACAGCACCCTGAGATGTTGTTTTCCTAAAGCCACCATAAGAATAATACAGTACTAAACAATGTCATAAGAGAGAATTCGCATTTGCAGCAAAATTCACTGCAAAGTCGTATAATATGAGCATATTTCTCTGAACTTTTATTGTGTGACAGTTTCTGACATTGCATCTTAATGTTACATTCTCTATCTTTACATGATACACCGCTCACGTGAACCCGCTTGAGTCGTGGGTCCTTTGCTTAGGCATAGTCAAAGTAAAGGTGTAACGAGATTACAGTCTTGTTCAAATAAAGGTAAAGTAAAGTCAACTTAGACCACACCCTCACCTGGGAAACCCACATGCAGTGGTTTGTGCTGCGGGTATAGGCCCACTGGCCCCAGACGAGCAAGTGTAGTCGCAGTCGCCCTCGGGTTACGAACTATGGCGCCAATTTGACGGAAGGAACAAATAACCCGAGACNATGCACACACAACTGCCGAGTCAGCACACCAAGATCTGCAAAGAGCTCTTGTGACTCACGGGGAATCGAACGAGCGATACAAGGTGTTAGAGCTGAGAACGGAAGCATGCACTCCAAGCTTGCATGGCCAGTAGGAGTGTGCTGCCTCATGTAGCCATTGGCAGCATTCGACCAAAGAGTTTAGAATACAACAGAAGAGGAAACTACACGGCAGGTTTTATCCCTGTCGCTCCCAAAAGACTACAAGAAGCGCTAGCGTCGTTTTAATTAAACAAGGAGGTTCAGTTTGTTAATTCAATCTCCCCCACGTTTTGTTGACTGTTGTGCAGCGTCTGACTAGTCGCAATCTTAACTTGCGTAAAATTAACGGTAGCCGTCTTCTACCATTTAAAATATTGGGAACGAGGTCTTTCATTGTAACGAACCGTAAATCAATATATTTTATACCCAATGATGCAGTGCTTCTTAATGATGGGATCTTAGAACTCGTTCTGTTATCGAAACTACAGCTTAGGGCAACAGTTTATCTACTACCAAAGCAGCGGCATGCAATAATAAGCACCAATATTGATTCAATACTAAGGTAAACAGCAATATTTTTGAAATTAGGCCTTTCTGACGTTTTTGATTCATACATTAGTTCATAAATTTAATTAGTATTCAAAATATGTTCTTTTTCATTATTTTGCTGCTTACGTTCACGTCATGCGCCGCCATATTGGAACTTATAAACTCTTTGATTTGACGGCCTCCGCCAGTCGACTCAGGAAATGCCAGCAGGTTACATGCATACTCGCTCACGCCGGGATTGTGAGAGGTTGTCTCTTCAGCTCTCTCTCACCCGCCGTACATTGTACAATGTTTGTCATTAAGCCTTGAGCTTTTGGAAGATGTTGGGTATCTCCTGGAAATTAGGAAAACTACAATCGAAATTAAAACGATTTTAGAAAATCCAAGCTAAATTTCAGACAAAATTTAAAAATCATACAACATGTAGCTATCCATTCTGACTTGGCTGAGTATTTTCTTGTTTATGAATACATATTTGCTTATGTTTTGATGAATGTTGGTCTTATTTTTCACCAAACTATTATCGATGTGTCTCATAATACACTTGTTACTTTCTTATCATCTAAAGTAGTAGCAATAATGATAGCACAATTCAGAATTTTTCGATAACTCAAAAAATACTACGCCATATGCGAAATTTTGACATAAAAACCTTATTTCAACTAGTTGCCTATTTCTTATCATAGTTTCCCTATAAAGTAATTGATTATTCTTTTGTGATGAAAAGTATAAATTTGTGTTGAAATTTGGGTGGAAATAAAGATAGCACAACTTGAAAAAAATTAATTTCCACGTTACTACATCCAGATTAGAGAAGAAGAATATCAAAACAAACCGGCGTCGCCATATTGGACAGTTGCTCCCCACCTTGTAACCTCTATATTTGGAAATTAACCCATTAATTGGCATAGGAAGACAGTGTGGGTTATCTGAAAATTAAAAGGGTCAAATAAGCGCATTAAATGAAGAAGGATACACTATATCTGAGATTTCGAGGAAGGTTAGCAGATCTAGAAAGGTAGTAACTAACTTTTTGAAGAACCCAGAAAAATTCGGAAAAAAGAAGTCTCCTGGCCGCCCTTCAAAATTGAGCCCTACAGCCCGCCGCCGACTTCTCCGTGAAGCGTCTCGGACAGGAGAGGGGTCAAAAAGCCTGCAAACAATCCCTGCAATTGAATGTTACGCCGAGAAGAGTGCGACAGATGCTGGGTTCATCTAAGAACTTCAGTTATAAGAAGAGAAAAATTGCACTAGCACTCACGAAAACACACAAGGCAAGAGGCGAAGAATGGGTTCGAGAAAATGTGCAATGGAACCATGAAAATTGGTCTAATGTTTTTTTTTCCTGTGAAAAAGTTTAAACTAGACGGACCTCAAAGTTCTCAATACTACTGGCATGATCTTAGAAAAGGAGGACAAAATTTTTAGCAAACGACCTTTTGGTGGCGGATCCCTTATGATCTGGGGAGCATTCTCCATCAAGGGCAAGGCGAATTTGGTGATGATGGAAGATAGACAGATTGCTCAGAAGTACACAGAGGTCTTGGAAACTAGTCTTCTCCCATTTCAAACTGATGAACATCAGTAAGAAGCGGTGTTCCAGCAAGATAATGCCGCCATTCACACAGCGAGGTTGACCACAAATTGGCTTAATGCCCATAATATCGCCACTTTAGCTTGGCCTGCTAAGTCACCCGATCTAAACCCAATTGAGAATCTTTGGGGGATACTCTCACGGCATTTTTACAACAATGGGAGACAATTTCAGGATAAAGCAAGCTTGTAGCAGACCATAAATGAATGCTGGGAGGTGTCACGGACTCCTGATCCGTGGAGCTTTTCGGGGTAGAATAAACTCTTGGTGCTTTCTAGCCCGAAAAGCTCCACGGATCAGGAGTCCTTGACAGTTCAAGACAAGGCCAAACCAGGATGGACAAAAAAAAAAGGAGTCCCTCAGTACGAAGAGTTGAGGCCGCTGATGCCTCAGCAGAGCATGCTTTAACCCAGGTATTAGGCGGGTTGGACGTGGCTCTCCGCACTAGCGATGCCCAAGCACTCGAAGCCTATCCCAAAACCCAGCGCAAGACAGTGAGGAACTATGAGAGTGCCGTGTTCTAGCTCGGAACGGGGTTCTGTAACCATGGCTGCCATCAAGAACAGCAGGAGGCCTTCAGGAGGTACTATGCGTCTGCGAGTTTGAGATACTCGGAACCAACACGTCAGGTGCAGGCATGACTTACGGAACTTGGGAAAGAGGCCTGTGATTCCATAAGTGTGGTCTCTACTCACGAAGCTAGGGTTAAGAGAGACTGCGGCATCTTCCTCCCTCCACATGCAACCGACAAGTTCATCCATCACTTACGCCACCCGGGGTGGCAGCATCTGCCGTGGCCGGCAGAGCGAAAGCGGAGCCGGATTACGAATCGGCTCACAAGCCACGTCCGTAGTAGAGGACGCACCTGATCCTCCAGCACGTAGCATCCTTTCGGAACGTCACAGCCGTGTTGCCGAGTGGACGGCATCGCAAAATCTACGATTGAATTGCATTCAACCCGTTAAGGCTCCCGAAGGTCACCTTCCCAGCAAGAAAGACGAGTCTCTGTCTCTAAGGAACTCTTCCGGAGCCCGAAATCACCTCGCCATGCCCTCTGTACGACCCATCGACGACCCCGTGGCTGCTTCTATTATAAAGGCGCAGCTCAGAAAAGGGGGTGAGCAGCTCTACTCTGGAGAGGCTACCACCTTCTGGACGTGGAAGTCATCACTTGTTAACAGAATGATCGAGGTGGGAGCCAGTACCCATGAGTCCCTGGACATTCTTGAGTCCAACACGGACGGACGCGCCCGCAGCCTGGTTAAAGGTTTCAGGATTAAATTTGCGGACCCCGAGGCCGCTCTCGCCAGTATCTGGGATCAAATGGCTGTTGAGTTCGGCAACTCTCGAATTCTGGCCTCCACACTGAAGAGTAGAGTTGAAGCTTTCCCCATCATCAAGGACCCATGCTCGCAGCTGAACAAACTCACGTGACTTGTTGTTGCTTCTACGAATTATCCGTTACAATATGGATAACGTTGAGGATCTTTTTGAATTCAACCTAACGAGGGAAGCTGAGCGATTGTTGAGCAAACTCCAAACAAGTTTCAGAGCACGGCACCAGAAGATGATAATCCGGCTGCGTAGGCAAGAAGAAAGGTACTCGCTCTTAAATTTCATAGAGCTTCTAAGCGAGTTCATAGAAGAAAATTGCGTCTGCGCTCTCCCAGCACCCCAGGAGCCCCCTCATCGTCTAAGGCCTGGAGCTAGAGTGCTCACAACACAAGCCAAGGAAGACCGGAAGGAAATTCGTTGCGAGTATCACAATGTAACTACGCACTCCACTGCTGAGTGCAGCCAATTCAAGAAGTGTCCTCTCAGTCAATGGCTGCAGATTGTTGCTGATGCCAAGCTCTGTTTTAGATGTCTAAGAGCCGGTCACCGCTCTAACTCCTGTGCCAGCAAGGCTAAATGTCATCACTGCCAAGGCCCCCATCACTGCTTAGTCCATCACCCCCCTCGAGATTCCAAGAAAAATTTATCTGGACCTTGACAGCGAGACTCCAACGCAGCGCAACCCGCTGCGCAGAACACGAGTACGTCAGCATCAGCTACTGCAGGGCCCTCCGCCCCTGCACCCTCTTCGACTGACACCACACCTTCGACCACGCTGCCCGTTAGCAGCGCGTACCGAACGGGATCTGCCGAAGGGCAGAGAGGTATGTAAAACAAAACTGTCTCCGTCTTTGTAAGACGCGTGAATAGCACGCAGAGTTTCCGATGTTTAGCTATCATAGATGAGCAGGCCGAAAATAGTTTCTGTCACTCCGACTTAATTGATAAGTTAAATGTTGACTGTGTAAATTGTACTTATGATGTCGTAGGTGTATTAGGACGTAGTCGCATTGTTGGCAAGGCTGTGCAAGGCCTCGAGGTCAGAGGTATCCTCGAGGCTGACTGGTTCCCATTACCCGAGTGGCGAACGCTGGATCACATTCCAGATACGAGGACCAGGTGGCAACACCTGAGTCCGTGAAGCAGAACCCTCGCCTCAAAAAGTACGCTAGATACATTCCGCCCATGGAAGATAGCGATGAGGTCCTGATCTTGATAGGTTAGGATGCCGGTGATCTCATGTATACGACACGCTGCGTGACTGAAACGCCCCCGTTCGTGCACTTTACTCATTTAGGATGTGCCTTGGTAGGTAGGCAGACAATTCTGATACCGATGGTCTGGGGCAGTCGGGTTATGCGAGCCGCAATCGACCTTGTGTCTGAATCTCTAGCAGTCAGGCCTGTTTTCGACGCCGAGGTAAGCAGTGATCTAGCCAGATTCAAAACTTTTCAGCAGACACCGGATGACGACTTACCTGGCCTATCTAAGGACGATCAAGCCTTTCTACATGTACTGTAGTTAGGAATAGCATTGAGGTGGCCGGCGAAGGTAAGCTAAGGATACCTCTACCTCTTAAACCAAATGTGGCCTTGTCCAACAACAGGGCAGCCGTGTATAGAAGAACGGCCGTTACTCTTCGACGGCTTAAGAGAGATACTGGTAAGTTACTCTAGCACTCGCCGCTATGGGTAAGTATATTCAGGCTCGGCACGTGGAGCAGGTGAGCAGTCAAGAGCTCGCAGCTCTACGTGCGAACTATTTGCCAGCGTTCAGCATCCCCGAACGGGTAAGTTACGTATCGTTTTTGACGCCAGCGCTACTTTCGGAAGCGTCAGTCTAAACAACGCCCTCTACCAGGGACCCGATGTCAACAATAGTTTGTTGGGCATCTGGGTAAGATTTCGTCATGGTCAGGTGGCAATCGGATGCGATGTGGAGTGCATGTTCCACTCTTTCCTTGTGTACGTGACTCAGAAAGATTTTCTTCGCTCCTACTGGTTCCAAAATAATGGTCCCTCGCTACCTCTCGTAGAATTTAGGAGTCGAGTGCATAATTTTGGGCTGCGATCCTCCCCTCCCGTAGCAGCCTTTGGACTGCGTTACGCAGCAGCTCTTGCTCATAACAAACGACCCACCGGATCCGCATTCATTGTTCGACATGCATACGAGGATGACTTGCTCGGTAGTGCCGACTCTGTACCAGAAGCTTGTGACATGTTGTTAGGTGCGAGGGAGGTACTGCGCGTTTTCAGCATGACGATACATAAAATAATTTCCAATCGTAAGGAAGTTCTTACCTCATGTTCTAGAGGAGATTCGGCAGCGGATATGTCTGAGCATGATTTTAATACTTTGGAAACAACACACAAAACTCAAGGCCTGGTGTGGAACGTTCCCCGAGACGAAATGGGGATCAGGTGCCATTTCCCTAGACGTCCTGCTACTAAGAGAGGTATTCTAAGCGCTGTTAATTCAATTTTCGACCCTCTGGGAATAGTAAGCCCGGTGACGTTATCTGCTAGACTGATACAGCGGCGGATCGTGACGAGGGAGTCGGAGTCCGTGTAAAAGCCACTTGGTTGGGACAACCCTATCCCTCCCGACTTGGTGGCTCCTTGGTACGCCTGGGTCACCGACATGAGCACGTCCGAACCCTTCTCGGTGCCCAGGTGCTTCTCCCTGTCACTTTCTGGCACTGTGTCCCGTCGGATGCTCTTAGGATTCTTAGGATTCAGCATTCTCTCTGAGTTTGGCGTCCCCGTGGATGCGGTGCTGTTCTGCACTGACAGCCGCGTGGTGCTGGGCTATCTCCGAAACGCTCAGAAATGTTTCAGTAGGTACGTCACCACGCGCGTCACCAGAATCTTGAACTGTTCTCGAGCTGAGCTGTGGAATTACGTGGAGTCACGGAACAATCCCGCAGATGTATCCACTCGACCGCAGACACCCTCTAGCCTGCGTCACACCTGTTGGTTACGCGGACCGGAATTTGCGTGGTCTATCAGCGAGGAAGAGCTAGTTTATGAGGATTCGACCGTTCAGAATCCCGTCCCTCTCCCCGAAGAAGTAAAGAAGTGCTCAGCTGCTGTGGCCGTACTGCCGGGCAGTACCGACACTGTTAATCAGTTACTTCTTGCCACTAATCACTAGTCTAATCTGGTGCGTATCATGCAATGGTCAGTAGATTTTGTCTCATCTTGCTGAAGCGACTGAAAGGCGAAGACTACGTAACCAGAGATCGTTTGATCTTTCCCCTGGCTGTGCTGATTCTAGAAGCTCAGCGTAGTGCTTTCTCTAAGACTATATATACTTCGACTCGAGCAAGACCTGCCTGCCCCTCGAGGACTCGGACCCGCTCTCTAGCATGGGATGCTTCTTGGATGAAGTACAGATGGTCAGAGTAGGGGGTAGACTTGCTAAATGTCACTTGAGTTACGAACTAAGGCACCCAGTGCTCCTTCCTAAAGGTCATGCGCTCACTCTCAGCATCCTCTCGCATTATCACGCATGCGCTAAGCACCAAGGACGAGTCATGACGGTAGGCGCTCTTAGGGAAGGAGGTTTTTTGATACAGCGTGGTAGTAAAGTAGCCCGCTTTTTCCTCTCACAATGCGTGCTTTGCAGGAAGTTAAGAGGCCGGCCTTTAGAACAAAGGATGGCAGATTTGTCTCCCGACCGGCTCGCGCAATCTCCCTCCTTCACGCATAGGGGCCTAAACGTGTGCGGCCCATATTTCGTTACCGACGGCCGCTCAACTCGGCAAACTCGCTCCTCGAAAAAGGTATGGCTATTGGGGTTCACGAGTCTTTATAGTCGAGCTGTACGCATAGAACTGTTGGGAGGGATTGACGCTCCTACCTTTCAGCGTACATTGCGTCGTTTCATCTCTGTGAGGGGTGAATGCAAACACTTTCGCAGCGATGGAGGTACTGATTTCGCTCCTTTTTGTACTGAATTTATCCGTAACGAGTCTGCATCTGATGGCAGTAGGACCTAGATTGTAAACACCCCTGGGGCTAGTCATCAAGGCGGTGTTTGGGAGAGAAAGATTCAGTCGACAAAACGAATCTTAGCTGGCTCGCTCGCTCAGCTCCACAAACGCACTCTGTCCCGCGAAAAATTTCTCACCTTAGCTCAGGAGGTATCTTCCATCCTTAGCTCCACCTCTATGTATAACGTGTCTTGGGAAGTTAATGAACCCTTTCCCATTACCCCCTCCATGCTTCTAACACAGAAAAGCTTCGCCGAAGCTTCGCCTCCCGACCAGTGCTCGAAGGCTGATATGGTCGCGTACGGATCCAATCGCTGGCGCAGAGTGCAGCACTTGGCTGAACTCTTCTGGGCCGACTGGCTTTGTCACATGGTCGAACGGTTGAGCGTGCGGCATAAATGGAAGCTCGCCGCTCCCTGTCTCGCTGTAGATGATCTCGTTCTCCTGCGTCAGCCTGCCCCTCGCTATAAATGGCCAATGGGACGTGTCCCTAAGGTTAGAAGAAGAAGCGATGGGCTCGTCCGCGCCGTTACGTTAAAGTTGTTCCCTGCGAAGGAGCTTACTCGCTCGATACACGAGCTAGTACTGGTGCTGCCGGGTCGATACCATGGTTGTGACGATACTAAGAACCTTGTCGAGAGTGTCACGGCGATATCACGGTTGTGTCATTTGGTTCGGATGCTAACAGTTTGAACGACGCATTCCAAGACAATATCAATATCCTGTCTGACTGGCTTCACACTAATGATTTCCTTCTGAACACGCAGAAAACCAAATACCAGGTAATCACGAGAAGAAGACAGGTACACTGGATGCTGACCATTGGCGATCAAGTTCTTGAAAATGTGCGAGAACGTAGATTCTGGGCCTAATTATGGATTCTCCACTACTTATGTTTAACTCGCATATTAGCGAACTCATCGCAAACTGTTTTCAAAGAGCCAATGTTCTGAAATCCATCTCGTCAACCTCATGGGTGGCCTCGTACAAGTTGTTCAGAACAGTATGTATTGCCTTAATTCGCTCAAAAATGGATTATGGAGCCATATTACACTCAGGTGCATGCCACAAATCACGGCAGAGGCTTGATCGACTACAAAATGCCTGCTTGCGCCTTATCCTAATAGCCAGGAGAACCTCCTCACAGGTGTCACTGTAAGTGGAGGCATACATTGTACCCTTCCACCTGCGGCGCACATTTGTCCTTGCTAAAACATTCTTATCTCTCTTGAGTCGTCCTCCTTCTGACACCACTGCATCTTGCTTCGGAATTACCCCGGGCCACACAGGTTGCCGGTACGGGGGGTTCTTTGGTGAGGATTGCTACTTCCAGTTTGGTCACACTTGGATATCAAGCATGGCAGTGCCCTCACCAGAAAGTCACAAATGTTTCTCCCTGGAAGTTTGTGAATGACCAAGTCTGTACTTCATTTCCAGTCTGCACAGACTTTCCAATGACTCCATAGTTCCAAGCATATTTGTCAACCACAAATGCACATCACAGTGAAATATACACTGATGGTTCGAAACTCCAGATGGTGCGTGCTCCTGTGCCATCTATGTTGCACCGTTAGAGGTGGTCTTGACCTACAAACTGGACTCGAGGCACTCCATCTACACTGCAGAGGCGTATGCTGTCCTCTAAGTCCTAAATTTTGCAACTATCCATCTGCCAAATGAGAAAATAGTCCTCATCAGTGATTGTAGGTCACTACTTGATTCTTTACTAGCTGAAGGACACCTGCCTCCCCTGGAGTCACAGGTTAGAGAGTCCCTGCTAAATGGAAATACCTCTAGAAAAGTGCGCATCCAGTGTGTCAAAGCTCATATTGGAGTCCCTGGAAATGAAATGGCAGACAGGGCAACTCGACTTGCTCTTCAGAATTCCAATATTAGCTTTTTCTCTCTCACTACTTCGCTGCAGCTCTAGGAACTTCGTCACAAGCTGATCAATGCCTGGAAAGCTGATTGGAGAAGAACAGTGAACACTACAGGCAAGGAAACTTTCCTCGTCTCAGTGCGTACGTCAATTGGATCTAGAAAATGGAATTTCAAGCGACGAGAAGAGGTGGCTCTCACCCGCTGTCGTATCGGACATGCTGGAGTTGCGAGCTACTTACACCGCTTTGGTATCCTGGAGAGCCCACTCTGCAGTTTTTGCAAATCTCCGGATACAATTGAACACTACCTTATCGCATGCCTTAAGTATGCTGCTTCACGCACTATCCTATTAGATGAGCTTGCTGCTCATGGGATATTGGACCCAACCATAGAGGTTCTGCTTGGCGGAGGCATGGATGCAGAGGAGAAGCCCTCGATATACAGAGGCCTATTGAGTTACTTAAAAAGCACCCAACAGATAAATCATATGTAGAGTGGCTCCTCTAATCTGAGATCCGCATTGGACGTTTAGGAAGAGCAGATGAAAATTATCATCTACCCTCCTCATAATTTTGCTTAAGAAGAAGAAAATTTCGTTGCGAGTTCCAAGTTATACCTCGCGCTGAGCGGTTATGTTCATTCGACGTCTGCTATTCTCGCCGACTCATAAACCATAGTGTGTAGAGTCACCTCAGTTTGTGAACTGAAATGGTAAATAAGTGGAGAAAAGCATTGTGAAAAAACAAGAAAAAGCCTCAGTGCTCAGGTAATAGTTTTATCTGAAAATTTGCTATCAGAGTCAGAGTGCAGTGACTCGGAAAGCGTGCAAGCAACAATAGACCAAGGTAAAAGTGAAACTTCTGGAAATACAGCAGCAGTGGAACCACCAGCCTCTCTGCAGTTTGCCTTCCTGCCTCCAGATGGCCCACCCTTACCTGAGCAAATGGAACCTAATTTTGACAGTGAACTTGATGCATCAAACAGCCCAAATTGCATCAGCTTAGATGTGCCTCTGGCTCCATCTTACGACGCAAAAACACTGAAGTTAGTTCAACAATTGGGCTGGGCCTTAGACTTGGGACCCTAGGCTCTGCAGAGACAGCAGAGTCATCTCAAACCACAGATATAGTGCAGCCTCTGTCTGAGACTAGCGAAGATTATGGAAATAGACGTGACAGCTCAATCAGATGCATTTCTTCACAGACTCCACAGCCATCACAGCCATCTTCTTCTAATGAAGCACCCAGTGAAGTAAGTACAGTAGTACTATAGCCAGGTAGAGTTATGTCCCTTGACTGGGGGGGGGGGATGGGAAGGACCCAGCACTCTCAGAAGTGGAGCAACATGAAGCTCGGCATGATGGGCCTAGATCAACTTCTAATACTGTAGAACGAAAATCACAGATATCTGCAAAAAGTCTGCCAAAAAACGTAGATTGTCAACTGAGCGTGCTGATTTCATCACCGTCCACTCTGAAATGTGCTTCACCAAAAACATGGCTGCTGCAGTAGATTTAAGTAGTAAAACTACTACAGAAAATGAACTGAGTAACTCTTGTGTATAAGATACTCTTGGAGTAGTCATTTTGGTGAAACCCACAGGCTCTAATAGCTCGGACATGTTTTAAAATCCTGTCAAGTTAGCCACTGCATTGGAAAATAGCCGTAGCCTTTTCCAGAGTGTTGAAGTCAAAAAATTAAGGTCGATTAGAAAAAGGGAAACTTTGGCTATTGGAAGTGTCTGAAGTCACTATGCCTGTTCTAGAAGACCTCCTAAAAATTGATACCCTAGGTGAGTGGCAAGTTGAATGCAGGACACTACATCGTGACCTGTATGATTATGGGGTTATTTCACCTATTGCAGTCTCAGCTGACCTTACTAGACTACAAGCATCCTTAAACGAGACTAACTCAACAAAGATTACCAAAATTGGCCGGCTGACTTCTAAGAAGCAAAACCAGATAATACTATCTTAGTCAGTATGCTTACAATTTTACAAAGGCCATTGTCCAGAGAAGTCAAAATTTTAGTCATGACGTTTAATGTTCGGCCCTATATATTTGGCCCAACTCAATGCTTCAGCTGTCAGCGTTAGGATATGTAGCCAAAAGCTGCAACCGCAAATCACACTGCCTGATGTGTGGGGGCCTCATGACCTAAAAGACTGCAAAACTCTGCTGTAATTGTGGCCTCAGTCATTTAGCCAATTCTAGGCAGTGCCAAGTTATTCAGTGGGAACTAGAAATTGAAAGAACCAAAGCCCAGGAAGCTTTTGCAACTGATACTGCATCAACTTCTACTCCTTCATCCAGAAGCCCTCAGATAATACCTAACACAGTTCAGTCAACTTCGAACTAAGCTCCTCCACTCATAGGGTATAGTACTCCCCTAAAACGAACAATGAACCAACAATCTAAACCCCGGGCCCGCAGCATCAGCACCCAGACTGTGTTTCGTGTCAGCGTTGGAACGCAGACATTAGAATCAGTATTTGAGGAGGAGGCTATTACATCATCTGCCCAGCAAGTGGACACAATGGGAACAATTTCAACCAAAGCAGCACAAGGTTGCGACTGTTCTCAAACTCAACACGTGCAGCAGCCACATCAGTCGACTATTAACGACATTCTCAGTGGCTTAATTACCAGCCTCTGTGATGCACTGTCACTTAATCTTAGCCGAGAGAGTATGCCTAACAGAGTTAGGTTACTCTTTCCCTGTTTCAAGCACAATTTTTTGGAGCTGAATTTGCCTGTGGCTCATTCTTTCCGGAATGTGCCCGAAAATCCCAACACCTCTAACAAAGAAATGCAGTCCTCCTTCTCTCTTGATGATAAGCCCCCAGATCCTCGGTCTGAATTTCAACTGCAAGAACCTTTCAGTTCAAAACCCCGAAGATCACAAAGGAAGCAGGCGCAACCTCTACAAAACAAAAGTAAAAAGCCACAAAGTTCATAACAGTAAAGAAAATGGCACTTAAAATAGTAACTCACCTCTCATATCTGTAACTCACCTCTGCAGCCCCCAAAGCCCAGGCCGGCCCAGAGCAGGACAGACAGACTAGGGAGGCAAGCACAGCCCCGCGCGCCGGCACTATCATGGGTACGCACACGCACGCGCCGCCAACGAGCCGGAGAGGTGCGCGGTCGGCCATCAGAAAGCCACCAACAAACAATACATAGGTAGGTACTCACAAGGATGTGGGTGCAAAAGGGGCAACACCGCCATGGCAGCGATCCAAGCACCACCAGCACAGCAGCCCACAACACCCCAGAACACCAGAAAAACCTCATCACACACAGCAAGACCACCCACACTCACGCGACATGCAGCATCAGTTAAGCACCACCACCGCTGAGAGCAAAGCATAATTAGAACACAGGGGCATCAGGCACATTACCAACAGTAGAGCCCAAGTAAGTTAGGTAACTAATTAATGGGAAGACAAAAAAAAAAATCAACAACAGCAGGGGCGGCACAACTAAATCCAACAACAGAAACACCCATCAAAATGAACAAGAACCTCCATGCTCACACAGCCAGTCAACCAAACAGCAGCTGCAGTCCCCATACTCGCCACCACCACAACTCCGCAAAACAACCAACTCTTCAGGTATGCAAGGCCAACA
>LQNS02277964.1:20701152-20711464 GCA_001587735.2 Parhyale hawaiensis | reverse complement strand
CAAAGTCGCGTTCCTGCCTTACAACCTCAGCCGTGTACTGTCAGTCTGTAAATGCTGTGACACACTCAGGCGTATGCTGGTCAAAAGGTACAGGTAAAGTCAACTTTGATAGCACCCTGCACTGGAAAACCCACTCACACTGGTTCGTGTGGTAGACATAGGCCAATTGGCCTCAAATGATTAATAACAGCTGCAGCCGACCAAGAGTCACAAAGAACTATGACGCATTTAGCGGAAAGTTCACCGACCCGAGCCCCTACTCTCAGGTAAGTAAGTACCCTCACAGCAGCTATGCACACCAAGCAAATTTGCTGATCAACACCGCAGAACGACTTGCACAAAGATCGCTAACCTGCAGTGGGCGTCGTTCCCGAGGCCCACTTTTCTATTTCTGCAAAGTTCGCGTTTTCCTTTGAAAAAACGTTTTAGAATAGCGCAGACAGGGAAATTTCAGTATTCTGACTACGAATTTTACCGAATTGGATCTTCATGAAACACCGGAAAAACGAATAGTACGTGCGAAAATCGGTATGTGTGACACGAATCTATATATTAATACGCTAGTTCCTACCTACGGACGTACTTACCTTTTGTGTCACGCTCTTCATCATTAATAGATGGAAGGAAATTCCAGCTTTATTGAGTTCTGGAAGCTGGCGTATCTGTGATTCGGCTGGTGACTAATTTCTCGGCCACAGGCTAGGTCTTTTTAATTGTTCATACGCCCGAAATTTCCAAGAATAAGGCTTTGGGAACCTGCATCGTGGTTTGCTGCCAAAGGAATTCCACGGGTCCAGTTAAACAGAGTAACTAATAAATATATCCCACGAGGCAGCTTCAGTAATTATTATTCAGTAAAAAGGCTGGTCATACAAGATATCATACATCGAATCTCGATGTTGTTTGTGATGTTGATGGGGAATTGCCATGGTACAATGCGAAGGTTTCACTGATCTATCAGAAGCGCCTCAAGCCCGACCGTGGATGTTTCACTGGTACTGCTAGCTTATATAAATACTAGTGGCCCGTGCCGTCATTATAATTGACGGCAAAAAATTAACACTTCACCAAAACCCCCGCCGTGTTTTGGGCTTTCTCATTTTTCCCCTATCTAATACTGAAGAAAATGATTCCAAGGTACCCAACTT
Source organism: Parhyale hawaiensis (assembly GCA_001587735.2). Taxonomy (NCBI): domain Eukaryota; kingdom Metazoa; phylum Arthropoda; class Malacostraca; order Amphipoda; family Hyalidae; genus Parhyale; species Parhyale hawaiensis. The sequence goes on along the minus strand of LQNS02277964.1, from coordinate 20,710,316 downwards.
TTTTTCGCCTTTTGAAATCCGAATTTTCTCCTATCTTATTAGTTCTATTTTTTCCCTATATAATACTGAAGAAAAAGATTGCAAGGTACCCAACATTTTTTTTTTTTCGCCGAAGAAAAAGATTGCAAGGTACCCCACTTTTTTTACATTTTGAAATCTGAATTTTTTTCCTATCTTATCCCCATAGAGCGTGACAGGAAAGATATAAATATATATATAAACAAATAAATCAAAACACGACGTGAATTATTATATAGTACTGATTCCTCGGGTCCAATGATACGCGGAGATCAGCAGTTCTGTGCAGCTGGACAAGGTCTTTTTTAATAATTTTCATGCCCCTGGGCTCTTCTGAATGAACGGTTTGGGAGATGGAAAATTTCCATGTGGGGGTGTGCACTAAAAGTGCTATAGTCAAACCAGCGTATGCAGTTCTTTAGGGTCGGGGCTGAATTGAATGCAGCAGTGCCAATCTAATCTATTAACGAATGCACTTAGAGCATTCGAATATAAATATAACTTTATTGATTGAGACAAGTTATACAACGCGCTTAAGTGAGATTTGGCCAAGTTGCTTTGCGTTCTTAGCCACACCCATCGGACTCTTTATGCTGGCTTGACTATAGCAATATTTAGGGGGAGGAGGGGGGGGGGCAGCAAGACACAAAAGCTAGGCCCTAAGCAATGCATTTTTTCAGGGCCTCATTTTCAGTGAAGGGTGCGTGTAACTTTTTAGGGAGGGAGTGTGTCTGTCAGGATCCTCCCCTGGCTACTCCACTGCAGGGAATTATGGATATTATTAACCAAAAGAANAATGGACTTGACATACGGTATCGAGTCCCAGTGTTGAAGAATAAGTGTGGTGTTGCCATGCTTAAATATGAACGTTTCACGGGTCTGTCTGAAAGGCCTTGCAAAGCCGTGAAAGTTTCACGGGTCCAGCTAGTAAAAAGAATTTTGCATCTTCACTTCAAAAGGGGTTGAAATTTTTTGAAGACGTTAAAAAGCAAATACTGTATAGAGTGTCGGCACTTTTGGGAACAAACTTTACCCTAAGGATAGGAACGTTAAAATAAACGTTTTTGTTGAATAAAGATGCAGTCAAATATGCTTCGTTAAAAAGTTACAAGGCCTCAAAATCTTTATACACTGTTCTAAGTTTTACAAGACAGCAAAGAATAAGGTGGGTTTGATTAGATTGTTTGAGCAGTTCAGCGCAAGCAAAGAACTCAAAACGACATTGGAGCGAGTGTCAAATGCGGAATTAGCAGACATGCTTGATGTTAGGCAGTTATTGAATGCCCGATATCCAAATTGCTGCATTGGACGTGGAGGCCCGTTGCATGGCCGCCAAGGTCTCCTGATTTGACGCCCTTGGATTTTTACATTTGGGGATATGTTAAGAGCTTGGTGTACGAAACCCAAGTTTAGTCTGAAGAAGACATCATTGGTACAATTACAAAAGCATCTGCAAGAATTGGTGAAATTCCTGAAGTATTCGAACGAGTCCGGCAATCATTGCATCGGCGTTTGAACGCTTGTATGAAGTATATGGGCACCATTTTCAACATCTTTTGTAATTGATCCGCTCCTTGTGTTAATGATAAAATTGTTTGCCTAACGCACACGTTCCAATTCTTTGCTACTCCTTACAAATGAATCTTCGTTCAGTTTCTCTCAAATTCAAAGTCTCTTTAACTTTTTAACGTAACATTTTAAACCGCATCTTTATTTAGCGGTCCTGACTTTCTGCCAAAGTTTGTTTCCAAAACTGCGAGACACCCTGTTAATCTGTTGTTGAAATTACTTATTACAAAAGCGAAAAACTTTTTCACCGGGAAAATTCCCAGAAGTGCTAAACATCCAGAATATAATAACTCAGTACATGCAACGTGCCGTGTGTCCCCGTTTCTTCCTCTGTTCCGGCGTTTTTTTGTGCTTGATGATAACAGAGGCTTTGACTGTTCACTGCATTAGTATTAATTCAACTTGTAACCAACTGTGACCTCATGTTCAAGTGTAAGGTTTGTTTTAGGTCGCCCGATTAGCTACAATTATCTACAATTTCTTGTTCGACTGATGCTCTTTTACCATTTGTATCAACTTGTTTTACGCTTCCTCGTCTCAATAAACATTATTATTATTAAAAGATGGCAAGGATTTTTTGAAGACCCACTTTCATATAACATACTTCCGTAACTAACATCTTCCTAGAGAAAAGGCCACAAAGGTCAGCTAAAATTGTCAGAAGAGATGAGTGTTCTCACTTTTAATTCAGCACACTCGTCCCTCACCTTAGAAGAGGCGCCGAAAAACCTTTACATTAGCAAGCAGCAAAGCATTGTGTCACGCCACGCCATGTGCCCACTCACCATTACGCCGCTCCGAAAACAGCATAGTCACCCCTAACGACAGTCGGTAGGCCTAGCACTACTGGGCCTGTCGCGCTGCCATCTCGTCTCCAGCGCATAGGCTTACGCCGCCGGGTGCGCTACTGCCTGTCATACGTGCTGTTGCTCCCGCCTGTAACTTGCTTGAGTCACCGCTGGAATGTATAATTAACGCTCGTGTTTGCTCTCTAGTGTTGTAAACTGTATACGATAGAGAAAACTGTTCATCTGTATAACCTTAACTAATATTCTCTGAAGTTTATATTTGTATTGTGTGAACAGAGTATTGCTTTTAGAATTAAGTAATATCCTGTAATTGATCATCTGTGGTCCGACACCGGATATGGTGGGAGATCCACTTTTTGTAAGAAAGCCCGAAATAAAACTAGCAAATGATTTTATCTCTGCTTAACCTCTTCCTACGTTGTTTTCTCGAAGGACGGGTTATGCCTGAGTGGATCACCTGTCAGAAAGACCGCTCTCGCAGTCTAGCACACGACTAGGAACACAAACTGGTTAGCCTTAGCGGATTAAACACGGCGAAGATAGCACTCCCAGGTCTTCCTAGGATCCCTCTGCTAAAGCCTTAGCAGAACCACACGGCGACGGCTGCACCCTTGGTCTTCCCAGGGTCTGCCATAGTCTGGCGCCCAAGGAGGGATCGCCACGAATACCAAAGCAGCCAGCCGGTACGGACGACAGATACAGGCCGCTTAGCAAGCCGGACGGCCCGTGCGTATTACCGGGACCGTCCGCACCGGTATTGTTGCCCGGCTCGTCCGAGGAAGCCGATTCGCGCAAACTGGACGGCCCACGAGAGATATACGGGACCGTCCACCCTGAGAGCCCTGACAAAATTAGCGCCCGAGAACAGGGACCCAAAAGTTTCTTTGTAAGCTAACGGCAACGCATCACAGCTTCTGGGCCATTAATTTCCGTATGCGAGCCCACTGTCATAACAACGGGTCGAACCTCGCAAGATGGATTTTCTTGCGCAAGCAAAGGAGTACGCCGAAGCTCTCGGCTATACGACTGGACAGGCTGAGTATAGAGAAGCCTTACAGAACCGTCAAAAAAAATTAGAAGCGGCACATGCTCATCCCGAGGAACGACGGGCACAGGCTCAGGCCGAGGAACGCAGGGCAGAGGCGGCAGAACGACAAGCACAACGGAAATATGAGATCCGGCTGAGAGAGCTCGGAGGTCCAACTACAACAGCTGACCCTGCCCGAATACATGAAAGAATGCCGCCACCTAGCCCCTTTAATCCTGCTAGGGAATGTATGGACGAATTCAACAACCGTTTTTCCAGCCATGCCAACGTCATGGGATTCACTGACGTGGAGACAAATTTTATGCTCTACGACCAGCTCCCCCCCGAATGAGCAACGGCAGGTCGATTCGCTCCCTTCACAAGTTCGGTTCTTACTACCAGACATAAAAAAAGCTCTGCTACTGGACGCCCATAAGGTCACCCCAGCTAAGCTTCGCGGCAGTTACTACGACAAGAAACCCGAAGGAGATAGTATGTCCCGTTACTTGCTACACTTAAGACAAGCCTTCCGAGCCTAGTTAAAAATTTGGAACATAGAATCTACCAATGACGTCCTCGAAGACTTCCTATAGGTTGATCGGGCCTATTCGATTCTTCCTCCCTCCGTAGCCACCCATTTACGAGATAGAGAATGCAACAGTGTCGAAAGCTTAGGAGAGAAGGGAGATAAAATCCTTGGAGCTCGACCACATACTTCTCTCTACGAGCTCTGCAGAAACCGTACTCCTGCGCCATCGAATAATAAGAGCCCTTCACAACAAGAAGATCCACCAGCATCCCAGCGACCAGCACCATCGGGTACTAAAGCCCACGTTGCAACAGAAAGCCCCTCAAAATCGAGCCCCCGCAGCTGTCCGCACGGGTCAAACAGCAGTAGCACCTCTCAGTCTGCCCCTCCACCGCAACCTGCGGGAAGTACGGCACAGCTGGCCTCTATAACTCTAATTGAAGGTTCTGAAGAATCCAATGAATCGCCTATGGTAGCACTCAACTACATCTCTGTGGAATGCCTTTATGCAACCGCCGAGCTCAAACCAGCACTGGTTCTGTGAACGAGCATCCCGTGAACATTCTGTTGGACGGAGGATCAACGGATATATTTGTGAGGATAGGTTTCATCTCCAATGCCGCTGAAGTCTGCCGACTGTACAGGAGCTGAGGTCCGGCCTTTGCGCGTGACTCCGTCCATTTGCCTTTTAGACTTTCCCCCAATAACACCTACACTCCCCTTACTGATTAACAATAAAGAAATTTTTATATATTGATCGTAGCCTAGTTTTTTTTTCTTCTGAAGATGGGATCTTTCATCCTGAAACATTAAGTTTTAATCTCGTCGACTCCTATTTAACATGGTGCTTTTATGATACCTAATCTCTTTTGCAGAGGTTTTTCCTTCTTTTTGCTTGATTCCCCGGCCATCTATATAAAACTGACATAATAGCATTATTTTATTATTCTCAGTTTTACACACTGAAATAATGGCAATATATCATGGAGGGCCGGGGCGCTAGTCCCGGTGACTCTCTAAGAATAGACCAGTTTGCCCGTCTACTGACGCCTATCTAATCTTTTGAATTATTTTTCTCTCCTCACATACATAACAATACATTACTAGAAGTAAAATCTGAGAATATTCAACAGAAACAAATTTTAAATGCTGCAATTATATACTAAGTTTCAAAAGAGTAAAGTTACCGAAAATAAGCAGAGCGCCACAACAACTGAGGTGTGTCGCAACCAGCAATTCTGGGTTACCAGTGTTACACCGGTGGCTCAGCCCGTCGCAACCCATGTCGCAATCATGGCTCAAGTAACGACTGCGACACGGGTAACGGTGATGCAGGTCACCGAGCCCTAAATTCATTCAAACGCGCAACAAATAGGCTAAACTCCTTACACCAGCATAAGTAAAACAGATCAGTTACTTGAAACTTTCATCGACAAAATTTCAATTACAGTAAATGGAAATTTAAAAGAATCAAGCTTACTCCACTCGTTGATTGATGACGCTCTCACAACCACTTATCAGGTTACGGTAACCTTTTTCAGGTTGCGGTAGTCCGGATTTGGCGTGATTGCGACACACCCCAGAAGTTGCCACAAAAACGCTGGCTTCAGGCCGACCATTTGTGCAGCGTTTACGGATGAAATTGTTCTGCCTGCTGATTTGCTCATGCGAAACTTATATTCAGCATATGTGTAGAGCATAGACATCCCAAACCAAGGAAAAATGCACACTTCTCAGTCGTAGACACAAACTGAGCAATAACGAGCTACGCTGTTGCTGCTAATTCTGTTACGTCACTGGAATAGAGCGGCCGTACGTACAAACTCACGTACGAAATCATTATCTGACATAACTCCTTTAAGTGAACTGTGAGATGGATGACTGGATACAAAAGCAGAACATTATATGTATACAGATATTTTCAGAAAACAGAGACTTCCAATACCAGAAAAAGAAACGAATTGATCAATGCCCATGATATCATGTCATATCAAAGAAAGTATCAACTGTCTTTGTACAACAAATAAATAAACTGCAATATATAAAGTCCCTCACCGTCGACTGCAGGCTGAGAGCAAGACTTGCTGTAGGAAGAGCCCACTGTCTGCTCTGCGCTGGCATGCGTTTCATCAGGCGTGTCACTTTCGTAGAATTCTTCCTTGGTAAATATTTCCGATTCAGATTTGATAGGCGCAGGGTGATGAATAGAGTCAGGCTGGGAGACTGAGCCAACAGCATCATACTGCTCAGTTGATGAAATACAAAAATATGGTTAGGATAATATGCTTGTAGAAGAGAGAAAACAATCGAAGTGCATCTAATAAAGAAAATGAAACAGCAACACTAGAAGCTTCATGATAACTTACCTGAAGCGCCTCTGAGGAGGAGGATCTTTCTTCCTTCACGACCGCCAGCAGACCGCTCTCCACACTGAAATCTGACATAAGAATGCAAGATAATGCTAGTTCAAGAAAATATATGGATAAAACAAAGAGCATGGTGGATATAACATCACTGCAAAGACTCTGAGCTAACTAGCAATGCGGGCAGTCAGGGGGTAACAGTCATCATGAGCCGTCCGTCATTTGGAGCCAGAGCTCAGCAATCTGTGGTTGACTGCAACCATCCACTTCTGGGGAGCCAAGATAGCATTGCAGTACGAACCAGTGCACGTTGATGACCCAGTCGAGCTGTGAGGTCAAGCTGACTTATACCTTTGCCTTTATGAATACAACATTGAGCTCACTAGGAATACTGGAGCTGGCATTATAGCCAGAGGTGGACATGCGCAAATTTGTCCGTAGAGCTCAGAGATGATTGTAGTGGGAAGTTAAGGCTTCCGTTTCCGAGCAGAACGAGATCACAGAGGAAAGAGGAGGGGACATATAGTATGCAAAGAAAAACAGGTAACCCATACACGAAGGTATTCCAACACAAGATCAACGCGCATAGGAACAGCAAGTCGGGAAAGAAGAGGAAGCTCGGAATAAAGCATGAGCAAGTAGGAGTATGAAATCGAGAAAGAAGCAAAGTGATAAAATTGTTTGCCTAAGGCACACGTTTCAATTCCTTGCTGCTCCTGACCAATGAATATTCGTTCAATATTTCTGAAACTTAAAGACTCTTTAACTTTTCAATGAAACATTTTAAACCGCATCTTTATTTAGTGGTTCTGACCTTCTATCAAGGTTTGTTCCAAAAGTGCTAGACACCCTGTACATCTGTTGTTGAAATTACTTATTAAAAAAGCGAAAACTTTTTTCACCGGGAAAATTCCCAGAAGTGCTAAACATCCAGAATATAATAACTAAGTACAAGCGACGTGCCGTGTGTCCCCGTTTCTTCCTCTGTTCCGTCGTTTTTTTTTTGTGTTTGATGATAACAGAGCCTTTGACTGTTCCCTGCATTAGTATTAATTCAACTTGCAACCAACTGTGACCTACTGTGCTCTCACTGCCTCATGTTCAAGTGTAAGGTTTGTTTTATGTCGCCCGATCAGCTATAATTATCTACAATTTCATGTTCGACTGATGCTCTTTTACCAATTGTATCAACTAATTTTACGCTTTTCTGTCTCAATAAACATAATTATTATTACTATTATTACTAGCTGGACCCGTGAAACTTTCACGGCTCTGCAAGGCTTTCCACACAGACCCGTGAAATTTTCATATTTTAGCATGGAGACAACACACTTGTTCTTCAACACTGGGACTTGCTGTGTGATATATTATGTCCATCCTCTCGGTTGATAATAATATCCATAACTCCCTACAATGGAGTAGCCAGGGAAGGATCCAAGGGGACACACTCCCTCCCCAAAACGTTACACGCACCCTTCACTGGAAATGAGACCTTGAAAAGAATGTACTGCTTAGCGCCTAGCTTTTGTGTCTCGCTGCCCCCCCCCCTCCCATTGAATTTTTGCCAGCACTCCTAGTGCCCACCCCCACATGGAAATTTTTCAGGTCCTAACTCATTCATTCAGAAGAGCCCAGAGGCATAAAATTACTTAAAAAGAACTAGCGCAGCTGCTCAGAACTGCTAACCTCCGCGTATCATTGGACCCGTGGAATATTTATAAGCCTATAAGCTAGCAGCACCCGTGAAGCTGTCACGGTCTGGCTTAAGGTGCTTCATATAGATCAGTGAAACCTTTGCATTGTACAATGGCAATTGCCCGTCAACATCACAAACAATACTGAGAATCCATGTATGATATCTTATACGACCAGCCTTTTGCTGATAATTACTGAAGCAGTCGATGCCTCAGTGGCCTGTGGATTACATTTATAAGTTGCTCTGTCCAACTGGACCCGTGGAATTCCTTTGGCAGTAAACCACGGTACAGGTTCCCCAAGATGTATTCTTAAAAATTTCGCGCGTACAAACAATTAAAAAGATCTGGCCTGTGTCCGAGAGATTAGTCACCAGCCGTATCACAGATACGCCAGCTTCCCGAACTCAATAAAGCGCAAAACAATGAAGAATGAACGACGAAAATTGCCAATATATTGGCCTCTTGCTTTAGTTGCAGCACAGATACGGGATTTCGTATGTAAGGCCAAATGCGAGTTGAACATTGAATTCAGGCGTAACACACGAAGGAAGGAACAACGCTATTGATATTATAGATTAAATGATTGCAAGGATTTTATGAAGACCCACTTTCATTTAACATACTTCCGTAACTAACATCTTCCTAGAGAAAAGACCATAAAGGTCAGCTAAAATTGTCAGAAGAGATGAGTGTTCTCACTTTTATTTCATCAATAGCTGGCAGCACAATTGTCCCTCACCTAAGAAGAGGTGCACAAATACCTTTACATTAGCAAGCAGCAAAGAAATTGTGTCACGCCATGCCATGAGCCCATACAATTACGCCGCCTCAAGAACAGCATAGTCACCCCTAACGACAGTCGGTAGGCCTAGCACTACTGGGTCTGTCGCGCTGCCATCTCGTTTCCAGCGCGTAGGCTTACGCCGCCGGGTGCGCTACTGCCTGTCATACGTGCTGTTGCTCCCGCCTGTAACTTGCTTGAGTCACAGCTGGAATGTATATTTAACGCTCGTGTTTACTAGGGATGTGGCGATTATTCGGCTTCGGCTTCGGCAGTGCCGAATATTCGGCATTTTGCCGAATATTCGGTTTCGGCCGAATACAAGTTCAAATTTTGCCGAATAATTTTTTTCGGCAATGTTTGTTTAGTTA
>LQNS02277964.1:20685024-20698120 GCA_001587735.2 Parhyale hawaiensis | reverse complement strand
AAGTTTTTTTCGTTTTTGACTCTTGCCGAAACTTATTATTCGGCCGAATATTCGGTTTCGGCAAACACTATTCGGCCGAATATTCGGTTTCGGCAAAATTCACTATTCGGCACATCCCTAGTGTTTACTCTCTAGTGTTGTCAACGGTATATGATAGAGACAACTGTTTATCTGCATAACCATAGCTAATATTCTGTGAAGTTTATATATGTATTGTGCAAACAGAGTATTGTTTTTAAAATTAACTAATATCCTGTATTTGATCATCTGTGGTCCGATACCGGATATAGTGGGAGATCCACTTTTTGTAGGAGAGCCCGAGATAAAACTAGCAAATGACTTTGTTTCTGCCTCTCTTGCTAAGTTTCTTTTCGAAGGACGGGTTATGCCTGAGTGGATCACCTGTCAGGAAGACCGCTCTCGCAGTCTGGCACATGACCAGGAACACGAACTGGTTAGCCTTATCGGACTAAACACGGCGAAGAGAGCACTACCAGGTCTGCCTAGGATCCCTCTGCTAAAGCCTTAGCGAAACCACATGGCGAAGGCTGCACCCTTGGTCTTTCCAGGGTCTGAGATAGTCTGGCGTCTAAGGAGGGATCCCCAAGCTAGCCAAAGCAGCTAGTCGCTACGGATGACAGCTACAGGCCACTTAGCAAGCCGGACGGCCCGTGCGTATTACCAGGACCGTCCGCACAGACATCATTGCCCGGCCCGTCAGAGGAGGCCGATTCACACAAGCCGGATGGCTCACGAGAGTTATACGGGACCGTCGGCCCTCAGAGAATCCTGACACATTAGTGAAGAAAAATAATTCCCAGCCGCATATCATTGATGCCGTCTGATTTAGTCTTCATTTCATTTAAGTTATTCTCCAGAAGCAAAAATTCTCCGTTAAAGAAAGACAGCAAGCTGAAAGAATTGTACATACTGCCCCTTTCAAAAATCGCTCCGTATGTGCTTTGAGTGGATCAGATACAAAATTAATAAGTCTTAAACTCAAGAGCAAAGGTATGTTGATATGCATAGACAGTAACAAAATCAGATTCGACAGCCAAACAAAGAGGAGCTGAAAATAACTTCATATGTTTCGAAGGCAAGAATTGTTGCAAGCGAGATGCGCATCATCATAGAAAGAAAAAGATTTCACTTTTATCATCTTCAGCAACCTTGCCATCGATCCTCATGAAAGGCTACTCAATTGCAAAATTTACAAGCTGGCCTATTTTCGCCTATTTCGTAAAGAGCGTAACACGAAACATACAGATCTATATAACGTAAAAAACAAACACACGACGGTGCTTATTATATTATTTTAAACACAGTAATTGGTCTGTTGCTTGCTCCGAACTTGCTATCTAGCTTGCTTGCTCTTCTGTTGGTTTTTCTCGCTGTCACGCTGTAAAGGATTTAGATCAGAGGAAATTCAACAAATTAAAAAAAGTTTATGTATCATGAAATTTCTTCCCCTGTTATTACGACATAATATATGCATAGATTCTGAAATATATACTCAAAAGGGAAAAACACACTGCATTTTCTAAATTTCCCTTCGCTTTACAACATAGCTCCGTAGTATTATTTGATATGATTCTTCACCTGAGCGTGGTAGATGAAAGGAGGTATTTTTTATATAGATTTCAATCCCATCGGGCATCAGCTTTTCCCATATTTTGAAGCTGAATTTTTTCGCAGCACTCAGAGTCTCATTCTTTGAGTTTGAAATATTTTCGGGCATAGTCCATTTTGCTGATGCTTTCTTTAGCTGAATCTCATCGCGGCAGTTGAAACTTTACAATTAACAGAGGTCAGATAATATTCAGCTTTCACTGCAGCCAAACTTGTGTCTCTGAAGGTCCAACTATTGACTATTATTCAGGTTCCAGGAAGCCCTGAGCATTTCCGGTGAATTCTTCTCATAGAGCTACGTTTTCTTGGGGCTGCTCAACTTTTGAGCAATTACATACTGATATTCGTGCCTCACCTTGCAGGAGGGATAATTTGCTCTCGCAAACTCATGTCGGTACAACCTGCTTTTCTTTCAAGGAAGATAACGCCTGCATGTTTGAGACCTATTCTTACAGCGAACCTAAACTGCAAGTAGGAACAAAAAAAAAAACGATTGATCACAAAATTACCGTACTGTCCCAATGACATTGCTGTCTACAACTGGAAGCATAACGTACAGACGAATAAACGGGCAGATCGACATAGCTGTACGAGGAACATGTATAATAAAGGATATAATAGATCGTAGTCATATTTTTATAACCATTTCTACTCAATAAGTAATTTTTTCAGTCGGAAATCTGTGGTTCCGTAAAGCTTGGAAGGAATATTTCTTCTCACCATTTCTTCAGGGAAGTCTCAGTTGACTCAGTGTATTACTACTAGTCATGAAATCAGACGCGAAGCATCTCCAATAAACGAAAAGAGAAACAGAAGAAAGAATACACTTAATCGCAGGGTATATCCCGTGCCTCCTCTCCATAACGGGAGCAGATTAGTGCCCTATGAGGCGAGTCGCTTACCACTATTCGGCAGCCCACCTCGCGGAACAGAAGGAGAAGCATACAGAACCTACCTAACCTAACAAACTAACCCTCTCAGCAGAAACTGATGCCATCTGCAACATTCCCTGCCGAGAAAGCACTCGGGACAGCCCTTGGGATCGTGAGGTTCATACAAAATCTAACAGGGAGAGGACTCGAAAGAATATACCGTTGAAAGCCAAGTTCTCACAACGGATCATAAGCGATTCAAGTTCACGAGCTGAAAATGGCAGAATTGCCTTCCACGGACCTGAACAACATGCGGAGCGCAAACGCAAAAGGGCCAGTTTTTGGAATTTAGCGCAGAGCAGAAAAATTTTCTACAGATGGCAAATTTTCCTTTAGTTTGCTCACTTACCCAGTGCTGATTATAGCAACACCACGACACGCAACGCGGACAAAATCATTTGCAATACAAATAATATCGGCATACCAAACACCAGCAACCTAAATAATTGGAAACATTACTTCACCTGTGAAAACTACACCAACATACCTTGCAGCTGTCCTCTGCATCTCTCCATAGCCGAGCTGCTGATGCCAAAATCACGACAGAAATCCAAATTCAAATCACCAACAGTCAATTTGTGCAGCTCCACAACACAGTTTGGCATCTCGGTGTCCATTGCCAGGCCTGAACAGTACAGGGTATTGTAAATATACCTGTAATGACACAAGGGCTCTGGCAGGAATAAAATATTGCAGTGAATGATTCATTTCCAAAAGTAGGAGCAGTGGACGCTTTTTTCTGCCAGTGCGCCAGCGCCTCAACATTCATAGGTAGTGCCCTGTGCCTCAAGCTGCATCTCCCCATCGCGCATGCGCCTCAAGTTGCATCTCCCCATCGCGCCTGCGCCACAAAGCATCTGAGATATTTTGATGCGCCGCTGATACTTGCTCTGAGTCGAGTTACCATTGAAAATTGGAACCAAGGCAGTACATATAGTACCTACTGAAGATTCTACTAGTCATCGTCCCCGTTTCCATCAACTTCTTCACATCTTCTTCCTTATCTCACTTGTCTTTCTCTTCCACTTCCTCTTCTCCCTCTCCATCACTTTCTTTTTAACTCCTTGCAGTGCTGCTACCCTAAGATGCGAAAATTGCCTTTGAGAAGGGCCACCTTTTCAAAACTAACCTGGTCCAGGGTGGCCCGAGCATGTCCCCAACTGCGCTAAAAAGTCACTCAAGGGCAGCAGAGCTAGCGGGAGGCCCTGTAGTACTTTCTGATATGGTCTAGGCACGCCTCGCTGAGCACTTAGGTAAACAGCACTAGACAAGGGAACAAGAGCTATCCTGTTTGGTGGTAGTAGTAGTAGGAGCAGGAGCAGCAGCAGCAGGAGCAGAAGCAGGAGCAGGATCAGCAGCGGGAGCAGGAACAGCAGCAGCAAAAGTAAAAGCAAAAGCAGCAGCAAAATTAAAAGCAAAAGCAGCAGCAGGAAGAGAAGCAGCAGCAGGAGGAAGAGAAGCAGCAGCAGGAGGAAGAGAAGCAGCAGCAGGAGCAGCAGCAGCAGCAAAAGTAAAAGCAAAAGCAGCAGCAAAATTAAAAGCAAAAGCAGCAGCAAAAACAAAAGCAGCAGCAAAAGCTGGGAATATTACTCCCATTCCCAGGGGTCCAGTGTCGCCAACTGCCGACCTATTAGGCTGACGGCCATTTTGTCAAAGGTGTTCGAGAAATTGGTCGCTGCTAAGCTTGGACGTTTTGCTGAGGCTACGGGTTTGTTGCCTGCTGGTCAGTTTGCATACAGAATTGGTTTAAGCTGTTGTGACGCACTGTTATCGGTGTCACACCATTTGCAGTCTGCATTGGATTGTGAGTCTGAGGCACGCCTGGTGCAGTTGAACTTCAGTGCGGCGTTTGACAGGGTCAACCACAAGGGTCTATTGTACAAGTTGGAGTCGTTTGTGGTGGGTGGTAGTGTTCTTTAAATCATTCGTGATTTTGTATCTGAGCGAACGCAGAGAGTGTGTGTTGACGGCGTTTTGAGTGCCTCCGTCGCAGTGCAGTCTGGCGTCCCTCAGGGTAGCGTACTTGGCCCGCTGCTGTTCGTTCTATATACTACTGACATGCTCTCCTCGCTAGAGAACACGAAGATCAACTATGATGATGATGATTCCACCTTGATGGCAGTGATACCTGCCCCCAGCATGCGTAATGATGTCGCCGAGTCTCTGAATAGGGATCTGTTGCACATTAGTGCATGGTGCTCGGCCTGGAGTATGAAACTGAATGCCAGTAAGACCAAGTCTATGATCGTCAGTCAGTCTCAAACACGTTTACCCCATCATCCACATCTGTAGATAAACGACAGTCTAGCTCCTTGGAGATTCTCAGTGATGTCTTTGATAAGAAGCTTACCTTTGAGCTGTATATTAGGCGACTGGTGTCACGTGCTTCCAGTAAGATTGGGCTCATGCGTAAGGTGATTTTTTTGGTGATATATTTGGGGAGACCTTTAGTTACCCGTTTTCTTTTACCTTCCGGAGATATTGCGTTGCCTTCAGAAGATTTTTGGCGGGGGAAAAATCAGGTATTTGTTATTTAGCTTACATCATTTATTACAGAAGTTGTGTGCAACACAATAAGCCAAACTCATGACAATGTGAGATGATGGAACAGAGAGAGTTAATGGTTGTGACCGGTGAATTTAAAGTTTCACCATTTGGTGCCGCGTAGCACACTACTGCCTGGCTGTGGCGATAGGCCTAAGCGTTGCCGTGCAATGACACGTGTAGTGGCCGGCCTTGGGAAGGTATATAAGCTGGGGTTTCTCTAGCTTCCCTCAGTCAGCTGTCGACTGTCGTGGTGACCGGTGGTGCTGTTCCTGCTCTGCACTGTACTGCCTATGTGACTTGCAAGTTTGTCACAGCCGGTTGCCAATGTTTAGTATGCTCCGCCCTGTTCTGTAACCTTTTAATGTCTTCGAGTAATAAAAACTGTTTTTAAATAATAAGCTTTTACTAAGACAGTCGTTGCACCAGCAAGATTAGAATAGCTGAATCAAGTGTTACTTGTGCCACCCTGCCAGGTGCCGGTTTGATCGCACCAAATCTTTACGCCAAACAAACTTCACTAGTCCTGGGAATTCTTGATAGTACTTGTGGCCATCCAGTGTAGACCTCAACGAGGAAGTGCTGAGAAATCCCGGTGACATGGTCAAGGCACTGCAATCTGTATACTTTATTTTCTTGCTATTAAGTTATCATGAATGATGTATATATTAATATGTAGTTAAGATAATTCTTGTAAAAATAATACTCACAGTCAAAATAGTTTAATTTGCATTTCAAACAATAAAAGTTGTGGCAGTAATTCTTAGGGAATGGAAGCTTATTTTTTTCCAATCAGATGACATAATGAAAAAAAAATTTCCCTTGCTGTTGTCAAATTGGTAGTTGCTGAATGTATGGCCAAGATAATTACTTTTCTTTATTGCCAATACAAATGTGGTACCAATAATATTTCATTGTTCAGCAACAATTTCACAGACAAAAATAAAAAATGCGATCAGAAATGCAAATAGGTATAGGGCCAAGATCTTGTAAACCTTTTAAATACGTAAAAAAAATATACCTACTCTCTTACAATGCACCTTGTTGCTGTAGCATAGAAGAATGCCATCTCAAGCATAGCATGGGCACAAATGGTGGCCCAGTTGCTCCACCTCTCCACAAACCAATGCTGAGTGCCACACTATTTCACCAGAAGAGCTCCAAATGAACAAACTGACTTGTACTTCCAGGCCGCAAAATGTATTCAATTGTTTGAAATCTAGAGAAGCTACAAACCTACTGGTACTCAAAAGCCCAGATGACAGACAGTACCTACTAACTGAATAGCCATGAGTATTACCGTTCCTGCTGTGAGTTACTACAATTAGCTGCATAATCTACTTAATGTTCTGAGCAATGCTACTGATGTTAGAAGAACTTCAAGAATAGCCTAGTTCGAATAAGTTAACTATTAGGATGGCTTTAGCAACCTTTTGAATATGGTGTTCTGTAATTCCACGAGGCAGGTACTATTAACCAATAGTGTACTATTCAACATACAAAAATAGCCATTTACAGCAGTAGAAAATGCATCATATTTCTCACTAACTTCTGATTTTAAGTAAATGAAACTTATACTCACCTCTGCAGCTCCCAAAGCCCAGGCAGGCCAAAAGCAGGCCAGCCAGACTAGGGAGGCAAGCACGGCCCTGCGCGCCGGCACCAACAAAAGAACACACACACATGCACAGCCAACGAGCCGGAGAAGTGCACAGTTGGCCATAGAAAACCAACAAAAACAACACACAACCATATGGATGGCCCCAAGGAACAACAAAAACAGCAAGGGTATGCGGCACCAGGCAAGCACCACCATGGCAGACAGCTAGTCATATTAGAGACTCTCAAACTATCAGAATTTCCAAGCACCATCAGTAATATAGATAGGGTATCAGGGGTAGCTCCCACAGTTGAGCCCAAGTAAGTTAGGTAACTCCTTAAAGGGAGAATAAATACAAACAGCAGGGATGGCACTCCAAAAACCCCACAACAGCAACACCCATCAACCCCACCACAACAAACAAGACCACCGAAGTATGCACCGCCAACAAGCCCAAGACACCTGCACCAGGCCAACAGGAAAACACAGACATCACACATAATCAAACAACACCTCACCCAGTTGACAAGCAAGACGCCTCTTGAATACATCCAAGGACTGAGACAGCACAACCTCCTCCGGCAAAGAGTTCCAGAGCCTAATACATCTCGATGGAAATGACCTACTTAGAGCCTCAGTGCCAAAGTGCGGCCGAACCAGCTTCAAAGAATGGCCTCGAGTTCTGCCATGGTTGCCAAAACAAAACAAGTCCTGCATATCAGCACAGCCCACCTTCCCCATAAGTACCTTCCAGCACTTAATCAAATCCGCACGAACTAACCTTACCCTGACAGAGAAAATGTTCAGCCGCTTCAACCTCTCACCATACTCAAGTTCGCCAAGCCCCTCAACATGTTTCATCCATCTACGTTGAACAGACTCCAAAAGATGCAAGTCACCCACATAGCCGGTATTCCAGACATGAGAACAATCAATGAGAGGCCTGATATGGGTCACAAAAAGAGCCACCATAAACTCGGGGGCCCTACACACTGTAGACCGGAAGACACTGCCAGCCAGCCCAGCAGTTTTCCCAACCAACTGTCTGGTGTGAGAATGGAATTTCAAGTTAATATCCAAAAATACATCCAAGTCACGATGCGACTCAACGAGCTTGAGGACAGTATCTCACACAGTATACGGGTGCAAGCAATAATCCTCCATGTGATGGGCACGACCAAACCTCACGACAACACTCTTTTCACCATTCAAGACCGAATTTCACGATTTCACAACACCAGCCAAAATATAAAGATCACTCTGAAGAGAAAACTGCCCCTCCTGAATAGAGGACCGTGAATATGACAGGTACGGCTTGAAGTCATCTGCAAACACCTTCACAGAACATGACACAAGCGAAACAAGTGGGTCAACGTACAGCAAAAACAACAGTGGTCCCAGAACGGAACCCTGAGCGACACCACTCAGAACAGGTCTGCTCTCGCTCATACAGCCAGCAACACTATCCTGGAAGGTGCGACCAGACAGAAAGGCATCAACCCACGACAAAATGGCTTCATCAATTCTAAAGACTCTCAATTTTTTTATAAGTACAACATGACTCACCTCATCAAAAGCCTTGGAAAAGTCTAAAAATACTACATCAACAACATCCGGCAGTTCCAGACCCATCAACACATCAGAATATGACAGCAACAGCTGATCCTCCGTGGACCTCCCACGCCGGAAACCAAATTGACAGACAACAGATTGTTGGATTCTAAATAGTCCGACCCCACAAGGCTTTAGGAAGGTAGAGCGGAAACAGGACTCTGTGGGCTTCATAAAGAAGTCGATCCCCCTCACAAGGGCACAAGTGCCACTGTAGTTATTGGGGGAGATCCTTCGCCACGGTATTTGTCGCCTAATGTTGCTGTGAACAGGTCGGCAATCAACCGGGCTAGGACACAGAAGTGACCGGGGACCCATCGAGTCAAAGGTGAAGTAGCGCGAGACTGTTAAGTTAAAGGTTAGGAGCTGAAGTTGGAGAGAGGGTCAGTACAGGATAAGGTTTGGTGGAACCAGAATCGGTAGGGAGTAAAGAGTGCCTTGTGTTGCCGTAGCGTGCGGTGCAGCAGAGGCAGCTGTATTGTTTTTTTTTTTTGTTGTTGCATAGTGCGCTCTACCCGCCCTTGACCTCTAAAAGCGCACCACGCGACCACGACCCCATAGCATTTGGTTTGTCTGTGCATGTTGTTTCTCGTATATTGTGTCAGTATGCACGGCGCATAAGGTAGTACCAGCTGTCTTGGCATTTTGTGTAGCGTATATCGCGTTAGTATGCACGGCGCATAAGGTATCAGCTGCTTGTACGTATCACATAAAGTTTGTTGCGTCAGTATGCACGGCGCATAAGGTATCAGATGCCTGTACGTATCACATAACGTATATTGAGTCAGTATGCACGGCGCATAA
The DNA here is from genome assembly GCA_001587735.2 of Parhyale hawaiensis. Taxonomy (NCBI): domain Eukaryota; kingdom Metazoa; phylum Arthropoda; class Malacostraca; order Amphipoda; family Hyalidae; genus Parhyale; species Parhyale hawaiensis. The sequence goes on along the minus strand of LQNS02277964.1, from coordinate 20,689,000 downwards.
GGTATCAGATACCTGTAGGTATCACGTATAGTATATTGTGTCAGTATGCACGGCGCATAAGTTATCAGCTGCATGTGTGTGTCCCGTATCGTAGCCATAGTGCGTCAGTATGCACGGCGCATTAAGTACCTGATGCTTGTGAGTGTCACGTATGGCTAGTATATTGCGTCAGTATGCACGGCGCATAAGGTATCAGCTGCTGGTACGCATCACGTATAGTATATTGCGTCAGTACGGTACGCATTTCCCATAAGGTTTCAGCTGCCTGTACATACATTGTACAGGTATAGTAGGTATATTGCGTCAATATGCACGACGCATAGGGTATCAGCTGACTGTGCGTGTCACAAATCGTAACACCATAGAAAAAAAAACATGTGAAACGTACGTCCCCATCGGGGGTCCAACCCTTATTGAGTTATGTGGCCATTGAACGATCAAACCCAGGCAAAAATATAAGATCCTAAGCTATGTTAATATGTTTTCATGCATGAAGAAGTCACGGATTTGACTCTTAAGTGCATGGTTCTTGCTTAAGCACGTTTTTCATAAAATTCATGTGATCGGAGTCAAAAGGTGATCAGAAAAACGGTTTAGTAAATAGCTCAGAAAGTTAAACTGGAGCTCGAAATATGTTTCTAAAATTTTTGTTTTGTTGCCCAAGGAAGGTGCAATACACAGACGTTTACTTTACAAACCATAAATATGCTATTCCAAAAGTTAAATTTTGTATTTTTTTTGTGGGTCTCGTTAGTGTTATGTGACAAGCCATAACTCCATGTATTGAAGGCAAATCCATATGAAAATCACTCAGATGTTAGAAAACAAGTTTATTCAGTAGCTGCTATAGCTTTGTTTATCATTCTCTATGTTTTCTCTTTTTCATGCCGACCAATCATTAGCGGTCAAAATTGATCAGAGTTACTGGCTCGCTCAAAGTGTCCGATCAGCCCACTATGACCGTTAAAACAAAAAAAAACTATTACTCATAGAATAATGTAATTACTCTCAAAAGAAAGTTCAATTCATGCTTTTTCTTTTGATATATAACAATTATCAGTTATCGTCATTTTCATGGGAACTATAAGGCGCGGAAATTTTTTTTTTTCTTGCAAAAATTGATTGGAGACTAACGCCTCTACCCTACTCCCAACCAATTCTGGTCTCACCTAACCTTATCCTGTACTGACGCTCTCTTCAACTTCAACTCCTAACTTCTAACTAAACAGCCTCGCGCTACTTCACTTTTGACTCGATGGGTCCCCAGTAACTTCTGTGGCCTAGCCTGGTTGATTGCCGACCTGTTCCAGCAACATTAGGTGGGAAACACCGTGGCAAATGATCTCCCCAATAACTACAGTGGCACTTGTGCCCTTGAGAAGAGGATTGACTTCTTTATGAGGCCCACAGACTCCTGTTTCCGCTCTACCTTCCGGGAGCCTCACATCGCACTGCCGCAGCAGGTTAGGCTAAGGAAGGGATTACAAAGCGAGACGTGTTTAGGTACTGATGCGATATACGATACAAAACATGCATAGACAGCTGCTATCTTGAGCACCGTGCATATTGATGCACTATATGATACACAACGCGCACATGTAGCTGATATCTTATACAACTTCCAGTCGATCATTGCGGCTATCTGGTCGACCACTGTGGTCGATCAATATACCGCAATGTCCGACCGATCGATCATTGTGATTTTTGTGGTCAACCGATTGCCAACAGTGGCCGTTACGGTGATCAGAGACTAACGCCATCCTGAAACAAGAAAAGTACAAATGTTAGAATATGAAAACAAGAGCTAAAAGGTGCTCCAGTTAACTACAATGAACTCAAGATAATCGTTGTGAAAAAAAAAAATTGAATTTTGATCGGAGACTAACGACATACCTGTTTTGCGCCTGCAATGTCTGATCACCCTCCCCCCCCCCGTAGGGAATGTTAGGTGGACTCATGAAAAAATTACCAGAAGCTAGTCCAATATGTGTACTACGATGTCAAACACTGATATTGCGACTTCAATGCAAGCAAATCCCTCAAAAAAATAATTTCCCGAGAGTGGTAGTTTTCATAATACCAAAAAATAGGCACATTTTCATGCAATTTTCCTATTTAAAAAATTCCTAAACTTTGAGTCTGGGGAGTTAAAATTTATGACTCGCAGGACATATTAAGCCTTTCTTTGGCTAGAGTTTGAGCCCTAGCTGATCTTTCTAGCATCAATGGTTTGTCTTGCAGCAGTTTTTAAATGGAGGGGTGTAAAAGTGATCTGAGACTAAGCCGGTGATTGGAGACTAATACCTCTACCCTAGGTCTGGTTTGCCTAATTTCCACAAAAAATGGATGTCATTTTTGTTTTTGGCATTTATGCTAGAAATCACTTTCTTATCCTATATCTTGGGTGGGGGATAAGACGAATAATGACCAAACACTCACCCCAAAAACGAACCAACCAGCCCGCATAATTACAAGGGGGGGGGGGAATTTCACTCAGGAACAAACAATTTTAGGGCCGCGATGGATTTTTCCACGTGCAGATAACTAGAATTTTCTTTCGAGTAGCTACTATGGCAGTTAGCACCAGTTATTAAAGCAGTTTAATTAAGGCATGCATTTATTATTTGAGAGGACAGAAGGATTCTATAATCTGGCACACATGTACCCCTGTGATACAACAAGGGAAGCTCCAGCCTGGAACTTCCAGCTGTTAGGGTAATATCCCAAATGAGACAAAGACTGGGTGCCTGTGATCTGTGGCCGCCTCTCTGATGGAGCTAAGGAGAAAAGGAAGTAAGGCACACCCCCCCAACAAAAACATAGGTAGGTACCTCCTAGGATATATATTGAGATTTTACTGTGAGATTAATAGCTCTACAGTGAGTACAGTCTCTACCTGAACAATTGTACATAATACCGCACTTAATGAGGCATGTACCACACAATCTTCACAATAGCCTAGGGTGGGATGAATAACAGTAAAAATTTGTTTTATTGCCATCTAATAATAGGCGTTTTTTTTTATTCCATGTTTTTTGGGGTTTAGATTAGGAATCTGAAATCGGTTTATGGCGGTATGCATCGGAAATCACATTTGTTCCTATTTTTTTCTGATTTCTTATAGAAAACGACAATGGGGGACCCGTGGAGAATCGGGAGTTTTAGGGGGTGGAGAGGAGGCCCAGAAAGAGCAATTCGTCAAAAAAAAATCAGCCAAAAACTCTCAAAAATCGGAAGAAAATCGGAATTTTTTTTACTTAAAATGGTCTAAATCGCATTGGGAAGGCCATGAAAATGTTCCAATTTCGGCGATTTACCTAACCTCACCTGACCTAACCTAACCTAATTTTTGGAGTGATTTTTGAGTTTTAAAGGGGTTTGGTGGCCTTCCCAATACGATTTAGACCATTCTAAGTGAAAAGAAAAATTTCCGATTTTGCCGATTTCTGAGATTTTTGGCAGATTTTTTTCACGTTTTACTCCTCCATGGCTCCCCTCACCCTAAAACCCCCAATTCTCCACGGGTCCCCCATTGTCATTTTCTATAAGAAATGGGAAAAAAATCGGATTTCCGATGCCGACCGCCACAAACCGATTTCAGATTCTTAATTTACACCCCAAAAAACAGAATGGAAAAAAAAACATCTTTTTTTTTAGATGTCAATAAAACGAACTAATACCCGAATAACAATGTGACAGAGTAAGTAGGTTAGTTAAAAAAAAAAACTAAACAGAAACAAGTTTGCCAGTTGTAACTAAGTACTGGCCCAGCAAACCGACTATGGAAAACTCCACTGCCTTCGAAATGGATAGAGTGTTGCAACGAATTTTTCTCAGTGGCTCGCGAAAACAGAACACCTTCTGTCGGTAGCACCAGACCCGCGACAGCGCCCAACTCTGGGGCGTCTAAATGGTAGTTTAGAACTGTTTTGAGGCGTTACCCTCCTTATAGACAGCTTTTGGTGTTCTATCTTTT
>LQNS02277964.1:20300901-20314579 GCA_001587735.2 Parhyale hawaiensis | reverse complement strand
AAATCGCACTTTTACAATTGCATTTTACAAGTTTCTCATCGCTCAGAATGTATCAATATTGCTTTTCAAACCATTTAGCATCATTTCTAATGCAATATCTAATGGTTGTTTTTATTTTCAATACGTCATTCAAATTTTTTACTATTATTATTCAACTGCGATTTTTCACCCCAAAAAAGGTACCCGTTTCGTACTGAGACGTCCATCGCACGGTTTTCGTTTTTCAACTTCACACAAAAGAATGTACTTTCGGCCAAATCAGCATAAACCTGCCTCAAAACATCTTATGTAGCTTCCTTGCAGTTTGTGTTCGTTTTAGTAACGTTTTAACCCGTTTTTTACTATTATTATTGCACTGCGATTTTCCACCCCAACAATGTACATAAATCACCCCGTTCTACAGTGAGAAGTCCATCGCGCGCTTTTCCGTTAATAACTTCAATACAAAAAAACGTACATCTCTACAAATTGACATGAACGTACCTTGGGACATATACAAGTGTGAAAAGTTTCAACTTCCTAGCCCCAGCCGTTTTTTAGTAATTTCAAAGTATGCGGAAAATGCGTTGAATCACCCCGGTCGACGCTACATTATGTGCATAATAACATCGTAGTACAGTACTGTATCTAGTTAACATAGTGCGTTACGTACCGTATTAATACACAGTATACAGTACATATAAATTCATAGTAACATAGATAATGGTACTCACCATTTGCAGTGTTGAGGCTGCGGTCACCGTTATTATTAATGTTAGCCATTATGAATACTACTGTAGTATACAGTACAGTGAGGCTAGGCTCGAATATGTAATCCCCAAACCCCCAAAAAACTGAGAATAACATTAATGTATCTAATGAAGATTACTGCTCATAATGCATACATACTGTACAGTATGTATGTAGTAAGCTACAGTACTTGATGCATTTGCGTTTGAATGACTGCAAAGCTGGCCTAGGGGCTAGAGTTGACTTTACGAGTTCACCAAGTGATGTTTTCATTAGAAGTAAACAATAAGTGATGTTTCTAGCTTACTTTTATTAAGCATAGCACTCAATATTATTCATCACATTCACTTTATAAACCCAAAATTAAACCCATAAATTTGAATTAAAATCACTAAAATAACACTGTTCAACTAAACACTACGATGTGCAGACCAATACTGAACGAAAATGGCGGAGGTTGCCTTCCGATTCCTGGAAAAGACGCTGCGCAATAGGCGAATTTCAGTATCTGCGCAGCATCACTTCCGGGAATTCTTCTAATGTCCGGAATTACTCCCGGACTTTTCCTGGAAATGCCGAAGTTTTCCGGTATTCCGGCTTGGTTTCAGTTTCCCGGAACTTTCCGGGAAAACCCCGGAAAAGGGAAAAAAGTTCGGGAAAACGAGAAGTCCGTGATACCGGGTTCCAGAAAAACAGGGTTCCACTGTAGTTTGGTGAATTAGAGCTTTTCCCAACAGGTTGGATCAGTTATATCATATTTTTTTTCAATTTGGAGCAGATATATCGATTTTTGTAAGGTATGTTGTTCATGGGCGTGTACCTCATACCCTACATACACAATGTGCGCCCGGCCAGTTCAGCCAACTTCAGCATGCGCCTTTATGATGCGCACCGCGGCCAATGTGTTAATTTTGAGCAAATCGTCAAAGCGTTAAGAACACATATAGAAAATGCAAATAAGTTGCTAAGATCTTCAGTTGGTAGGTTGCAGAAATGGGGTAAATAGTTGCCAAAGATATTTCAATCTTTGCCATACTCTGCAGTCTGGCACACATAGAATGAATAATGCACACATTCAGTTAGGGTAAGGAGCTCAAAGGAGATGCACTGGCCCATTGCTAGACTGCATAGTTTGTCAAATGGATCGCCAGGTTTGTGAATTTTCCCCTAATGTGTCTCCACATTCAACACCAAAAATAGTTTAGTTATGGGCTAGCTGTTGCCAGAAATGTTGAGGAAAAATAGACAATTGAAAATTCATTGCCAAGCGTTTAAGGAGTTTACAGAAACAAGGCAAATCTGTTGCCAAAGATCTTTGAATCTTTGCCATAGCATCTGCCTTGGGATTTGGGGCGCCGTTGTCACATGGGCTGATTTGTGAAATGAGCTAAAACTCATTCAAAAAATTATCATTTTTTTTCAAATCTGATTGCGCCATACCATAGTGAAGCCAAATATTTAAAGTTAAACCATAAGATGCAATGGCTTTATCAGAAAAATACTCAAGAATTGTGTTTACCACATTTGTAAAAAACACCATTTTTAACCTCAAAACAACTTTTAAAAAGTTGACTTTAAATTTTTGACACCTTTGATCTAGAAAGCGCAATTTTCCAGCTAGACACTTCAAATTTTGACAGAAGGTTCTTATGTTTGTTTGTTTCAAGTGTGCACAGGCATTTTTACTCAAATCTAATATTTCGTGTTTGGCAACATCTTGAACTTGTCCCGATTTTGCCCCCACATGCAGAGTGACCTGGGACAGTTGGGCTCCGTTTACATCCTTTGTGCATTTTGTATTGCAAGGTATATAATTTTTTCCATGTAATATTTACATTTGATGCCAAATTGGTTTGATTTCAGAGATTGTTCACTGCTGCATACCATCCCATGGCAAACAGGATTGTTGAACGTGACAGTTCAGCTTGTGTTTTCTTTTTTTCAACCGTGACTGACTCATATCTTGAGTATTTTTCTGATGAAACTATTGCATCTTATGGTTTAAGAGACTGACTTTACAATGACTCAATCAAATTTTTCAAAAATTCGTTTCTTGAATGAGTTTTGTTACTGTTTCGGCCAAGACCCGGAAAGGACCTAAATCACCCAGTAGCCTTTTCCGAATCACCTCATCCAACCAGCATAATCTAAAATGTGATTTTTCAAAACTAACTCCAGAAGTTGTTAAGGTACGGTAATGAAACTTTCTGGGCATCAAGGTCGAGGAAGGAACTATCCTTATTGCCTCAAGGCAGTGTTTTCGTGATGCATAGTATTGGCGCTGTATCAAAGTTAAAAAAAGTGTCCTGAATCACCTCAGATGACGCTACTCTACAGACTGGGATCCAAGATCACAGAATAGCTCTGTGTACAGATTGTTGAAAGCTGCCAACACCCACACCAGCAAAGACAAAGGCATCAAGACCATTCCAGACATCCACACGCAATGGAAAAAATAAACGAGAATACTGGCCCGTATGGCATCATACTGGTTTCAAGGCTAACTCATGAGGAGCACCAGTATGCCAAATATACCTCACCCAAAGAAATGGCTCTGAGAAAATCAGACGGTTGATGACTAGGGCAATTATACAGAAAGCAGAACCTGCCAACTCTGTCACAATTTGCTAGATCACAAGGCACAACACCATCTAGCATGAACGCACATTGACGAAACACTTTGTGTGAATTGCCAAGATTGTGACTTCTCCGCCAAGGTGTCGCCACACTTATTGCCCAAAATAGCCGAATTGTGGCAAACCATTGCCAGAAATGTTTAGAAAAGGTAGGGAAAATTGAAATCCCATCACCAAGATCTTCAGGTCAGAGAATCGTGGGAAATCAGTGGCCAGAGATTTTTGAATCTTTGACATACTCTGCAGTCTTGCTTGGATCTTCTCTTTTTTTTTTCTTTGCTTGGGAAGCTTCTTCTGTGTGGGTTTGTTGACCTCATGGAGTTTCTCCATTCCCATGTCGCCAGGCTAGTGTTATTTAATAATGATAATAACTTATTTCATCCACTCTGCAGTATGGCCTTGGGTCAATGGAGATGCACCTGCGGTAAGGGAGGCTGTGCAGTGGCTGGACGTAGTGAGAAATGTCCAATCATACATCACTCATGGTGGATGGTTAGGGCCACTTATTCTGTATCGTTTCTTTATATGTTGTATCAGTTTTAAATTTTACATTTGTATCCCATAATCTAATAGTAAGATTTTGATAGGAACAGCCTACTTGTATATTTATTGCCTGATACACTGATATAAGGGGAATCATCAGGGAGCAATCAAATCCTAGATGGCGTCTGTATTCTTACAACATTTTCAGGTTATCTAGTTTTCTTGTGTTAAATGGGAGAACATTGATTCTGGTCATTAAAGTGATGATAAATATTTTTGTGAACTTTTTCATCATTTATAAATGTTATTGCAGGAGGATAAAGTAATTTTTTGCCAAAAAGCACCATGGCCCACTGCAAATTCACTACAACGTAAATATTACATATCAATAGTAGTCTAGTAGAGAAGTGCAGTGATGCCCTTATACTAGTAGCTATAGCTATTAGTTGGAAATGCACAGTTTTCAAGATATTTGACTTTGAAGTTCCCATTGTATATACTTGGGAGAAAATAACTGGCACTTTCTATTATACACTTGCTTGCGGCTTCATAGAAACTTAACCAAACCTTTCTAGGCCTAATCCAACCTAGCCAAACCCAACCTAACCAAACCCAATCCAACCAAGCATAACCCAACCTAGCCTTACCTACCCGGCAAGATCTAGTGATGGTGAAGAAGTTTTTGTAAATTCTTGGTCAAACTTTTGCAAATTTGCTTTAGCTACTCTGCACACTAGGGTTATAAGGTTTTTAACAACATGAGTAATTTGTGCTGCTAATTTTTATTTTTCAGATTTCAGTAGTATGGAAGTGAACCCAGATCGTAGTGCTCTGTTAGGATTAGACCAGACAGACTGTTCCTCTTCAATTGAAAAATGTCAGGTAAGTTTTGTTTTGTATTTTTTGATGGAGCTAACTGTAGTGCTACCTACCTCAGTGGAAGCAAACTAGGCTACTACTAGCATTTTGTGTGATTGAAGTGGCATATAGCCTATAGGCTACTAAAAAAGTAGCTAATGCAATAAACATGTTTCAGATATTACTTAGAGCTACCTATGCTCTTCTGTCCTCAAACTTGAAAAAAGTCATTCATGTTTGCAATTAGGTAGTTGACATATAGCTACCTAAACATTGAATGATGTTTTATGTCTGTGAATTTCTTATTTTTAAGAGTTTTATATGATGAATGAAAAGGGAAAGAAAGTTTTAACTATATTTTGAACTAGCTAGATTAGGAGTAGGTAGCTACTGCTTATTAAACAACTCCAATGTTTGGACGAAGAGTAGAAATGTTTTACTGCACGAAATTGTGTGTGTACTGTGCAGTCACTCTTCTGTCATTGGAGTTGGCTAGCTACCAGGCTGCAGAGAATGAGAGGAGAACTAAGGATCTTTTGGCAACATTTTCAAATGTTCTCTATCTCTTCTTCACCTTTCTAACGACTATTTCCTCAAAATTGGGCAAATTATGCTACATGAATGAAAAATCTTGATCTTGGTGATGCATTTACCACACCTTGCAATTTGGGTAAAATGTAATGCATTGTTGCTTTTGAGAGCATGTTACCAATCTGAGGGTGGTAGGGAACCCTCATTTTTGTGGACTTTTATGTGGAGATGGGCCCTCCTAAGTTTTTGGTGTAATAGTTGGGACTTAAGTTTTCCCTACTTCATAACCCTTCATGAAAGTTTATAGGTACCAAGCTACTGAGAAAATACTGGAGTATCTGAGTATCTCAAAATCAACAAGTGCTCATCTGTAAAGGATAAACCTTGTCATGCCATTTCTGATCTGTTGTACATTGTTCTATGCACAAGTGTAGACCAACCGAACCAAAGATTTTGATAGACCAGGGCAACCAAAAATCAAGTCACCGGAGCAACCAAAACCAAATAACCGGGGCAACCCAAATGAAATAGCCAGGGCCGAAGGTCACAATTTCTATTTTAATATCAACACGTTTTGGTAACTCATTTATCCACAATTTTAGTGAGAATTACAGTATTTTAGGAATGGATTGATGCAAGAGTGGTTCTCAATGGTTCAAGTGTAGATTAGAAATCTTGCAGACTCAATGCCTTACAGAATTGCTGTTCTATAGATATGTGCTTGAGGAGGTCCTACACGTTATTACTAAGAAGTGACTAACTTCTAGGCCGGGAGCTTAAGAAGTATGTACCTAATCTAAAAATAAATTTAAGGTTGTATTTTCATTTTTTCTTGTTAGCATTTGAATCATTAAGGATGCACTACAGAAATCAGCAGATGTTTAATGTCGTGATAATTTCTGAGGCTGAGGACGAAGGAATAGTTGTGAAGGAAACTGCTCTTTGCAGATGATGCAGCTCTGGTTGCCCACTGCACTCTTGTGCTTCAGTCCTATTGAATCCCAAATTATTTGAAGCGAAGTCCTCAGAGTTGTTTGCCCAGACACACATAAAAAAAAAAAAACTGCGAACCCCTGGAGACTGCAAAATACTTATGAGCAAAAGAACTCGTCTCCTCAAGTGGCTACTAATCGCCAGTAGTTCTTTGGCGAAAAGCGCCTGATGGACAAGACCGCTGCATTTGAGGAACAACACCTAATTGTATCCTATGAAGCACGAGCGGCACGTGAGGAAACCAAAGCGATTGTGGCAATAAAATAGAATCTAAAATACTTCTACGGGTATGCGAATTGGAAGGCGAAGACTCGCACTACAGTTGGACCATTCTGTATAGAGTGAACTTCTGAGGCAGAAATATGATTCTGTATTCAGGCGGCTCAAGTATGATGACGGGGAAAGCTTGTTCCTGGAGCTATTGGAATTAAATGAACCGGTGGAAATTTACGATATGGAGTTCCTGGAGGAGGAATTCGTAAGTGAAATTGATGAGCTTTTCCCTTCTTCGTCCCCGGGAACAGATGGTATCCCCGCCTCCTGTTGAAAACTGCCAGGAACAGCTTATGACTCCACTATAGCTACCTGTTGTGGTGAAAGTCGTTGGAAATGGGGAGGTACCTTCTGTCCTTAAACTCGGCTCTATTAGCCCCATACACATAGGAGGCGAAAAACATCTCCCGAAAAACTCTCGGCCTAATGCCCTCACCTCTCATGAATGTCTTTGAGAGATTGACAGTTCGACGGCTGATGGAATACCTCGAACACTCGCACCTACTTAACCCTAATCAACATGGATTCAGGAGAGGCGGATCATGTGTCTCTCAATTACTAGAGCACCAACGGTTAATCACGGAGTGGCTTAGCAAGGACCTAGCGGTGGATGTGGTTTACCTCGATTTTTTGAAAGCCTTCGTTAAGGTAGACCATGGTGTCCTCCTGCAGAAACTGAGAACACAAAGAATTGGTGGAAGGCTGCTGAAATGGATCCGCTGTTATCTTGTCGGGCGCAAGCAGATTATTGCCGTGGATGGATGCTTAGTGTGGTGCCCCAGGGATCAGTGCCTTGCCCTCTTGTATTCCTGCTGCATATTGCTGACATGGATTTCAAGCTCTCACCATCGCCAGCGTCTTTTTTTGCCTATGACACCCCGAGGTCTCTGGGAACTTTCACGCGTGAAACATTACATTGAACTCCTGAAGGATCTAGACACAATATATAAGTGGGTCCTGGAAAAAAACATGGAGTTTAATGACAATAAGTTTGCAATCATCCGCTATGGACAGCACCCTGACAACGAATTTTTGCAGTGACTCGCTAACAGCATAGTACCTCTGTCATTAGCTCACAACCCGCACCGCTTATCGGCGACTCCAGTTCAGGAGGACAGTTTCGAGTCGTCACACTAATTTTAGACAGGTTTGGTACTATACCTACTGCTCTAACTACTTTCCTATCTTAGTCTAACTTCCTTTAGTGAAATTCAGTAAAAAATTGGAGTTTCCCACTCTCCTAAGTCGAGGAGAGGTTAGGATAACCTTCCCGATCTTTCCTGATTTCTTCCAATTTTTTTCTGATATTTTTCCAATTTTTTCCTATTTTTTCTGATTTTTTGCAGCAGCTGGACCAGCAGCCCCCTGGCCAGTATATAAGGAGCATCCTCACCCTCCAGCCTCACATTATGTTCGACTCGCACAGAGTGAACACCGCAGCAGCTCCTCTCCTCATAATTAAAATCCTCAAAATATACTAATTTGCCTGTTTTAACACTTAGAAGAAATCGTTTGAGCAACGAAAGTGAAACTTTAAAATTTTGAGACTTTGAAATATTACTGAGTTCCCTTACGGGACTTTGAAGAAATCTTTACAGAGACATTTTTAGACTTGCCCTCAAAACAAGGCTGATACCTATACACTTAGACTTGGTGTATAGGGTGGAAGTTGCGACTTATCGTTTCATTCTAGAATCCCCTTTTGGGACTTGGAAAAAGTACTCCTGTTCCTTTAGGAACTTCGTGTCAAATAAATGGTTGAATTCAACACTTAGAAATATTCTGTAACGGCAAATTTTCTATTCTACATCAGTGTTTGAAAAGGAGGTCCCTCCTATGGACTTGGAAGATTTTTCAGTGCAGTGGTATTTTCCCTTTTGTGGGCTTTTGGTGATGTTACTGTGATTATACTTGTAATATTTTGGGTATTTTCCAAAAACGTACAGGTAATCCGCACTTCGGTAATTCAAGATTTTTTTTTAATCCAGAATTCCTTTTTGAAAGACCTTTCACCCAGTGAGCTTAGTCTGAAATTCTGCTAGGTTTTTCAACCTGCAGAAGCAGACAAGAGTCTAGCGTGGGGATATTAAATGTTTCGTATTGGAATCTGAATTTGAATAATGCATTATTGAACCACGGGTAGTGAAAACTTTTCCTTCCTGATACAGTGCTGGTTCCCTGGTTATGGGTCAGTACTTTTCAGGAGTTTCAATGAATCTAATTTTCGTTTTACTTGGAGGAGAGGAAGCGGTGTTTTTCTTTTATCAACAGTTAATTGGCTTTTCCACTTTTGACTCCTCGGAAAAGTTTTTGAGGGAGTCCTTGAGACTTAGTCTTAGGCTCAGCTACTATGAAGTATTCAGACTAGGGAATTCTCTAAGTCCCATCTTGGGGACTTGGAATAATTTTGAAGAGCCCATTGAGCCTTAGTCTCTAATACAGTGAAATAAAATTGTAGATTTCAGTCTAAATTTTTATTAAGCAAAGACAGAGACTTAGGCTCAAAGTGCTTAGTACCCTGGGATATTTTCATTATGTTGAGAAATTTGTTTCATTGTAGAAAGATTGGTAAGGGATAATGTATTTGAAAAAATTTGTAACCAAAGATAGAATAACTTTAGATCAAAATCAGCTTCTTTTAAGCTGGAAGACCGATTTGGTCAGAATATGCCGCTGATAGCAGCAGTATAAGTTCAAACGGTTGTATTCGGTGTGAGCCGTGGCCTTTGGCCCAGTAGTTTCCGAACTATTGCAGCAATAATCCTGAGTCCAAACGCTTGTCTTTACCGCTGCGAATGCACTAGAAGCATTAAGGGCAGGTGAGCCACTTTTATGAACCAGCAGCTTTTTAGCTGCTGCAGCTGCGATCCTGTTTCCTTAGCTACCCACTCCATCTTAAGGAGGCATACCTAGAAAAGGTACGGTAGCCGGCTGGAACCACAATGAATATAATAATGACGATAAACTAGCCAGTGCACTATAAAATAAACGCTTCTAGATCTTGGTTTATACCTTCGTCATGATCATGGCCGATGCAGTGATACCCAAACTAGTAAATCTACTGACCTATGTGCAGCCGCGGGTCCTGACAGCGAGTGCATATAGAGAGTCCTTACATATACTGTATTAACAAATTGGGCATAGCCCTTGAGGCATAAATCTACTTAAAACTACCAATACACTGCAGAAATCTCCCTAAGGAGTTTTTAATACATACTGCCTGAAGCAGCTAAATTGCAATGATCCCCAGGAGTAAAACCCTGGGGATATATATTAACTCTCGAATGGGAAAACTACGGACCTATATGCAGCCGCGGGTTCTGACAGCGGTGCATATAGAGAGTCCTTTCAAAAATACCAGTTGAATAGATATACTTCAAGCGGCCATACTGTAAAATCCATAACGAAGCAGATACGAAAGACCCAATGAAGATTTAACATTGAAACGTCTGAACTATTCCTATACCGAAGCAGCTGATTGGTTTACGACCCAGAGGGTAGACCCTGGGGCTAGTTATTCTCTTACTTGCGACTGCTCTACAGACAAAGAAGAATACTCAATTTATGACGTTTTACTCCGAATTCTACAGGGAGTAAGAATTATTATTGACCGGCTAAACTAATAGTTGCTCGAGAGATGGAGACAAGCAGAACGCTCCGGAGGAATAAGTCAGAGATACATTACTTTCGTGGCAGTAAAAGGCTTTTCCTTTTATATCGCCTTTTCTTTCTAACGATTTACGAAAGTTTTGATAAAGATTGAGGTCCCTGATCTCCTATTAAAGCAGAGATAGTCAAAAGATTAATAATATGCTTTTGACTAATATAATGGGTCTTTCTTAATCTCCCTTGCCACTCCTTAAGGAAGATACATAAAGTATTTCTTTACGATAAGAGCAGTCAAAAACAGTGATACTCAAAGATGGATGTATGGTAGCTACTTCCCCTCTGAGGAAGACTTATGTAAATTCACTACTACTCTGCAAAACTGCTCAAACAGACAGACCTTGAAGATATTTGCAAATAATTCAGAATCTAAAAGCTAAATATCCATTCTACTATTACGGAAAGAATTTGACAAAGTAGGTGAAGAAAGTTTGGTAACGGACTTGTGTAGTATACTGCAGATTCATAATCAGACATTGGTCACGATCTGAGCTGATACAAATGCAAGGATAGGACCTGATATCTTGATTATCAGTCTTATATTAAAAATTAAAAAATTCTTTAATAAGTCCTGCTCTCATTGCTTTACTTTTTCTGTTGCCTATATCTATAAGAATCGTACCATACCTAAGATTGGTCAAGATCTCTCTGGATGATAATACAATCATAGGACTTCAAAGCTGAAAGTTCAGTTTTTGTAAGTAGAGTTGTTTAATTTTTTTAATCAGGTCCTGCCTACATTTATAGAAGTGAAGCCTTTGGTTAAAAAAAAAAAATTCTCAATTATTTTATTACTGTCTGCACTGATATACTAAGAGACGTTACTAAAACAGTCTCGAGGGTCAGCTCTTATAAATTGCACAAGTGCATCATCCAGTATTGAACAACTTACTAAATTAGTAAAATTACCTGCAGAAGCAAGAAGTTAGTTTTTAAGTTGTCTTAAAGTATATTACAGTTTACGTTGGTAGGCTAAGACAATTTACTAAGGAACTACCGAGTGTCAGAGCTTAGAATTACCAAAGAGCATAACCCACATGTGACAAAGTCGAATGGGAGTAAAGAATTTACCTGCACTAAAAGATAAAAGTTATTAGATTCTTAACAGTTCTTATACCAACATGCACTAACGAAACGTTAGTTTAATTCGTCTTAAGACCAGATTACAGTCTTCTCCATCAGGATAAGACAAATTACTAAAAGTCCTACAATGGGTCAGCTCTTAGTATTACTAGAGAGCATACCCACAAGTTGACTAATGCAAAGCAAAGAGAGAGTAGGTAACTCTATTACCTGCATATGTAACAAGAGCAGAGGCATCAGACGTTGGATAAATTTGTACCAGCATGCACAAGCAAGATGTTTGTTTTACTTTGTCTTTAGAGCATTTTAATCAACACTGACAGCAGAAAGTTTACTAGAGAGCCTTGGTGAGAGAACTTTTATGCTTACGCAAGAGTATTCCACAGAGTGAAAAAAAAAAACCTTTCCAGACAGGACGACTCTAGTTCCTGTGCAAGAAACAAGAGTGGAGCTATCAGGTAGTCCATATGAGCTCTAGCTATTTTCAGCAAATAGCATGCTGAGGTAAACTGCAGTAAGTGCATATTACAGACATACGAGAGCAGTCTACAACTGCAGAGAATCAGGTTATTTTAGTATCCAAAGGCTGTGCAGGTGCAGAGCACAGCTCCAAATCCAGTATTCAGATTTATCTAATAGGTGACTGCAAGACCTTGCCCTGGTACCTAGGTCTGGTCCGTATCATTAGGCAATCTACTCTTAGAATCAAGACCTATGTACTCAGGTGGATAGAACGAAGACGCTGAGAAGCATACGATTCGAGAAGAACTAAGGAGTTAAGAACACGACCGATCTTAACCAGGCGCTCAAACAGGTGATCCTCCGAGTTAAGTTGAGCAGGAGTTACAATAAAAGACTCAAGTGCCGGGTATGGAGGATAAGAATAGAGAGCAGAAAAGTCTAGAGGTGACTAAACACGGCCATATCTCTATAATAAAAAGCCTCTACCTTCACTAAGCATGGGGTCATACCTAGATAGAACCTAATCAACAAGTTCTAAGCCCTAGACAGATACCAGCAAAGAGAAAGATGTCTTATGCTGGTCTACGTCCGTCCTTTACTCTTCTGTTGGACAAAGAATTTGAATAAATTTCTCAAAAAAAATCCCAAGTTACCAGTTATCAGTACCTAAGAACTCAAGCTTCAATTAGGTCCCTCCTTGGTGACTCTAATTATTTTCAACTAGTGCTGGTGGTACTTGGAGAATTTTCTTGTCCATCACTATGGACTTGCAAAAATTTTCTCTATCGCCCTTTTTGTCTTAACCAACCTTAATCTAAATACTTATAGACTTAATTCTGTGATTTACATCTGAGAGATAAATTGAACAGCAGCTGTCAGCCTCAGGTTTTTTGATGAGGTAAAAAAAATTGCAGGCGTTTTGGTCTTCTAGACTGAAGACAAAAATAATTCAGGGCACAATGGATATAGCTCTTTACGATTAACTAGAAGTTTTCGAAATTCTTCAAGACTCTCTTTACGAGCCTACTTTATCAAAGAGAATAGGACGGTCATAGAAGTTTGAGCAGAAACAATGATGACACTCCTGATGCCCCATAAAGAATATCAACAACGTTAACTGGGACTTGAACGTTGCAGGTCAAAGTGCAGGGAGAGTCTCGTGATAAGTTCAGGCAATGGGAAGCTCTGATATCTCCAAGATGGTTATCCCTGGTTTCTTCCTCAACAAAGCCTTATTCCCCCTAATCCTTGGACCTCCATAGCCGCTTACAGACGGGGAGAATGAATGCTCGTAGAGGGATAAATAGGTACAGAAGTTACTATTTTCTCAACGAACAAGGAAACCAACGGAATAAAGCCCGGCCTTTGGTCTATAAGAATTCAATTCCCCAACTACGTGAGGTTCTGTAGACATGGCCAGCGCCGATAAATGGCTTAATTGCTGAAAATGCTCAGGTTACCAGTCTTGAACCTTAGTTTTAGGAGAGTTTACCCTATGGGGACTTCAACTCTTCATAAAGTAAGAACCTTTTTGCTTGAAAAGGTTGTGGAATTCCATAGCGGAAAGGGGTAGAATCTAGAAGTCGAGCCTCTTAGGTTTAAACACTTTGCCTGGTGGTTGTGCCCAATCTTCTAACAATCTCCGGGGCTCCTTCTCTAAGGACGTTGAAGAATGGGAAATGGCCCTTTGAACCTTATCCTCAGGTATGGAGCTGGGAATTTTTGGTGGAGAAAAATTCTGATTTCTATGGTTGGGTCTTAGAGATTTTCCACCAAGACTTAACCTCATAACAAGAGAAGGTATAATTAAAGGAAAAGAATAGTATGGTTAAGGTCCGTCCAATAGGGTTCTAGAAATTACAGTAAGCAGGCGAGCTTCATCAGTGACATGGTGAAATGAATTCTACCTCGGAAGTTGTGAAACAGGCCTCCCTAGTTCTTCTTAGGAAACAAACTTAAGGTTG
>LQNS02277964.1:20242819-20269729 GCA_001587735.2 Parhyale hawaiensis | reverse complement strand
TCAGGCTTATTTTGTCCAGTTCCTCTAGAATTTTTACATCTTGATGAAATGCTAACTCTTCCAGAGAGGTAATCCATTTACTGGTCTAGAAGCTGGGCCCGTCTGCTACATAAAGAATTACTGACAGGCTAGGCGAAAAACCAGGATACAACGTACCAGGTTCCCCTGTACAGAGTTGGACGGTGCCCCCGCTGTGAAACCATCAAACAGCATGGCAGTGTCTGTACCAAGGTGGAAGTGCTTACCATCTATGTGAACTGGTACTACACGTGCATTGCCTGCAGTCAATAACACATCCTCAGACACATGCAGTGGCGCATCACGTACTGTAGTAATGACCCCTTTGCCATCACAATAAAGCTCCCAATTACAAGAGTGTTCAACAGCAGACAACATTTGATGGGAAACATCTATGCTTACACCAAAGTCATGAAGGAAATTAGAATCGAGGATCATGGGATATTTAATGGTATTGCTTGGCATGACCAAGAATGACCAAGCAAACGTCAGTTCACTACATTGGAATGTCAGGGTTGCTCTACCTGAAGAATTTACTTTATTTCCACCAAATACAATTACAGTCATATCAACAGGCTCCAACTCACACCCGGAAGACAAGGAAATGTCATGGCTCAATAATGAAGTTGAAGCCCCTGTGTCAACCAAAGCAGTAATTGAATTACCATTAGCCTCAATGGGCAGTAAGAAAAGGGGTTGGTAAGCCAAAGACAGCTCTGGTTCTTCGTAAGCCAAAGACAGCTTTGGTAATTGGTCACATGGGACAATTTTATCAAAAGTATCGAGCTCCTGCTCGTCACTCACTAAAGTCTCTACCTCAGGTGGACAGTAACAATTAACAGTATCATCCACAAGTAATTCCCTAGAAACTGGAACAGCACTACTGGATACATCCGTGACAGTGACCGTAGAGCTCGAAATATCCATAAAAACCCTATCTGCACTAGGTTCATCACGAATGACTGGCTCAAAAATAGACCCCTCGTGAGGAAGAGGAAAATCATGGAAACGTTCTGAATGAGTAGACTGTAAATCATGGAAAGAAGATGTGCTTCCTATGGGTTTCTTGATTGTATCCTCCAGTAGCTGGGAATGAACTAAGCGAACACAAGTGGGCTCTAGTAATCTATCTCAATATTCGATGACTCTCAATCTTCGGCCGGGGGCGCCAGGTGGAATTACACACGAGTTCTGATGTGTCTATGCTTTAGTAAAAGCTCTACTGGGTGGCGGTCTATCGTCAGAATAGTACGCAGCTTACAGTGACTGTCTAAAACGGCTGCTAGATAAGAATGAATGCTCTTGCCATCTCAACTAGCACTTTAATTGACTCTCGGCGGAAGTCAGGGGACTGCGCTTGCAGCACGCATGTGTTGGCGACAGAGACCTGTCTGCACACTGAATGGCCATCGTCACCACTGCGCTGCAGTGTTTTATACCCGCAGAAGTCAGGTGTGCCAAGGCGGTGGCACGAAAAGGCAGGATTATCTGAAGAAAGGTCAGGAGGTACAGAAGTGAGAACATCTCTCACTCGCTCCGACGGAATGTTCCCTGCTGAGGCGGAGCCTGAGAGTTTAAAGCTGCAATCTCACTGGCGTGACCAGCCTACTCAAAGGACACTCAAGGCTGAGAAGCACTGACTGCCCCAATCTTTCACTGACTAGATACCGTCCGACGATTGGGGCAAGAAGCCAGCATGTGGGAAGGAGACACACACACCATTGCAGCGTCTGCAATTTGCCCTAGTGTGGCCAGGGTGCTTACAATAGTCACACACGGGTTTTTCCAAAGGATCTGCAGCAGCCTTTTGTCCCCCTGGAGAGCGGAAATGTCCCTGACGTACCCATCCAGAAGGATACCATTCCCTTTCACAAGGATTGAGTCGCGTTTGCTTTCTGTTTTGGTCTTCTAGCAGATACACATCACGATCTGAAGTGTATCTCAAGCCTGCAGTTGGTGCAGCGATATCCAGCTTCTCGAGTTCATCACGGTCAGTTGTAAGCCCACATTCTGCATCCTGTAGGCTGGCCAGAGGGAGACTATTGGACCATGTCAAGTCAATTTCGCTCATTGTCAGACTAAGAGACGGCGCCGTCGAGAGCTGCTTGCGAAAACTCTTAGGTACAGTCTCCATGTACTTGCGTCGAAGAGTACCACTTTTTTCAACATTTCGAGAAGGATGGACGAGACGATACGCTCGTTCAAGTCGGGCAGCATACAAACGAAAAGACTCCAGCGTTCATTGACGCTCGCTCAAATCGCATACGGGTGTCTGATTCCGAGACCTCTCGTGAGTCCTTGCACCATTTGCCGAGTTTCCGCTTGATGTTGTGGTATGAGTCCCCCGACACTTTCGAGCACGAGAAAGCCTCGTGAATATTCTCTGTGATGAACCTGCCAAGCTCTGACACCCACAGTGTGGAGCTACCGTGATAATTGTTCTGGAAGTATTCCTCAAATATGGTCAACAACTCATCAAAAGACTGGCCAGAGGACAAATCAGATTTTTCGGCTTAGGAACTGCTCGATTATCAAATCGCTACAGCAACTTTGAAATCTGACCGCTTGAAAGGACAGCTCCAGCCCAGGAATGTCGCGTTTGAGCCGGAGGCGTCGTTCGATGCCTCTCGGGCGCGGCATCAGATTGCCCAGAAGAAAAATCCTCGGCAGGCAAACTTGTCCTAGGACGGCGATGCTCCGATTTATCCCTCCTAGGAGGAACTCTCAAACTGGACGAGGATGATGAGCTGCCACTACGAGAGGAAGCAACTCTGAGTGTTTTCCTGGAAGAACTCTTCCGCCCTGATGAGATAGGTTACCGATCAGGATCACTCTCAATGTTTTCTTGAAAGAACTCCTCCGCCCTGATGAGGTAGGTTACCTGCAGTCTGCAGCCTGGCGGCAGCCTGCAAGGTTTCCTTTTGCTGTTGCAAGTTCTCAAATAGAGTAGCAATGTATTCACAAGTCTCTTTCAGAGCCTGGACATCATCATGAGCACCATCAGGTGCGAGATTAGCAGCACCATCAGGAGCACCCACAGCATCTCCAGAAGAGGCCTAACCAGCTCCGGGCTTGGATGGAGCCTGCTCGGCATCTGTATTCACAATGATAGACAGAGGAAAGATGGAAAAAGAGCAGCACGCGATCTAAGAATATAGAGGCAGTTCAAAGTTGTGTCGGGTCTGGGCACCAAAAATGTTGCGGGTACATGTACAAAGTGAAAAAAAAGCCAAACTACAGGCATGCACCCTATAGAATGACACTCACCGGTCCACCAATATAATATTGGATTTAAACGATGCTGCTCTCGTTCCCAGATGAAGAAAATTGAATGAACACCGGCGGAAACTAAGGTGAATGGGCAAGAACAAACTCAAAAAATAATTCTAACAATAAACTCGGAACAGAACGCAGTTATATACAGGAATTACAAGTCCAAATATGTAATGGGTCGTCGTGATGGTCGTTGCTCAAGTAAGATTGTTAAGGTGATTCGAGTAGTTGATGGATGCGTAGTAGCTATTAGTATTAAACAGGTGTGAGGTGATGTCAGGCCGTCAGAACAAGCAAGCAGACGCTGCAGTCATAAGATTGACCGCTCCTACGAAGAATAACGCAATAATGACTAACCTACCCACAAAAAAGAGAAATGAATGCTGAATAAAAGTGAAATAATCAGCTCAATACAAAACTGAATAAAAGCAAGCATAAATCACAGCATATTAAAGGATTGAAGCACAAAGCAAATTAAAAGTACAGAATCATAAACTGATGTGGAATGGAATAATAAATGAGAACAATAACATAATCCACTATACAAATCACTGACAGAATAAAGCACAGGGTGCCACTGAACAAAATCAGACAAGCAAGGAAATAAAACAAATAGCAACACAACATTATTGAGAAAAACAACCAACAAGAAGCAAAGATATTGAAAACATCTAGCGCTGACAAGCAAAGAATTTACCACCAGGAAGGTCGATGGCAGCAGCTACTTAGGCAGAGGAACCAAGGTAGCAGGGCTCATGCAGGCAGCAATCAACAGCAGGCAACCAGGCCGGAAGAAATATGCAGGGCACAAGCAAATGCACTAGTGCATGCATGACTAGCAGAAATAAAACTTTTGGCAAGCAGTGAAACATTAAAAGCGATTTATTTTACCTAGAAAACTGCAAGCTGAAACAAAGCAAACACACAAACAATTGAAACAAATGAATGGCCTCTCTACATTATTTTGTCTTTGCTGCCGCGTCATGGCGTTGTTATAATTAGAGGCGCACGACAGTGCACACTGAGGTACAATTTGCCGTCCCGCAAAGTACAGAAACATTGAGTAGCCACTTGCTGGAGCAATAGATGCTGCTGCTGCTGGCATGTGAGGCTGCCGGTGCGGTGCTGCTGACGAATTGTTACCTCCGCCAAGAAGGTCATGTATTCGTCTTTTGTTTTTTTTTTCTATCAGCAAGATAATTCAAAGAGTTATGGACTGACTAGTGGACCCGTGCGTGAAAAAAATTCACGCAACAATAGATACATAAATTTGCTTAATATAGGCCGGTGCGGAATCTTTTCGTTTTTGACTTGCTTCTTCTTTATCACAAGAAATTTGTGATTACATTTCTTCATTGAATATACTTTCCATACTAAAATACATATAGAGGAAAACGCTACGACGGCCAACTCAAATTAGCGTAAGAGATACGTGCTTTCTACTGAGTAGTACACTTCAATTGTTCTTCATGACTCTCCTTCCCTCTCTTACATAAAATAAAAAAAGAAAACTTCATTAGTAAGCGCTGAAACATCACTGAATTTCATTTCCACTACGTATCCAGAATACACTGTGAGATAGCTTCAGCACAACAAAATATTTGCTTCCAAGAAGCTGGAATGAATAATTACTACGGTCTACTGCACCGGAAACATTGGTTTCTCTACGCTTCGCTGATTTGCTACAAAATGTGTACATCGTAAACCAAAAGAAAATATAATTGCAATGTAGAGTAAGGTAATGAATATCAGGCTCCACGGGAACGGCAAGAGAAGCTGGAAGAGCAAGAACTGCATTGATTGTAACTAACGATTACCAATATTCTTTGCCCAAAGTCGATATTGCTTCTAATGAATATGGAGGTCCGAGATACTCAAGGGTGGCATATAACTAGGACTCGGAGTAAACTTGTCCTGTTGAAAGATGAACTCAAAATGGAGAAAACCATTTGCTGCCAAGAAATCATCGTGGTTTTTACACTCGTGCTGACCGCTGAAGAATATCTTACCATTTGCCTCGATAATTACGCGGTCAAACTAAAACTCAGATGATATTCTAAATTAGCCTTATAAAGACGATCAGAGTAAACTAAAGGCGGCTGAAGTTTGGATGGAGAAGACCTCAGATGAGAGTAGGTCTACATATCACGATGGAAGAGATCGCATAGAGAAGCTGTATGCAGCTGCATCGAGTGGACTTCAAATTTATCAAAGAAAGACCGGAATCAGATATCCTATCCTGTTCGAGTGCCATCATCAGCTACCTTGAATATATTTTGTACCCATCAGTTTCCTTTGAAGTTTGGCAGAATCAGCAGCCTTTTAGCTGCGAAGCCCAAAGCTAATTTTTGCCTATCTATTTCGTTAAGAGCATGACACCGAAGATATAAATAAACATAAAAATTTATATATATATATATAAATGAACACACGACGGTCATTCTTACTATTAGATTTTGACAATTGTTATGTATGTTAAGAGGAACAGATGATGAACTTTTGGCGAAGATCAATCCATCTATTTGTTTGTTTTTCTGCTTCATTTTTCTCAATGCCCTAACTCAAAATGTTATGGATGGATTTTTATGAAATTTACACGAGTTATTTCGTATAGCACGAAAAGCAAATAATCAAATTTTTCTGATGAATCGTTTGTTCTTTTCTTAGTATTTCACTGTTTTTTTTGCTTCTATGCTTGTTAGCTAAATGACCTAATAAATAGTGAATGGTGCTTTATGAAAGTTATATGCGTTGTTAGTAATTTTAGGACATAAATGATTAAATTTTGGTGATGATCATTTGGTCTGTTTGACTAATGTTTGTCAGAATATTTGTTAGCTGCATAACTCAAAAAAAAAAATTACCAGCTGATCTTAAAAAAAATTCTGAAGCTGTTAACACTGTTGAAGGGCACAACTGGAAAGATTTTAATGCTGATACAAAAAATCATCGTCTCAGAACCAATTTAAATTTTTCGTAACCTTTGCCTTGCCTGGTGGAGGTATGTCCTCTCCAAGAGGGTTCTAGTTATGTGTAGCTCCATTGTTTTTTCATAGTTTTTATGGGATTTTACTTGATTCTTTTACGTTGAATTATGATTTGTGAGTCTTTACATACTTCTGAAATTTGTTTACTTCACAAATTCACAAACATATTAAGGCCTGAAGTGTAATATCATAATCAACTGTTTATGCCATAGTTCATTTTTTTCAGTAGAATTTAATTTCACTATATTTAGTAAAATAAACAGTCTCGTGTTGTAGGTCAGACGCTTCTGAATTTGGTGGTATACTCGATTTGTAATGAAACGCCAAATCAACTGCTAATGGAGTTTTTAATGGCAATTATTTGGTATATGCACTGAGGGAGAAAATCAGAGCAGACAGCCGAGCTGAACGGTGAGTCTGAGCCCTTTGTAGCCATGGAGCGCTGTAGCTCTGGCAGCAATGACGTAATGAAAATATGAAATATTGGCAACCATGAAGTGATCAGCATTGGCAGCCGTGAAGTGATGAATCATATAGCATCAATAGCCATGAAGTGATGAATCATATAGCATCAATAGCCGTGAAGTGATCAGCATTGTTAGCCATGAAGTGATATAAGATTGGGTGTCTTGACGTGATATATCATGTAGCATCAATAGCCATGAAGTGATGCAGCATTGTCAGCCGCGAAGTGATCGGCTTTTGCAGCCGTGAAGTGGTCAGCATTGGCAGCCGCGAAGTGATAAATCATGTAGCATCAATAGCCGTGAAGTGATCTGCATTGGCAGCCATGAAGTGATTTAACATTGGGTGTCTCGAAGTGATATATCATGTAGCATCAATGACCATGAAGTGATGCAGCATTGGTAGCCGTGAAGTGATCAGCAGCATTAGCAGCCTTGAAGTGTAAAAAGCATAGGCAGCCATGAAGTGGTCAGCATTAGCAGCCGTGAGGTGATCAGCATTGGCAGCAGTGAAGTGATCAGCATTGGGAGCCATGAAGTGATCAGCATTGGTAGCCCTGAAGTAATCAGCATTTGAAGCCTTGAAGTAAAAAAGCATAGGCAGCCATGAAGTGGTCAGCATTAGCAGCTGTGAGGTGATCAGCATTGGCAGCAGTGAAATGATCGGCTTCAGAAGCCATGAAGTGATCAGCATTGGCAGCCGTAAAGTGATCAGCATTGGCAGCAGTGAAGTGATCGGCATTGAGAGCCGTGAAGTGATCAGCATTGGGAGCCGTGAAGTGATCAGCAGTGGTAGCCCTGAAGTGATCAGCATTGACAGCCTTGAAGTGATCAACATTGACAGCCTTGAAGTGATGAGCCCTGACAGCGGTGAAGTGATCAGCAGTGACAGCCCTGAGGAGATCAGCATCGACAGCCTTGAAGTGATAAACATTGACAGCCCTAAGGTGATCAGCATTGGCAGCAGTGAAATGATCGGCTTTGGAAGCCGTGAAGTGATCAGCATTGGTAGCCGTAAAGTGATCAGCATTGGCAGCAGTGAAGTCATCAGCATTGAGAGCCGTGAAGTGATCAGCATTGAGAGCCGTGAAGTGATCAGCATTGGGAGCCGTGACGTGATCAGCATTAGCAGCCGTAAATTGATCATGATCAGCATTGGGAGCCGTGAAGTGATCAGCTCTGGCAGTCATGAAGTGTCAGCATTTCAATCCGTGAAGTGATTAGCATTGGCAGTCATGAAGTGATCAGCATTAGTAGCCCTGAAGTGATCAGCATTGACAGCCTTGAAGTGATCAATATTGACAGCCTTGAAGTGATGAGCCTTGACAGTGGTGAAGTGATCGGCATTGACAGCCCTGAGGTGATCAGCATTGACAGCCTTGAAGTGATAAACATTGACAGCCCTGAGGTGATCAGCATTGACAGCCGTGAAGTGATCAACATTGGCAGCCTTGAAGTGATATTGCACTGGTAGCACTGAAGTGATAGGTGACTTAGTAAACTCCAGTAATCACCGAATTAACTTGAGGAATCGTTAATTGATTCAAATTATGCAACCCTGAAGTGATTCAACTGAGGAAGCCATGAAGTGTTTTGCTACAGCAACCAAGAAGAGATTGAACTCTGGCAACATGAAAAGATTCATGTTAGCAAATGATGAAATGTATAAGCTCCTGCAACCATGAATGATTTAACTTGGCAACAAAGAAGTGATGTAACATAAGAAACCATACCATACCATAACATACTTAGGCTGTAATATGGAATGACTGAAACATCCGCGATGTGTTGCTTTAAATGGTTTCAGTAATTAAACGTTGTATCAAGCACCAAAGTGTCTTGTTTTATTATCATTTAACGTCTGTACTGGTCTCTGTATCTCGTGCAATTTTTGCTCCTGACTACCGCTGTGCTTTTACTGTGTGATTTGCTCTGGTTTTCATTAAGTTTTTTATATTACTAGGTTTTCTTAACCGCCTTCTGCTTGTTGCTATTGGGATTACCTCTACAAGAAGTTCTCCATACATCAATATTCAGGGTTATTGCTTCGAATCTGCAAAAAAAAATCAGGTGTAGTTATATGATATAAATGTGCATTATATGAGGTATTGATGTGCCAGTTCTTCAATGAAATTATAATATTTGCAGTGGTTCGCTAACGCCAGAGTATCTGTCGTTTGCACCACAGGTCGCATGTTTTGTGCATTCTCCAGTCAGGATGATCATTCCGAGTTGATCAGACTCATGTTGGTGACAGAAATAGGTAGGTACTCCGGATTTGTTTTTTTTTACTTAGCCGAAATTATGAAGCTTCACTCCTTTGTAGGTATAAGAGTGAGCTTCTGTGCAGCTCAAAAGATCTTTAGATTTTTTTCTGATCTTTTCCAGCTTTTTTGCTGCAACTGCACCAGCAGAGCTCCCACCACAGTATATAAGCAGGCACCTCACCCTCCAGACTTCACTTATTGATTAACTCGGGACAGGGCAAGACCTCCTCTCCTCAGCTACCAGAACTCTGAAAATGTTCAAGATACCAATCTCAGAGCTTGAACTTTTTACTGAGAATCCTTTTTTGGACTCTAAATGAAGCCGTACCTTTTAGACTTACAAAATTTTCTGGGTTCCTCTTTTGGGACTTGGAAAATTTTTGGAACTGGTACCCTGACACTTAACCTCAGAAACTGAATTGATATTTGAACTTTATGAATTCTCTGGGTCCCATAGTAAGGACTTAGAAATGTTTTGAAGAGTTATGAAACCACTCTTAAGCCTGCCCTCTGGTAATTTTCAAAAACGCAATTCCTATTTATAGGTACATCGACACAGGGTTATCTCTCCTAAGCCTTGGACATCCTTATTCAAACTAAAGTTTGCTTCAGTGCAGAGAAAAGCGGTGGATATGCGCTTAGGAATATGGAGAGTTGACTGGTTGATATCTTGAAAAGAAATTGTAGTTAAAGATTACTAACAGAGGAAGTGATCTAAGCGATAATTGCTTACATACTCTAGTGGTGAGTGAATTTAATACAATGATTGTGGTACAAACCAGATATCCTTGATTCCCTTTTGGAACTTTAACTCTGAAACAGTACAGCTCTTTGGACTTTGAAATATTTTGGCCTTCCACTGTTGACACTTTGAAACTTTTTGAGCTAGTCCTTTGAGACTTGGCCTCAGATGCATGGAAGCAGTTATATTTTGAAAATTTTTGGATCCCACCGTTGGGACTCAGAATGATTTTGAGAAGTCCATTGAGCCTTTGCCTCTATTGCAGTGAAGCAACTTTAATTGAACAGAGTTCTGGAGAGGAATAAAACTGTTGATTGAATTAAAAATTATTGATGATATCAGAGGAGAGGAAAGAATTTTTCTTCAATTAAATTAAATTTTACATAAAAACCAGAGAGTTTTCTGAAAGTCTTTCTCAAATACGGCATTTGTTTCTGGAATCCCCTCCACTAAGTGGGCTTATTTAGTTCATCAAGTGTTAACACATGATGAATCGGCAGGAGCTAGCATGGGGTTCTTGATTATGCTTGATCGGATTCCGTGTGGCTTTACTGGCTTTTGTTTCTGGAATTCCTTCCACCAGGTGGGCTTAGTCGGTTCATCAGATGTTTGCACATTATGATTCGGCAGGAGTCTAGCGTGAGGTTCTTCAATATTCCTGATCGATATCCGTCTATGAACATATCTTTAAATCAAATAATAGGCGTACTATAAAATGAATGCTTAAGACCTGTAAGAGGGCACTATAATAACAAAACAGGTCGGAGTGGGCAGGGCGACACAATGTGGGTCCTGTCCCTCCAAATAGTAGTGGAGCCTGCCGCCAATACTACTAAAACAAAGTGTACTATAATAATAAGGATAAGTGCCCCCGGAGGGACTGAGCACAGCGCCTCCGGCCCCTCCGGCAGCAGTCGGAGCAATGCCCATCTGCATATAAAATGTCGTGTACACTATAAAAGTATACTTGAAAAGTGTCCCTGGGGTCGATTGGGTGTCATAAGGCTTCTCTCTCATATCCCGATACTGTATATACTATATATGAATCGTCTAAAAGGGATGCCATAATCTTCATTAACAAAAGTCGATTCATAAATAAATAAAGTATACTATAAATAAGATATGTTCATAGTACAAATAACTGTAAAAGTAAAGGTAAAGGTAAAGTAAACTCAACTTAGACCACACCCTCACCTGGGAAACCCACATGCACTGGTTTGTGCTGCCCCATATCCGGGTGACCGGGGTCTGCTCGTTCACATCAGCGTCAGCGGGAGCCCAGTGCTTGATACCGCGGTTAAACTGCCTAGGAACAAATAACCCGAGACCCCCCACCCTCCTCATCTCTGAGGAAAGCAGTTCCGCCACGGTGCCGAGTCAGCACACCACTATACTTGAAAAATGAGCCCGGGGTCGATTGGGTGTCGCAAGGCTTCCCTCTCATCTCCCGATATATACCATATATGAATCGTCAAAAAGGGACACTTTAATCTGCAATAACGAAAGTCGATTCATAAATAAATACAGTATGCTATAAATAAGATATGTTCATAGTACAAACAACTATAAAAGTATACTTGAAAAGTGTCCCCGGAGTCGACTAGGTGTCGCAAGACTTCCCTTTCATCTTCCGATATATACTAGGCCTATATATGATTCGACTAAAAGGGACACTATAATCTGCTTTAAAAAAGTCGATTCATAAATGAATAAAATATACTATAAATGAGATATGTTCATAGTACAAAGCAGCTAAAAATGATAAGGAAATCCTTGAGATATATGTATATAGACCCCTAATCGGGAAAGTTACAGACCTATATACACCCGCGAGTCCGGACAGCGAATGCATATAGAGAGTCCTTCCAAATATATTATTTGGATATACTGTAGTGAAGACGTTTGAAAGGGTCTTTAGGAAACACCTTGTACATCATTTGGAGAACAATAACCTGCTTACGTCAAATCAACACGGCTTTCGCCATAAACGTTCAACCACCTCGCAGTTGCTTGAGCATTATTACTCTATTCTAGACCTACTATGCCAAGGTAAAAATGTGGAAGTAATATACTTAGATTTTGCCAAGGTCTTCGATAAAGTGGATCACAAAATATTACTGAAACTATTCAACATGGGCATCCGTGGAAAATGTCTAAGATGGATCGAAGCTTTCCTGAAAAACCGAACCCAAAGTGTAATTATAAATAATAAAGTGTCCAAACGACGGCCGGTGCTAAGGGGAGTCCCACAAGGCACCGTGCTTGGTCCTATACTCTTCCTCATCATGATAAATGATATGGGGCACCAATGTAAGTTTGCCATTCCGTCATCGTTCGCTGATGACTCACGGATATTAGCAGCGGTACAATCAGCGGCAGACTTACGGAATGTGCAACTAGATCTAACCAACATCTTTCACTGGACATCGGTTAACAACATGACCTTCAACGAATCAAAATTTGAACTATTGCGGTACGGAAAAAACCTCTCCCTTACTGAATCTACGTTCTACACGACGAGAGATGGGAGCGGATGGGTGCTTCGAACTTTCTCATCACGAGAGGCAGACACAATGCTCACCTTGTGGAAACAATACTACCGAGGATTGAATACTGTTCACCTCTTTGGATGCCAAGTAAACGGAAAGAATTAGAGCGCCTTGAGGCTATCCAGCGATCGTTTACTGCCAAAATCCGGGGCATGCAAGATTTAAACTATCACGAAAGACTTGCTCAATTTCAAATGTACTCCATTCTAAGGAGATTCGAGCGCCTTACGATCATATGTCTGGAAAATTCTAGAAGGCATTACTGTCAATGGACGAATCCAGGCCAGACACTCAGACCGTATTGGTCGCACTTGTGATGACGCTTAAGGCTAGTTTTGACCACCACTGCGTTACCGGTGTTTCATAAGACTATCAAAGCGCCAAGCCCCCCGCTCTAATAAGTTGTTTTACGGTGCAGTGTAGGCTTTACAGTGGCCATGTCTCTGACACTTTAAAAAAAACTTACGGGACGCATACTTACTGAAAGTGCCAGATAAACCTGTTGTAAGCGACTACGTGAACTGTGTGGATAACTCACTGTTAGCCATCCCGCTGGTCACGGACTGCAGCATCACCTCTGTGCAAGATGGGTTGCGTGCATAGTGCCACCTGGACCTCGTCCTACGTATCAAGTAATCGAGTAAGTACCTATATATGTACTAATCTTTACACGGCAATGTCCCTGAAGGGATTATGAAAAGGCCGTATAAATCCACTAATAAAAAGCTGCCAATATCCAGAAATTCTGAGATAAAACTCCCAAAGAACATGCGCCTAACTACAGGCAGATAAGATCATAACTTTTGGGGGTGAACTTATGACAGTTCCTTGTCGATAATTATTCGACAGGAGTAAACTGCTCAATCGATCATAGACGAATTTACACAGTTCTGCACGATGTCCTAAGGGCGTTAAAAAAAAATCTGAGAGCAGCAGATCTAGCTCTTGGAAAAAGAGCAGGTTCAGAGTTACATTCCCATTCTGAATATACACATGTAAATGGGAATATCATACGGTACGGTACCAGTCTATACTGAGATTCTAGACAATTTACAGAACAACTATTAACAAGATAGCTCTCATAGTTGCGCACAAGAGCATAACCGAGAAAAAAAAAACATTCTACACAGTGGTCGACCCATGAATTACATCCGGAATCACCAGATACAGAGCTAACAGAATCTGATAATACTTATACTAACATGCACAAATGAAATGTTAGTAAGATACTATACAGTACTACAAGTCTACATTACTAGACTAAGTAGAGAATAAGATGGCTCTTATACATACACAAAATTTTGGCCAAGTAAAAAAAACTGAGAGTTCTATCACCCAGTAAGGAACAAATTCAGAGTTAGCAGAATATTGTGTCCTACAAACAAGTGTTAATTTGGACCTAAGACAGTGCTACAACGTACACAGAGATCCTAAGACGATGTACATGAAAGTTGCTAACAGGATAGCTCATATAGCTACTCAAGAGAATGCCTCAAAATTCCGACTGACTGAAGGACAGACTTCAGTCTACCCTGGGAAACAAAGAACTATCGCAGAGATAAAAATACTGATGGTTAGCTCTTATCCTTACCAAAAAAGCACACTCAGAGCTAGCAAACCTTGTAGTTCTTGTATCAACATACACAAGTAATGTTTCAGTATGATACTAGACAGTACTAGGCCGCACGAAGATACTAGCCTAGCTACAAAAGAACTACTAGCAGGATGGCTCTGATACCTACACAAGAGCAAACCTGACATTTCTGGTTGAGGAAAAAAAAATCCGAGCAGAAGTAACTCTTGTCACCTGGAAATGAAACAGATTCAAATTTAACTAATCCTGATACTGAGGCTAACACACACACGTGAAGTGTCAGTATGATGCTGTACAGTACTACAATCTACACTAGGTAGATAGGGTACAGAAGAGCTATTAGCAAGATAGCTCTTATATGTATACAAAAGCAAATTCACAATTTCCGCTAGGAAAAAAAATTCTGAAGTATAACAACTCTTAAGTAACAAGTTCACAGTTTACACATTTTTGAAGTCCTATACTAACATGCACTAGCAAGTGAGTGTTAGTCAAGGCTCAGTACAGCAGTCTATTAAGACAAAGTACATAAGTACTGGTTACAGGATAGCTCTTATACTTACCCAAGGGCATACCTTAGAATTTTGACTAAGTAAAAAAAATTCCTTGTCCATTTCTAGAGACTTACACAGATTTCTCAACCAACCTTTGATCTTAACCAATCTGAATCTAAGTACTGATAATATGCCGTTAAGAGACTTTACTCGGTAATAACGTCTGAGAAATAAGTTCAGAAGGCATCTATTATTATCTAACTATTAATTATTTACTGTTAAGTATATATTTTAATCTAACCTCAGGGTACTTAGAGAAAAGTTTTTATCCATCTCTATGGATTCAGAAAGAAATTCTCAGACAACCTTTCAGGCTTAACCAGCCTCAATAAACAGATGGATAGACCGCTGTTATCAACCTAACACTGTTTATTACGTCTGAAGAGGCGAATTCAAGTAGCAGTCAACCTTTGGTTCGTTGTGTGTTAACTAGCACACTACCTCATGCTGATTTATATCTGCATAGGCCGAACCCTACAGCACACTAAGCAGGGCTTGGAAATTATTACCAAGTCCACAGACTTATACTCGCAAATAACTAAAGATGTTGCAGAACCAAGTATTCGGCCAAGGCTGGTACAAGAAAACAAGAAGAGAACCGTATCCCTTTTTCGACCAAGTCGAAAAAGAACAATTATTAGACAACGGATCTCGATCCATCCAAATCCTGTGGTAAGAATAGAGACGTACGACATACTAAGCTAGACTTGGAAATTATAACTAAGTCTAGTTACTCAGTGTCACAAGACTCAAAAGAGAAAGTCTTAAGACAATACCTACAAAGTAATATACTAGAACAGAACTGCAAATCATTTATTAATTAAGAATAAAATGAAAGATATATCTTGCCCTATATAACTGGTGGTCTTGCCCTATATAACTGGTGGTTATATAGGGCACAATTTTGAGACCAGATTAGAGACATCTTGAACAAAAAGCTCAACCAGCACGATTCATCTCAGCTTGGACCATAATACACTAAAACAACTTTAAAAACTACAGAGGAATTTGCCCTCAGAGATGAGCAATAACTCGCAAATCATAATAATAAGCAGACTACTAAATAGTTATTGAGATATCTGAACAAATAGCTTGCCAAGAAGTTGCACAAGTTCAGACCCTCATGGGGAACCAATGGCAAAACTTATAAATAATCCAGGATGGAAACATCACATACCTAAGAAGAGAAAATAAAATCCGAACAAATTCAAGTTCACATCCGGTGTTCGGGTTCAGACGAGAGACCGAGCTTTGGAGCCACAGGAAACCTATCTGAGATTCTACACAGTCGTACAAACGGATAAGCCGGAGAAAAGGAACAAACGACATCAGCGACCCATCCATATCAATATATGTATGGCCAAGCAGGTTCGACTCAGTGTAAAAGGTCGGCCCCAAAATTTCCTTTGGTACAGTCTTCCGATTCTGAACTCTATAGTGGCCACGTATAAAACCTATACCAAGACCACAAGACTTAGAATAAATCAAGTCTTCAACCAATCGATATGTAAAGATCAATCTGAGCGACATGAGCCTCTACTGGAACACAGCCCTGCTCCTATCTTAGAGAAGTTCGGTAGAGCTGATGGAGGACTACACCTTAACTACCTTAGACCTGAAGAATTGGAAAAGAATCTTAGTATGTACAAAGAAAACATTTCGTGTTTATGAGATCACCACCAACGATATATGGCCGGTTTCCAGTCTTATCCGAGATAACAATAGAGGTCAGAAAACTGGAAAATAATTTTCCATCAATGATGATCATGAAAGGGTTGTATGATCGGATCAGAAGTTATAATTCACCCTTTCGTACGAAGTTAAACTTGATCAGAGACTAAAAGTGTCTTTAGATATCACGACGAAGAAGGTACACTATTATATAGTACTACTCTACTATTCATGCTTAACAATAGCAAACATTTGGATCACCCCCATGAGTGGGCCCTCACACAAATTCTCTCAACCGCCCAAAAGGGAGGTAATAGAGGAAGCACTATAAGTCTGATATAGAAATGTGGCTCAAAGGGAGACAGAATCACTGTTCGCATAACAACCTTCCTCCTGGAACGTAGGGGCCATAAAGGAACTTCCACCTATCGAGGGGGATACCCTCTCGATTCGACCCCACAATCTTGATAAGTCCGTAATCGAATCTAGAGATCAAGAGACCCAGTACCAGATACTCTCTGAGAAGCCAAGGGAACGAAAACTCGAAAGATCGATACCATATATCACGAACTATACATCCAGAGACATATTGACGAACAGAAGTTTTATACTGTCTAACCGCCTGGAGGTTCGAGAAATCTCTCAGTATAATCAAGAAATATGTAAATTTACATCATTTTGGAGAAAGCAATGTCATTACGGGCAAGAAAACAGCTCTCAGTTATGGGTTTACCAACAATTAGGGAAAAAACCCAACGTGAATGGAAACCGACCCATAGCTTTGCGAAAGGACGCCACGAATAGTTGGACTTCCTCAGACGTACCAGGAGTACCAATAGATTCACTGACACTCTGCCAGTAAAACGTCAAAGACTGAACTGGTAATCTACCAATACTATAAGTAGAGTCGACTAGGCCAGACAAGAGGAGACGGTCTTATCGGGACTAGGTCCTACGATGTCCTAGGAGAAACGGCTTTCTCTCTAGATGGAAGTCTACCTGAGAAAAGACTGTCCTGTTCCTTTCACAATCGATCCATAACGTGATGTTAAATCACACTACCAACTTCCCTTGCCCATACCAGGACCATGTCGCTAGCCAACCTTACAGATGTCCAGGTCCTAACCCTCGAAGCCCACAGGGTTAAACCCCTTTGGGTACGAGTAAGGCTCAACGCTACACTTTTTAAAGGAGCAAGTTTGCTGGGGGCAGAGTGAAGCCGAATATTCTCGTAGCCTAGTTACGTATCATATGACTAATGTAGAAAGCACCATTTATACATCTAGAGAGTGTTTCATGCAGATACGACCAAACGGTTTAACTAACACACTGCGCGTTAAAGACAACTTGGTAACCTCGGGCGAGCCACCCAAAGGATGACACTACAACCGTTCCGGTAAACTCAACTAAACCAAAAGTTACCCGGAAGAATAGCACAAACCGTGTATAACGGAGAAACCACCGACTCAAACGAATTCAAAGACTACCGAATTCCTTAACGTCACCAGAGAAGACAGG
This sequence comes from Parhyale hawaiensis, assembly GCA_001587735.2. NCBI lineage: Eukaryota > Metazoa > Arthropoda > Malacostraca > Amphipoda > Hyalidae > Parhyale > Parhyale hawaiensis. The sequence continues at coordinate 20,252,092 of LQNS02277964.1, read as the reverse complement.
GACGTTAACCAAAAAATCCCCCAACCGGGCTCCTATACATAACTCGAAAACGAAAACGTTGCACGTAAGACGGGTAAACCAAGAAGATGCGATTGGAAAGTACAGGGCGATTCCTACAACGAATCACCTACGGACCATACAAAAAACAATCGAAATTGAAATACCGACAGTCATCATAAGATATTTCACAGAGTCTTCCGAACATGAGAATCTTGGCATTCCGCTTGATATCCTCACCCGATCGGAAAACTGAGTGACTAGACAGAACCGTGTCTCTCTTAAAGACGATCCTAGAACCGGTCCAAACTTCTCGGTTACCAAAGAAGGGGACTAGGAGGAGTGATCTCTGACACTTTTACCGAAACAAGTGCCAAGATAAGTAAATTACCGACCCTACGGAGTAAAACCTATCCAGAGAAACTGAGACCGGGAAAACGGCGAACTACACCGTCTCTAGGGTGAGACAATAGAAGAGCTTACCGAAAAAAACTACAGTTACCAGCGTTAGAGCAGTGAACAACTCTCAAAAGGACTCGCAATTTATTTCTGTAGATAAAATAATCAGTAATAATGTGAGTAACAACGATAACAAATGAAGAACTAAATACAGATCAGCCTACCTGCAGGCTACCCCTGGAAAGAAGGAACATCCGAGAAAATACGATACAGTACTTACCGCTCACATAAGCCAATGAGCCTACCACTAGGAACAAGACATAGCCGAAATTTCAAATCACGGGAGAACAGAGGGGTCTCGTAAAATTCCCACTGGGGACCAACGAACGGATAAGATCTCAAAAAGAAATACACATAGACCAGCACAAGAATGTACCAAGTGGAAATCCAGTCACGAAGAACATAAAATGTGGTGAATAAGAAAAAGCTCTAAACAGCACCACCTCTAGTACAGGAGCCGGAACACCCCTCCGCTACTAAAGCTGTGGGTAGGTCGTGCAAACGACAGAGGTACTCTGGCGTTAGCAAACCACTGCAAATAGTCAGAATATTCCAATGAACTTTTGCAGTGGTGAGCGGTAGCCAGAGTACCTCTGGAGTATAAATCAACCCCAAAACCCATCTGTTTTCCTGACTCTAAATTGGCTCGTTTAATAAGTGAGATCTGGAGGGTGAGGTGCCTGCCTATATACTGTGGTGGGAGCTCTGCTGGTGCATCTGCAGCAAAAAATTTGGAAAAGATCAGAAAAAAATCTAGAGATCTGTTGAGCTGCACAGAAGCTCACTCTTATACCTACACAGGAGTGAAGCTTCACAATTTCGGCTAATTAAAAAAAAAAAATCCGGAGTACCTAATTTCTGTCACTAACATGAGTCTGATCAACTCGGAATGATCCTCCTGACTGGAGAATGCACAAAACATGCGAGTTGTGGTGCATACGACAGAGGTACTCTGGCTACCGCTCACCACTGCTAAAGTGTTCATTGGAACATTCTGACTATTCTTAGAAATTATGATGAATTGTGAAATGCTAATCCAGGACAGAAATCCACACAGGAAAATTAAAATCGAAACAATATTTGGTTTTATTTCCTCGGCCACACGCTAGAGCGTGACTTACTAATTCCTAAAGATTTTACAGTAAAAAAAATCTTACAACGGCAGACATAAACTTTCAACTTATCAACGAGTAGCACGATTATATTCTTTACTAGTGGACCCGTGCGTGAAAAATTCACACAATAACCTATACGTTTGCCTAATGTCTCTAGGCCGGTGCGTAATCTCCTCTTCTCTTATTTGCTTCTTAATTTTATTCTTTTCTTCATTGATCCTTTGTAGTGCTGCCATCCTTAGGTCTTCTATATAGACAGGCAGAAGTAACATCTTGCGTAAAACACTCCAACAAACCTAAACAAAATAGCAGCTTATATACAATGTGTTCGCTCCGTAGCAAAGATATCGTTGATACCGCCTTTCCCCCTGTTTCATTTGAGGTGCTCAAATTTTGACCTATGAAGAGAAAACTGCTTCGTCAGAGGAAAATAGTAAGCTAGAAAAAATAATTGTCTACTGCCCGTGAAAACTTATGTTTCGCCGGTTTTGTTCACAATTTCATCAAAATGGGAAGAATAGCTCATGCAACGAAATCATCTGTGGGAAGACACTATGAATCAAAAGCATGAGAGTGCCAACGGAAGCTTCAGATATCTTCAGTGCTACGATTTCAACTTCGGCATTGCAAGAAGTGCGTTCAGACATGAGGTCGCCCTATACTTTGCCGTAGATTCGTTCTCTGGAGAAGCTAATACTCGTACAAATCAGACTAAGCCTGTGATGTCTTCATTGTTGGAATTTCAACTGCCCCTACTTAAGATACGTTTGCCATCTTCTGCAACCCGGCTTATTTTCTGCCTATCACTTTCAATGGAGCTTGAGAGGACAACAAGAGCCTCCAACCTGGGCTAAATTCCGCCTATTTCGTTTAAAGCGTGACACCGAACATATAAATAAATATATTTATATATAAACACATGACGGTCAGTCTTAGTATTAGATTTCTAAAATAGTTTATTCATTTGTTCCTTAGAAAAGCTATATTTTGAGATAGTTTTCAATTTAACACAATTTGTTGAAGATTCAAAGAATGGGTGTAGCCACAGAATTATAGCGATCGCTCATAGGTAGTACACCACCAAATAGAAGACGGCACGTAAACATAAGCCCACGGAAGGCACACCACCAGCGAGGGGGCGACGCCTGAGTACAACCCACGGAAGGTACACCACCAGAGAGGGGACGACGCGGGAGCAGAGGATAAAGCTACGATAGATCGCAGCCTAAACTGAAATAAAAAACTATTCGTCTATAATTCATTCGATAAAACCCTCAGTATTTGAAACCTCTGATAGAATTCAGTTTATTTTAGGCAATTGAACTTCATTTATGTTTAATTTTCGTCAGCAATGTATTTTCATGAGTACTTAAACAATATTAATTTGAACTTTCAAGACTAAAATTGCCTATTGATTTTTTTCCTTCTATGACAATTTTTCTACGCAACTCAAGTCAATATTTATACTAACAAAAGATTATTCAATTCTAATAGATAATAAAGGTATCCCCGCTCCGCGAGCAATAAATATATTTTGCTGTAAGAAAGATAGATTAAGAAGATTCAAGACTGGTACACACCTGAGAGATCTATGCAATTGGGTTAATGTTGGAGCAAGCACAGTTAGCTCCAAGCTGAAGGATTCGGGAGATTAACATGGTCGGACATCAGGTCTCATCCGCCGCTTAATGGCCCAGTACTGCATACGAAATCCAAGTCCTAAATAATACTCGTCAATATTTTTTACGGGCTAAATATAAGTAATTAGAAAAATTCTTCATGTTGATTTGATTGGAGTTGTCACACTTCTTATTAGTTTTAAGTGATTTGAATGTTACTGTTTATCACCCACCTCCAAAACATAGTGCCGAGGCAATTTTCTTATCTTGGAGTGGTTAGCTACGTGCAACCATTAGAGAAGTGAAATTTAACTGAGTGTACTCATTTTAGTTAACCTGCGCACGCACGGCCAGTAGCTATTTTTTCACCCAAAACCAGGGTTTGCCTTAAAACCAGCTACGCATTCATTAGGACAGGTAGAGCTCTCATTTCAAAGTTTATCGTAAAGAAAAAATGTTGATCTTCAAGAAGAAAGAAACAAATTTTCCTTAGCTTTGTCCATTTTTTTCAGTATAAGGCGGCAAACTCAGTGGATTTACGCTTATAAAATGTTAGGGTGAAAAATGCCATTATTTTTCGTCTATTTTTATGATGTTTCTGAATAGAGAATTTTATGACGAATCTGACGGTGGTTTCGTTTATCCTTTAGATCTAATAGTTTAGGAGTTATGGAAAGTTTTAGATAAATAATCGTGTTGTATTTACTGTATTTTTAGGAGTAAATTTTATAACATAGATGCTTATTGTGTGATTATTATAGACAGACATGCGAAAATAACAGAATATACGGTAATAATAAAAGGGTGCTCTACACACTACAGGTGTCTAAATCTTGGTAAGTAGCTATAACCGTTTTTGTGAATAATGAATAATGAAAGTTATTATAATGACGGGGAAATAAATATGAAAAAATCACTGGACAGAATATCTACCGTCTACGGGCATACCTAAAGCAGCACTGGCAAGAATGTGGACCACCTGTGTGCGCGGCTAAAGCAGCTACGGCAAGAATCTAGACCACCAGCCGGCACACCTCACACTCCGAACTCGGCAAGAATCTGTACCATGCTAATGAAGTGAGCCCTGAACAAGCTTTTCTTCTCCCTAGCTCCCTAACCCCCTATTGCACCCCCATTTTACCCACATCTAGTGATTCCTCTCCTCGAAACAAACAGTTTGATATATACACACACCGCCCATTCGCTCATCATTGTCGGAGGCAAAATATGCTGTACAGAATCTGTACCAAGGCTAAAGCACGGGTTAAGACAGAAGCAAAGGATAGCAACGTTAATACCTCTTCCTTAATAGAAGGGCGAGTTAATTCGAAAGTCTATCGCAAGCCACAATATGAAGATTGCGTCAAGCTGAATTCTTATGATAGACTTTCTTGAGCACACTCACATTAGTTAAAGAGAAAGGATAACACAGGCGGCCGTCGGTCACACATATGGATAGGGAAATTAAGGTAGAGCGGCTGCACAAGCACTCGACGTCCTCAGCATACGACCGTCGCTGCCAATATGACGGCTGTCCCCCTGTGCACCGGCGGTTCGACAAGGTTACCGATTCGTATTAATGCGCCGTATTTTGCGACGACTTTAATATTAATGCTTCAATTTGTAGAGGTCTTCATAACAGTTCATTATCATTACGTTTGTATTATTTAATATTTTTACTCTGGTTCAATCCATACTCAGCCTTCAAAGTCCAAGTAGTGAGCGAAGCACTGGCAGCCGCCACACCTGCCTCAGCCAATCAGCAGGCTACCCGTACGAAAGTGGGAACAGGAGAAACCTCGAGGGTTGGTAATAAGAATAACGATCCCTGGTGCGGCTTAGACTTCGAAGAAGCGTAACTATCTTCGTAGAAATGAGATATAAGCTGGGTTAATCACGAATAAGCGCTTCATTAGCTGTAATCACGTTGTAAAAGTGGATAAAAGAAGCATATGAATAATATCAAAACTGTCCTACGTCTGGTACCATAAACACTTCGCTATAGACAGTAAAGTGATCACTGTATCATGAAAACTAGCCTACTAATGAATGTCTGGAGCATGAGATGTACGACTACTCGGAGGACTATGAAAAAGACCACTCCTGGTGGGACAAAACACGGATCAACATTAACTTCTTTCTCTGTATCCGCTGTAAAGGGTCACGTACTAATAGTATAAATTAGGTCTCAATTAGTGACAAAATTGATCAGAATTTCCAATTGTCCTTGGTGTCCAAAGGTATGCTATTTATTGCTCACCTAAGATATATAATTGTGATTTGTGAATTTCGATTCCCAGTGATACAATAAAGATAGAAATCTTTGTTCGAGGTCACAGTGATTATTAGGACTCACTCCATTAGCGCTTACATAAATCGTCCTCCAGGCCAATTTGTGAAAGGCCCGATTCCAGTGAGCAGTCAAGGTATTGTGTAGTCTATGGCCATCCATATAAAATGTTTTATCTTTGCGCTAAACTGCGACAGTTAGCGTCTTTCCGTTGGTGCTGTGCTGGCTGTGCAGATTATTGAACGCCAATATTTGTCTTTTTTAAATTCTATTACTGGAATCGTTTATGACCCTTTGTAGGGGTCTTGTACCGAATTAATAAATTGATTTTATAATAAGATGATGTATTGTTTTAGTTAGGGTTGTATGATTTTTTTATAGTAATGTCTCTGGTAATGCTTGCTAAAATATACGTGTCACACAATACATCTATGTACTCAATATGTAGCGATACTACTAGCGGGACTTCTGGAATTTTTACGGTTAATGAATGTTTTCCTGTTCTTTTTTTTATCACCCAAGGTAGTACTCTTAACTAAATATGTGTATAATAATGAATATACGGTGATTGTCACTTGATTTGATGAACTCAATCTAACGTATTGCATCCCATCTACACCAACTAGTCTTCGGTAATCTATCTTAGTGCTCTGATTTCCCCTGTGAATCTCATAAATGTTCTGTCAACAAAGAATTCGCATTTAGATTGCGATAAAAACCTAAATATTCACAGGTATTTCTTGTGTATTTGCTAAGCTCAAGTTCATATAGTTTGCCTTTAATTTGGCCCTAGACCAGACCATGGCTGCTCGCTGAAATCGGTACTTTCGGCTTGGAGGCCGATTTTTATGAGCGTTAATAAAATTAGTTTTAATGATCACAGACACCTAATTTCTTCGTTGTAATGTAAGAATTGTGTTGCAGAGTAGGGAATCTAAATTCACTTTCAAATACCTTCAGTAGGCGATTAATATCATACCTTCAAACTCCAAGAATAATAGAAAATTCATCATAATTTTAAGAAATATTAAAATTTTATTGAAACACATTGGCTCATAGATACTGCAATAACATGAAATGTACTTTAATATCGCATATAATTGAGTTTTTCCAACGCGGATTTGAAATAGTAACCCCAGAAATTGATGTACGTAGAGCTTTTGGTAGAGCTCGTTGCTATAGCTGGAAAGAAAGGAAAGAAGGTTAAGAAAAGTTGATAATAGTAAAAAAACTAATTAAAACCACAGTAACGCTATTGAGTGCAACAACATTAGTAGCCATCTAGCTACTGAAAATGCATATTTAACAATGGGACAAAGGAGACAGGACAGTCGTTAAGGGGGCCTTTTCAAAATTTTTCTATTTTTTTATTTTTGAACAGATTTTTCTAAAATTTGCACATAAGATGTAAATCAAAAATAAAAACATTTTGTTTGTGTAACTTTTTCAGTTTACTTTAAGCCTTAGTTTTTTCAGAAAATGAGATTTTAATTTTTTTTTACAAATTTAAAAAAAACGTGAGTCGATAAGTTTTTATGCTACACTAAAAACAAAGACAGTTTTGGAATCCTAGAAAGATTCCCTACAAAACTACAAAGAGATTTTTTCCAATTTCCTTTTAGTTTTCTATTGACATGAGATTTACGATGGGTTACCAAAGAATTCATGAAATATGTAAATTTTCTTGATATTTCATGTAATAAAAAAACTAAATAAAATTGAAAAAAATCTCTTCGTAGTTTTGTAGGGAGTCTTTCAAGGATTCTAAAACTGTCTTTGTTTTTAGTGTAACATGAAAACTCATTGACTTACATTCTTTTTTATTCTGAAAAATCAAATTTTTCAGGACGGCAAATTTTACGTTTTGGTAGATTAATATTTTAAAAAATGCGCTGTTGGCAGGGGAAACGCACATGACATGTTTTATCTATAGTACATTTCCACCTAGAAATACCTTACATTCGTCATTCACTAATAAAAATATGAAATAGCTATGTATTAGATGAATAAATAATGAAAAAGTCAATTTTTTACCCCTTCCGGACCCCCTTTGCCCCCTCTTTTTGGGGAGTTGTAGTGCTGCTAGGCCCCTCAAAATTTGGGATGTGATAGCTCTTGATATACAAATCATTTTGCAGCAAAAAAAGAATAAGGCAATTTTGGACCCACTCCGGACCCCTTTCCCCCCTTTTTTGGGGATTCTAGTGCTGCTACCCCCCTAAAAATTTGGGACGTTATAACCCCAGACCTGAGGACACTTTTTGAGCATAAAACCGAAAATTGAAAATTTTCACCATTTTCCGTGACAAGGCCCCCTTAAAAGACAATAATGTGTAATTTTGGTGCTGATACACTTCTTCTGTACTAGAACCATCTACAGCTGCACATGTCATTTCACATTACTACCATGGAATACTAAACCGCTTTGTGGTTGCCTACGTTAGGTCACTCCGTGGTTGCCTCCGTTGAATTAGCTCATAGTTGTCTAAGTTAAATCATTCCGTGGCTGCCTGAGTGGAATGACATCATGGTTGTACCCTACACTACATCACGTTATGGCTGCCAATGTTATTTCACTTTGATTTTTATATGTTACTGGTACATCTCATCATTGTTACATTACATGATTTACTAGATTACTATGTTTAGTCATTCTATGGTTGCCTACAATGCGTGATTATAAAATGGATAATTTTGACATCACTTTTTAGTTAGCTACCGGAATTAAATTACTCCATGGTGGCCTACATTACATCACCTTATGGCTGCCAATGATATATCTCTTCACAGCTGCCAATGCTAAATCACAATAGGGCTGCCAATGCTACATCATTTCACGGTTGCCAATACTAGATCATTTCATGGCTGCAATTGCTATATCACTCCACTGCTGTCGATGCTATATCACTTCATGGCGGCCAGTGCTTCAACATTGAGATCAGATCACTTCATGACCGCCGATGCTCTACCACTCCACTGCTGCAAATGCTAATTCACTTCCCTGCTTCCACTGCTAGATCACTTCATGGCGGCCATTGTTTCATCACTTCTTGGCTGCTAGCTGCTCCAACTCACCCTTCAGCTCTGCTGTCTGTTCTGATTTTCTCGCATAGCCCTTATAAATTTCATTAGCTACCATTTTCATCAACTCTTCACTTGGACTGATTCTGGATGAGAGGACGAGTTTCAAGGTCCACATCAAAGAAACAGGACATAAGCTGAACAGAGTTCGTATTATAATCTATGCAATGTACAGTTATGTTGACCAGACATTAAAAAAAGGGTTTATTACTTATTAGCTCAGTGTTTGTCCAGGATATCATCGTTTGAGGTGGAGCCCCGTGTTGTCACATTCATAGATTTGAGGTAATATTTTCAATATGCTTAGGTGAATACTCCACGTTAAATTTAACCCCACAAAGGGAGACCCTTAGCGAGGAGTTATTACGGGAGAGGTGAGGTGCAATGTACCCCAGCCTAATGAATTGCTGCTTACTTTTGAGCCGCTTCCACTAAGATTAGACTCCTGCGTAGGGTGAATTCCGTGTTTGGTGATAGTCAGGTTGCCCGTAGATCTTTTTATGCGTTTTTGCTGCCTGTGCTGGAGTATTGCTCACTGGTCTGGGCTTCAGCTGCTGACACTCACTTCCGTCTGTTAGACCGACTTGTTCAGCCAGCAGGCTGTGCGCTGATAATGATCTAGTGAACCTGTCCCACAGGAGAAGAGTCGCAGAGCTATGTATGTTTTATAAAGTGTACAATAATGAGAGGCATTGGTTGTATTCTTCTCTCC
>LQNS02277964.1:20182317-20195851 GCA_001587735.2 Parhyale hawaiensis | reverse complement strand
GAAGAGAAATGTGCAAAAAATATTTCCACATTTACATTTTTTTTAAATTTGTGACTGAAAATTTAGATTTGAATGATATTTGTTTATAAATAGCATCCCGGAGTCGGACTAAAAATTCCGACCCCGGCTCCGACTCCTAGAGCAAGTGAGATTCCGACTCCGACTCCGACTCCTAGAGCAAGTGAGATTCCGACTCCGACTCCCCCTCGAATCCTCCGACTCCGGCCGACTCCGACTCCGCAACCCTGGTTAAAATAGTCATTTTAAAATGCAAACTCTTCGAAATGCCGAAATTTGATCATAGGTGCTGAAATACGAGCAGAGAATCAAATACACGAACCACTTTCACAGCAAAAATTTCAAGAACCTCAAATGATATAAAATTTAGTAAGGATATAAACACCCTTTTCTAATCTTGAGTACACATATCTACATACAGCTAAACACAGATACACGGAGTTAGGAGAGAGAAGCCATCATAAGGGGGCCGCAGTTGGATCAGTATTTATAGACGGTCTTTCACTAGAAATGTACAAGTTTTCTAGAATGTGGAGATTGTACTTTGCATATACCCTACTTAAAATTAAAAAGTTCGATATTTTAAAACGATGCTTTTCTAGAGTACAGCGACTTCTAATGGACGAATGTGGTGGTGTTACACTGGATCTACCGGTTCGATAAGAGATGCCTGCATGTTGGCCACGCCTGACAAGCTGTTGGAGGAGAGAAGAACTTCCAACATACTAACGCTGGTAGCAGTTACACTTATGCGTATAAACACAGTCGCTATGCAGAGCATCATCTAACTTTGTATTTCTCGGGAAGCAGGGATCCATTTTAAAACTATTCCAATGAAAAGTCTTACGTCCAGGGATGGAAGAAAATTCTGTATCAAAATCAAAGCAATAAATTCCTTGCGCAACTCGCGGTTCATGTAACCCATCAGAGGTAATCCTATGTACATTTTTTGTTTCAGTACCACAAAATAGACATTTTACTACATACACACTTTGTTTGAAAATGTTTTTATTTGGTTCTCTACACTCGACGATGGATAAAGATTGTTCTCAAAAGACAAAACTGCTCCAAAAATGTAACTACGGTGTAAAGTATTTCATAATTAACTGAGATTCTGTAAACGTGATATAAAAAAGTTAGTTTCAAGTCTTGTAAATCTAGTTCTTCTGTACACAGATGTTGAAAAATAATAACTACTCCTGTAAACCGGCACATCTAAGAAAGGTAAGCAGCCATTGCGTTCTTATTCTATTGTGAATGATGAGTTTTGGTGAATTGAATTGTCATAATTGCAAAATCGGTCTCAGTGTTGAGCATCGTTTAATGATAAAAACGTTCTGTATCATCTAGATAAAGGTGGTAAAATACCTACTGGTTCAAAATCACCAGGGCAGTTAGCTAGTAAGTTATACTCTATTCGAGAGAAGACAAGAAAATTTTGCTATTACTGGTAATGGGTTAGAACCTATGGCTAATCCGTTTGACTGCTGGTAAAGTTTTCCTTTGAAAGTAAAGTATGAATTCTGCTACAATTTGTTTAACTGCGAATAAAATTAAGGAATGAGTTGGTATCATTGAAGATATTATTTAAATTTATTTCAATAGATTCGTCTTATGGCTTAGTTGTATTTAAGGTTAAGGATTCTACATCAGAACTGGACATTACAAGGTTATCTGTATAGGGTATCTAAGAGAGACCCTGACTGAACTGATAGGAATTTCTACACCTTACTCGCTGCGGAGCAAACTACAAGGTACGGTGGAAGTTTAGTGCCTAACATTACTGCTGCGGATAAAATGGGCTGTATTGTTCCATTAGGTTTGTGAATACATTCAGGGCCAAATTCAAAATTCCAGCTCATAGACTTGGCAATAAATTTGACAAGTATAAGAATAGTTGCTCAATATTCGACAAGAAAGATTTTTACCATTCACAAAACTTTATATTCTGATATCAATTTTTATAGCTGAAGTGGATAAGTGAAATGGGGTGGTAATTTTCGATTGTACAGAGTATATTGATTACTAGAAATCTTTTTATCTGGCCCATCAAAATTTTTGTCAGTAACTATGGTCACTCAAGCTCTTATTTTAAAATTAGATGATAAGATTTAATACTGGCTCAGAAGAAATCCTGAATGATGAAAATTTTTATCAGACATTTAGGGCAGCAGGATCTCAGGCATTTTATTAGGCGCTAAACTTCTACCATACCTTGCATCTTTGCTTCGCTGTCAGTATGTTGTTGAAATTCCTATCAGTTCATTCAGGGTCTCCCTCAGAAATCCTATACAGATAACCTTACCGTCCAGTGTTGATCTAGAGTCCTTATATACGAATGTTACTCAAATCCATTGAAATAGTTTTGAATAAACTCGTCTCAGATACGGACACATTCCTTAATTTTAATTGCACTCAGTTTTATAAGTTGTTGCAGGATTCACATTTTACTTTCGACTGGAAAATTTACCAGCAGTTAGACGGATTAGCCATGGGTTCTAACCTATCACCACTAACAGCAAATATTTTCATGTCTTCTCTCAAAAATAACTTACTTGCCTACTGCCCTGGTGATTTTCAAACAACAGGTATTATTAGTTTTCAATGATACTCAACATTGAGACCAATTTTTCAATTACGACAATTCAATTCCCCAAAACTCATCATTCACAATAGCATAAGAATGCAAGGGCTGCTTACTATTCCTAGATGTGCTGGGTCACAGGAGTAATTCCTCTTTTTTTTACATCTGTGTACAGAAGAGCCGCATTTACAAGACGTGGAACTAATTTTTTTTAAGTTGCATTCATTTAGTTTATATTACCTCTACTGTAACTAAACTTCTGTATCGCGCTTGCCGGATTTCAACTAATTATGGAATATTACTCACCGATGTTGCTCTCTAAAGCAGTTTTTTCTGGAATCTTTATCCACTAGCACTAGTAGAGAACCAAACAAAAAAAAAAAAAGAAATTTCAAACAAAGCTTTACGGCAGTAAAATATCTATTTTACGTTACCAAAACAATAAGTGGGCATAGGATTCATTTATAGGTTATATGAACCGTGAATTGCGCAAGGAAGTTATTGTATGAAATTTTTCTATAGCGCCAAATCACACAAGGTGTTTAAAGTTAAACTTAGTTGAAGAAGGCGCTATATTTATTCATGGAGAGATATTTTAATATGTTAATGCAGTAAAAGATTTTTTGAACTTCATAACGGTATTAGATTAGTTCAAACAAATTCAGAGAATTGAAAGAGGGTTACGAAAGTTAGCGCAATACAAACACAATAAAACCATAAGTTTCTATAATATTTATCACAATGAAAAAACTTAAAGTTCAAGCTTCACATAAACCTAAATTTAATTTACTTAATATCGTTAAGTTTAATTGAAATGATTCGAGGATCAAGATTGACCTAAAAGTTCGTGAAGAATAGTAGACTAAGTTGTCTCAATAAAGCGGCGATTAATCTTCAAATAGGAATCCAGTTTCGGCCATCAATAGCTGCGGGAATCCGCCAGCAAGGGAAGAGGCGAGAGGCGCAGCAATGCTAGCTCCTGCTGGCAGACTAGCGATCGCTCAGTGAGACGAACCACGAAATAGCGCCCTCGACACCAGCAAGCCGCGAAAGCTGGAATTTAAATTCTAATTTTATGTTCTATAATTATACGAAGCTAGAAGCTGTAAGAAATAATTAGTTTAATAGTGCCAGAAGAGCACAGTTATAGCAAGGTATTGAATGTTAATTTAAGCAATCTGATTTTAGTAGAGGTTGGTTGCGTCGAGATTGGGTTGTTTTCTTGAAAAGCAGGGTGTTCTTCCCCCAACACAGTATGGTTTTTGTAAGGGCTTGGGAACCTGTGTTGCTCTGCTTCACATTTCTCATGTGTTGCAGCTGGGCTTTGATGGGGTTTGTAAGGGAGTTTGATGATATAATGCTTATTGTTGCTGAGTTTTTTGTGTTGAGTGTAATGTACACATATTTTTCAGACTCAAAGTGACATAATTACGTTTACATACTTTTACTAGCCCCCTGCTTGTCCTGAATGTTTTCGAGTTGGCTCACTACAGACTAGTCTTGTCAATGTCACTACGCTCCAGTCTGCGAGCCATAACTGCTATGAGGTAACGGCTGTCCCGCTTCGGTTTGTCAACCTCATGGAGTTTCTCCGTTCTCAAGTCGCCAGTCTGGTGTGATTTATTAATAGTAAAGTTAGTTCATATAATTCAAGTGAAATGTTACTGCATCTTAGAAGGTCAATACATAATGTTTATGACTATTTTACTGAATACTTCTCTACTGTTGCAATAATTGAATAGATTTTAGTAGATTTCGGTAGCGTCTGACCGGGTGAATCGGACCAAATGGACCACACGGGTGAATCGGTCCACTTATTACTATTGGAAAATTGATAAATACTCAATTCTCATATTTTCTCTGTACGTAGGCCAAATACTCCCCTACATAGGCAACATGTAACAGCAACTCTAAATATCTGAACATTTTGTGGTAGACGAAAAATGAACTTGAGAAAAAAATGACCTTGTTTCAACATTACACCTCAAAAACGAATGTGTTTTTCAACTTTCGTTGCAGACATGAAGGAGTTGTAGCAGCTTCATGAAACTTGGATCATAGAGGTACAAAGAGTTGCTCTTTTCAGTGGAACCAAGTATTTTTGGTACTATGTATACTTTGGTCACTACGCCACTTTAATGATCGGTCTGATTCACCTGGCGGAAAAAAAAATTAGGGTGAATCGGACCAGTATGTTAAAGGGTTTACCACAGAAATGTACAGACATTTAGAAGTTCTATTACATGTTCTCTACTGGGGGAGTAGTGGGCCTATATACAGAGAAAATATGAAGATTTAGCATTTGTTCATTTTCCAATACTGATAACCAATTCGAACCTTTCGCGATGTCCGGTCCGATTCACCCAGAATTTTTTTTTTTTCCACTGGTGGAGTGTCTACCACAAAAATGTTCAGACATTGAGAGCCTCTGTTATATGTCGCTATGTAGGGGGTAGTAAGTCAATATACAGAGAAAATATGAGGATTCAGTATTGATTCTATTTCCATTGCTGATAACAAAACCGAATCACCCGACTGTGCCGGTCCGATTCACCCGGATTAACGGGATGCACTCGGACCACATATATTCAACTGTGCCACTGTAAGTACCAACATATTTCAAAGTTTCTGTATAGTAGCTAGTGCACACATAAGGTAAGTATATGCATGTGTATTTGTAGCTCCTAACTCTGGCAGGCGTTTCAGCAGTAACAAAGTTTCCAGATTGCCGGTCCGATTCACCCGGTCAGACGCTATGTATTATTACTTTCTCACTTAGAAAATGAAGAAGCAGTCACAAAGATGAAGAGAAGTCTAGCAGACGACTAAGGGCGCACGAGAACACAGCGTAAGGAGGTGTCTGGCAACTCTCACTCCCAAGATTACACCACATAATTGTACTGGAATGAGCACAAGACACAAATTTAGCAATGCACTAAACTTCGAGGTTGAACATCGCGAATTTTGTAGCAAATTATACATTGATAGAAAATAATAGAATCACTCATAATAAATTCAACCCACCTCAGAAAATTTCACGTCTCCGAGTAGTGACGAACACCTGTTTCAAGATCAGTGGAAAAGTTGAAACTATAAGTCCTTTCGATTTGGTTTAACTTAAATTATAAGAAGTTAAGTAAGAGGTAGAACTTCAGAAGCTTATCCGATTTAATTGGGAAAAGCTAGAAGTCGAACACAACGCCAGAAGGTGCAGATGTGTAAGACTCGTAGGTTTAGCAAGCCCTTACGTTAATTTAATAATACTTATTTACAAAGATGATTCGAATAGGGAAAATATTTAATTATGGGTCGAGCGAGCGCAGGGCGGACTTTATAGTAAAGCGAAATTAAGAAAAATGCGAACAGGGTGAGCAAAGGGTTATCCAGCACTTTACAGTGAAAGTGATTCAATTACTTCATTATCTGTTTATATTAAAGTACTGATGATGGAATTTTAGCATTCCGAAACGTTTGCGTTTTATAAAATGGCTTTTTTTACCTTGGTTCTCTCATTTATCTGACTTATAGATATCCTAGAAATCGTTCTATTGGTGAAGTAAAGTTTTTATGGCAATGATTTTGAATCGATAGTAGCAATGAATAAAATAAATTGTCCCGAGGCCAATATGTTCTTCATTGCCCTTGTGTACCTTATCCTCCTCAAAATTAGATTTCCAGTAAACAAATCAATAGCCGCCACAATATTGAACAGATACGGACAGCACGGCCTTTCAATCTTCAGAAAATATGAAAATTACTCTAGGAAACTTGAAAAATCGAAGCTGGATATAAACTTCCACACTTGCTGCAAAGCCTATCAGGTCATTCCCAAGTTCCTCCGTTTCCGTTTATACCGTCAGTCACTCCAGAACAACCAACAATACAAGTCTTAGCTATTTAAACTCTTAGACATAGAAATTCAAACGCAACAGAGTAATATTACAAATGTTATATACGCGATTCGCACATACAACATTCCGATGCTGTGTTATATACGCGATTCGCACATACAACATTCCAATGTGTTAGCCAGTAACATTCAAATGTACAGACGCAGTCTTTATGTCATCCGAAGTCATGCCTGGCGGATGTAGCCTTCTTTCAGCTCAGAGCTTCTAATATAAAGAACTTAATAGGTCGTTTATGACACCGTACAAAATGTGCTTTTACCAGCACTGTCTCTGAGTGACATGGTATTTCTAAATAACGTTCCACCGGAACCTACATGGGTAAAAGCTGCCTGTAGCCAGAGTCTCGAAGATATTTGTTACGCTTGTAAACCTAAAGAAATTTACCCACGGACTTCCGACTCTATTCCGGCGGAAGCAACCGGTGTTCTAATGAAGGCGGGATTCATAGATATTTAAGGCGCTTGCATGATCAAGCGTCAGCTTAATTCGGTACTTTATATTGCAGTACCAACATTGCCTACGGCATTCTGCTTGTAATACTATTTCGATGTAGACCTTGTATTCAGATAGTCTGCATCTATCAAGTAGCATGTTGCTACTTATTGGATCATATCTTCCAGGTCTTGTATAATAAGATGTAAATAAACAAGAAGATCTTGACGGCATTCCTTCACCATCCAACCTGTAGCCTGATAACTATTCTCGGCCTCGAAGTGCACTCTCACAACCAAGTACAGTGACGAACTCAATCTGAACTCCAACTAAAACGCCACCTCGCCAGAACTACAGTATATAACAACAAACCATACAAATTCAGTTAAACACTTTTTATCCCAAATTAAAACTTCATTTTCATTTCTCGATCATCTCAGTCTTGTTCATTTCGTACAGCGCAACAATAGAAAATTTATAGATAAAACAAAATCTGTCCACAGTAGAAAGTTAAACGCATTAGGAGCATCTCCAAACCAAACCTCTTGTAATCCAAATAACCTAATTTTCAACTACTCAAATGTTACCCTTCGTCAATGCCTTTCTCCTTTTATTTTCGTTATCCTTTGGTCTGGAGTTTTGCCTTCCCGTATTCAAACTGATTATAAACATTACATTGGTTTTGAGGGCTTAGCCAACATACTGAAATCTCAACCACTACACCCTAATTTCTCGTTTGCCGAAGTAAGAAACAAAATAAAAGAAACTTGTAATAGCATTTGCAACTCATACAGCAAACAAAGTTTTTTCTTCAATTTTATCGGAATCCTATCTATCTTTATTATCTAATTTCCACAAAGAACATTCCGTTGTTAGGTGTAAACCCAGCAAAGGAAGAGCTGTTGCAATTCCGGCTGACACAGCAAACTTCACTGTTTACGACTGTCACACTCACCCCTTCAAACTTGCGCTAAAATGCATAGACAAAATCCATATATTTTTGAACAAAATGTTAGACCAAGGCATCATTACTGAATTGATCTACCGTTCACTATAAAATTCAGGTGCTTCCCTTGGAGTTATGTATGGGCTTTTAAAGGTACACACAACTGGTGCCCCCGTATGACCTATTCTAGCTGCATATAAAACACCGTCCTATCCTATTGCATAATTCCTCGTTTCATTACTTGAACCTTTAACAACCAATCAGTACAATTTGCGCAATTCATATGACTTTCGAGACCGAATCAAAAACCTCCAATTGCCTCTCAATGCCTACTTAGCCAGCTTTGATATCACCTCCCTTTTCACAAACATGCCCGTAGAGGAAACCATAGATATTGTTTGTAACAAAGTCTTTATTGGCATGGAACTATTCCACAATATGGATAAACCCACCTTCAGAACTTTTCTTAGCTTTGCTATCAAAGATTCCTTCTTCATGTTTAACCATAGACTGTACAAGCAAATAGATGGAGTTTCCATGGGCTCCCCGCTTAGTCCCTCGCTGGGAAATATTTTTCTATGCCATCATGGCTTAACGACTGCCCACGTGACTTCGAGCCGATCCACTACAGTATAACCGTTATATAGATGATACCTTCCTCATACTCAACAATCAAGCAGATTCTGATCTCTTTTTGAAATATTTGAAAAGCAAACATCCAAATATCAAATTCACTGGCGAAAATCAATCAAATAATTCTTCAGCTTTCTTCGATGTTTTAATAACTAACCAAGACTCAACACTGACCACTGGAATTTACAGAAAATCCACATTCTCAGGCCTCGGGACAAATTTTTTCAGTCACTGGACCGATCAAGTCAAAATCAATGCAATAAAAACATAACTTAGAAATTTAAGAGCAAAGACGATTGTTAAAAATGATATTTTAAAAACGTTTCGGAGACCTGCTCCATCATCAGTTCTGAAAAATACAAAGTCAAAAGTAAAAACTTTTGCGTCATTCAAACTATGCAAAACAGGGTTGATAAAGTTGACTAAAAAAAAAAAAATTATCTATTGACTAGTTTTTAGGGACAAGCTTCTTTTTTCTCGCCACTGGATTCTTTCTGCATCCGAAAATTCAGAGCAGCTGCAGATACTGCCTTCGAGGAGACCACCGTCCAGACGCATGCGAGGAAGCTACGAAATTTAGGCATTCAAAATGACCTTCAGCCCTGTGATTCAGATAAAGTTGTGTACAATTATAGTGCAATACAGTTAACTACATGTACAAAATATCTTTTAGCTTTCGGTTTGGATTTTTATTTGCCCATTTTCAAACTTGATTTTTAGAGATATTTTTTAGCCTTTGAAAAGTTAGCTTTTGGCGTTACCAATTTACCTTGTGCTAACCTTCCTGAATTTTTAGATCGTTTACAAACACTAGCTTACCGGTATTTTTATGGCTTTAAATCTCGTAAAGTATTCTCACCTATCTTCCAAAAAGGTGATATTGCGCTGTTGAGGTCTCTGTCGAAAAATAACAAAATCGTAATATGTAAGCCTGATAAAGGCCGTAGAGATGTCATACTAGACAGACAGCAATATAACAACAGCATTTTGTCAATTATTTCCGACTGGACAAAGTTTATGCAAATTAATGACAACATTGAGAAAATAATCATAAAAGCTGAGGATAAAATCAATAACTTTTTACGTAAATTGAAGGAAGCCAAATTGCTTTCCCAGGAGACCTACAGTAAGCTGTTTACGTCTGGATCTGGCGCTGGTATCTTATACGGACTTCCCAAAATACACAAACGTAACTTTGCATCTAACTTTCAGTTTCGCCCTATTTTTGCTGCCTATGACACTCCAAGCTTTAAACTTTCTAAATATCTTGTTCCTATTCTTAGCCCATTTACCACGAATCAATATACCGTTGACCATTCCACAACATTTGTTGAAGAACTGAATACCTTTAGCAACGCCCATGACTTAACCATGGTCTCACTCGACATAGAGAACTTATTCACCAATATACCACTCCGTGAAACTATAGATATCTGCCTCGCCAAATTATTTCCTAATGCTGCAGACTGTGTTTTGGGAATGAGCCGTAATATATTTAAATTGATGCTTGAATTTTCCGTGATGAATTCCTCTTTCATATTTTTGCAAAAATTTTATCATCAGACGGAAGGATTAGGTATGGGCTTGCCTCTTGGGCCAACTTTCGCCAATATCTTCATGTGTTTCCATGAAACTAAATGGTTATCCGACTGCCCATCTGAGTTTAAACCAGTTTTTTACAAGAGATATACAGATGATACATTTTTACTTTTTCGTCACCCCGACCACGCTGAGTTATTCTCAAACTATGTGAACCACAAACACGATTGTATTAAATTTACTATGGAACGCGAGTCAGACAATAGCCTACCTTTTTTAGACTCTCTTGTGACGAAATATGGCAATGTGTTCCACTCCTCAATATACCGTAAGCCTCGTTTCACAGGTCTTGGTAGAAGTTTCTTCAGTTTCTATGCCTTTCGATTTAAACTCCACAGTATTCAAACTTTACTATCTAGAGCATACCGTTTGTCATCTACATTTGAGAAATTCCACTCTGAGTTCAGCTTTTTACGTTTTTTTTTCTTCAACAATGGTTTTCCCCTCAATTTAGTCGATTCTCAAATCAAGAAATTTTTATCAAAAAAGTATTCCCCTGATGCATCCCATAATCAAGATGGCCTCCGCCTACTTTACTGCTCATTGCCATACTTCGGATACCCTACGGAAAAATTGAGGAAAGAGCTTGTATCACTTTTTACTCAATATTTTAATACTGTTGAACTATGTCCAATACTCGTCAATAGTAAGTTTTAAAGTTGTAAAAAGGCCATGTTCCTACGAGAAGGGTGTGCCGATGTCAGCAGAGACCATATATTTAAGTCAACACCCGCCACGGGTAGACACATGCAGCCTTACTGCAGTGCAAGTCTGTTCGCCAGAGTCGCTGAGCACGGTGGGCGAAGTTTCCGTACGGGAAACATATTGGGCAATCCCCCTCATTCATCAGTCCGCCAGCATGCTGAACAGTGTGGTGCACGCGTATTCCTAGATAGTTTTAGTGTTTTAAAGACTGCCAACAGTGATGTAGAATTAGGAATTTTAGAATCCCTTTATATCCACAAGCTCAAAACCGACCTCAATAGCAGCAGCAGTTTCTATCCCTTGAAACTAGTCAATAGATCATTTTTTTTAGTCAGCTTGTCCCTAAAAACTAGTCAATAGATAATTTTTTTTAGTCAACTTTATCTACCCTGCTTTGTATAGTTTGAATGACGCAAAAGTTTCTACTTTTGACTTTGTATTTTTCAGAACTGATGATGGAGCAGGTCTCCGAAACGTTTTTAAAGTGATATAATTTTTAACAATCGTCTTTGCTTTTAAATTTCTAATCTATTTGCGATTAACGCAACAGAATGACTTTCCTGATTATAAAGACATTACTATTTCGAGCATACCATCTGTCTTCCTCCTACATTGCATTTTCCAACGAAGTTAACTCTCTCCGAACATTCTTTAAAAATAACGGCTATCCGCATCATTTTCTAGACCACTACTGTAAATCGTTCCTAGGCAAACTGTTTGATCCCGGCATCAGCAAACCCTGGGTCGGTAAATTGGACTGCTTTCACTCGCTTCCATACTACAACAAAGCATCTATTAACATGGTAAATACTTTGAAAACGTTTCTCTCTGTAGCTTACCCACATGTCAACTTCAAATTTTCATACACAAAAACATTTATCATAGGGCCCTACTTCAAATTTAAAGACAAGCCTCCCCACACCACTGAAGTCAAGTGTTATCTACTTTTACCGATGCCAGGCTTGCAGCGCCTCATGCGTGGGTAGCCCTGGACAACACTTCAAAGCCTGTATTGACAAACATTTAGGTGTTTCCAGTCGTACCGGTTTACCACTTGCAAAGCCCTCACATTCAACCCCTCGCCTACATGCTGAGCTAAACAACCATCCCAACAGCAAGAATGATTTTTCCATCATAGACTCTTCCAATCCCATCGAGCTCACAACATTAGAGTCTCTCCGTATACATAGAACAAAACCTAGCCTCACCATCATGACCTCGGCTGTGCCGCTCCATATTGTCCATACCTGGCCTGACTGCCTACTGTACAGGAGCTAGCATCCAACACCTGCACGCAGTTCTGTTCATTTTTGTTTTAGACTTTCCCTCGACAACATCCACGTTTCCCTTATCGATTAGTAATAAAGAAATTTTATTTATAAATTGTAGCTTAGGTCTTTTTTCCTTTTTTCTGAAAATGGGATTTTTCATCCTGAAACGTTAAAAATTTTATATAAGTGAATTACAAAATCTGCTAACTTGCTTATTTTTCGCTTATTTTCTTCAAAGTGGACCCAAAACAAATGGTAAATAAAATTACGAAGCATTGTATTATCTAAGGATGATATCGTTTATGTTGGATCTTCACGTTGAGCCGACGCCTTTCTATAATGAATTTACATAACAGCCAAATTTTGACGCTTGAGGTTCAACAATCATTTGGGGTCCCTGGGCATTTTGAGTCAAATATTTGGACTGA
The DNA here is from genome assembly GCA_001587735.2 of Parhyale hawaiensis. Lineage (NCBI taxonomy): Eukaryota > Metazoa > Arthropoda > Malacostraca > Amphipoda > Hyalidae > Parhyale > Parhyale hawaiensis. Next base: position 20,183,324 of record LQNS02277964.1, on the reverse strand, counting down.
ACTATATTTTCTTTGTGCAGTTTAACGTTTGTCTATTTCCAAGCTGATATTCGAGCCGTATCTTGTAGGGGGGAAATTTTGCTGTCACAAAACTCCTAGCTATACAACTTGCATTTCACTAATGGAAGATCATGCCTGCAGGAATGAGACCTAGAGGCAGCAAGACCTAACTGGGAACTGGAACAATAAAAATTCAATCACAAAATATTTACTGTCATGTTTGATTGCTGGGCATACTAGTATCTTGACAATGATAAGTACCGTGTTCCAAATTTAACCTTTTTCTGCAATATGGTCTAATTTTTGCCTACTTAATTCCATCAGAAAGGAACAGGATCGCCAAAATTTTCAATATGGCAAAAAATGCATTCAGATGATAAAGGGAGAAGGATTTCATTTTAGCCTTCTGCAACCTTGTCATCGATCTCCATGGAAAAGACTTGATTACTGAATCTACATCCCGGCGTATGAATAAGTACACAAAGCGTCTTATTATATAAAGAGCATCAGCCTAAACTCAGGGCAGCCGAAGTTTGGATGAAGGAAACCTCAGAAGAGAGTATGAACGACGATGAAACGGAGTGCTTAGAGAAGCTGTATGTATTTGCATTGAGTGAACTTTGACGTTGGAAAAGAAAGAATTGTTCTCTATCTATTTTTAAGAATGTGACACAGAGCATGTAAATAAATATATAAACACACGATGGTGATTCTTATTGTTAGATTCTGTATGAGAATTAAATGTCATTACGTTTTAATACGCTGTAGCTCGTGCCAGTAAATATCCGAGTGGCTGAGATTGCTTGGATATGCCTGACTTGACGTTTATGGGGCCATTTATGAGGTTGAAAAAGACCAATTATTGTATGGTAATTGAATCACAAATTTTTTGCAGTGGCTTGCTCCGCAGAGTACCTCTGTCGGTAGCACTTAGACTCGCATAGCCGAGGCTTCTCCATGACAGGAGGACAGGTCAGAGTCGTCACACTCATATAAGACAGATAAGT
>LQNS02277964.1:20160121-20173866 GCA_001587735.2 Parhyale hawaiensis | reverse complement strand
TCTGACCTGTCCTCCTGTCATGGAGAAGCCTCGGCTATGCGAGTCTAAGTGCTACCGACAGAGGTACTCTGCTACGCTTCACCACTGCAAAAGTGTTCATTGGAACATTCAATCTATTTGTAGCAAAAGTATTGACTTTCCATGCAGTAAATATTTTTACACAGCTAACTACTTAGGTATATATTTGGATCTTTTGTCATTCTTTTCAAATCTACCACTATTCCATCAAATGAAGCTAACTGCTGAACTACTGGCTGAATCTCTCTTCTACCATGACCATCCCTCAGGGGGCGTAGAATGGACCAAAGGCCAGGGGTTAGGTTAGTTTATTTTCGCCCATCCTATGTTTTGGGGAGCAGCGCCCCCCGGGAGACCCTGTAGGTTACTGTAACCGTTAGCTAGGTCTTTGGTACGTCTGTTTTTCGTGTCTACTTTGCCTCTTTCCGGTTTTGTACTCCTAGAGATCTTACTTTCATCTGTTGTTTCTCATTTTATTGACTTTCTCTTTCCATTCACGTTGATCATGTGTGGGAAGACCCTCGTGCATGGGTTGTTTGTGTCTATCGTCATATAGTGTGTCCCTTCTTTCTTCCTCTGTGATAGCGCCTTTGTTGTGGAAATGGAGTCTTAAACTTCTGAATGTAATGTACAGTGACCACATCAACAGAATTCCCTGCAATGGACAAAATCCGCTGGTGTCCATATGTATATAATCCATTGTCTAGTATGTCAGTACAAAAATGTGCTGGTTGTAGTTCAGACTCCGGTTACTAGAATGTCATTCCAAATCTGCTAGTCTCAAAAAATAATCTTTTGACGAGAATGGACACACATAATCTACTGTTCACGGTACATAATCCATTGACCAAAAAGTGTCGGGAGCTACATCATGGGGTTCTGTAATTGTCCTCATGGCGTCCCTGACTTGCCTGATGTTAATTTTCCTTCAATCTAAGTTAATTCCCCCACCTCTCTAGAACACTTCATATCAATCAACCTCTCTCTGGATAGACTATGGGACCGAAATTGACCGGTACAGCTGTAAAGTAAAGTCAACTCTGACTGCACCCTCCACTGGGAAATCCAATCGCACTAGTTTGTGCGGCGGACATACGCTAACTGGCCCCAAAGGAGTAAGTGCAGCTGCAGCCGACGGCTGGTCACTAAGAACTATGGCCCCGAAGCGACGGGTTCAACGGCCAGCCACCCCCTACCCTTGGTGTCCCCACGGTAGCTACGCACACAAGCAAATTCGCTAATTTAGCGAACCGGGCGGCACTATCGTCTCTCACGACGGTTTTGCGTTCACGTAAGCTTTCCTGCGCACGCCACCACTAATATAAACACTACCTAGGCAAACCTGACCTAGCCTAACCTACCTAATCCTTAAATTACCTACCCTAACCTAACCTCCTCACCTAACCTTCTAACCTAACCTTACCTAATCCAACCTAACCCAATCTAACCTTTCTAACCTTACCTAACGTTACCAAACCTAACCTAACCAAACTTAATCAGCGAGCAGCGCGGCTCACCAACTTGAACGCCGCTCACGCGCACACGATCTGCGTACTCAAACACATCTCCGTCGTGAAAGACGATAGCGCAGCCGGGCGCCTTGAGAAAGACCGCACCTTTTGTGAGGGTGGATCGTGTGACCCTTAGCACAACTATGCTGCACGCAGTGTGCTGCTACCCCGACTATGGGTTCTATCCTATGACTTCGGAGATAGTAGCAGTTGCCGGGGCCGTCGTCATAACTTGTGTAAGTCTTATGTCAAAAACTGCCTGTCTGCGGTTCAGGAGGATGCAGTTGGCTCAGCATGCCAGCCCGACTCAGAGCATCAGTCTTCACCATCCACATCTGTAGTGGCAGTGTCCATCAAAGAAGAATTCAGTGAAGAATACACTCCCCATGAAGTGCAATCCATCAATGATCAGCCAGGGGCATTTTCCTACAGTGCGTCCTGCCCTCAGGCTGCAATGGAAGGTGGGTTAGACACAGTGCATTGAAGCCGTCCTGCCCTCATGCTGCAATGGCAGGTAAGTCAGACACAGTGCAGTGGAGCCGTCCTGCTCTCAGGCTGCAATGGCAGGTGGGTCAGACACAGTGCATTGAAGCCGTCCTGCCCTCAGACTGCAATGGCAGGTGGGTCAGACACAGTGCAGTGGAGCCGTTCTGCCCTCAGACTGCAATGGAATGTGGGTCAGACCCATCACTTTGACTCGCTCTATATTTTGGTTGAAGCAACGTAGCCATTCACTCACTACCTGGCTCAGTTAGGCTGTTGTATCTAAGGAAGCTAAAACAAAGTATTCCTTCCCTCACTCACTTAGTTGGGCCTGTGGGACATAAATTTTGTCTCCCATTTACCTCTATTGCTGTTCTGTCGCTCTTGGTAAGTTCAGTGTAATTATTTATCTTGTGCCAGAGAATTTTTTGCAGTGGTTTGCTAACGCCAGAGTACCTCTGTCGTTTGCACCACAACTCGCATGCCTTGGGCATTCTCCAGTCAGGAAGATCATTCCGAGTTGATCAGACTCATGTTAGTGACAGAATTAGGTACTCCGTTTTTATATCTTTTCCAGCTTTTTTGCTGCAGCTGCACCAGCAGAACTCCCACCACAGTATATAGGTAGACACCTCACCCTCCAGACCTCACTTATTGATCAACTCGCGACTTGTGAACACCTCCTCTCCTCAGCTACCAGAACTTTGAAAAATGTTCATGATACCAGTTTCGGAACTTGTTCATTTTACTGAGAGTCCCTTCTGGACTGTAATTCTAAATGAAGCAGTGCCTTTTAGACTTAGAAAATTTTCTGGGTTCCTCTTTTGGGACTTAGAAAATTTTGGTCATTCCCTTTGACACTTAGTCTCAGTTACTCATAGAGGTCTTAGGATTTGGAGTATTTTCTGGGTCCCTCCTTTGCGACTTAGGAAAATTTTCAATTGGTCCTTTGACACTTTGCCTCAGATACTAAAGAAGATTTTTAGACTTAAAATGTTTTCTTGGTTCTCTTAAGGAACTTAGAATATTTTTGAACTGGTCCTTTGACACTTTGCCTCAAATACCCAAGAAGGCTTTTAGACTTATTTTCTTGGTCCCCCTTAGGGACCTTGAAAATTTTTGAAAATACACACACTGACATCACCTCTGATACTGAATTGATATTTGAACTTTTATGAATACTCTGGGTCCCATAGCAAGGATTTAGAAAAGTTTCAAAGAATTCTGAGACAATTCATCTCATATTATAGTGATGTGAATTCTAATTTGGGAAATATTCTATATTCCCTCATAGGACTTGTAACGTGATTGGTCCTATACCTACCCTTACAGGAAGTGACTTGAACAAGAAGTGATTAAAGTGATGATTGCTTACATACTCAAGTGGTGAGTGAATTTAATACAATGATTGTGGTACAAAGAAGATATACTGAAGAAGATACCAACTTCCGTAGAGACAATGGTAATTTGAGAAGTCATTATGTGAGCAAGATCCTACAGACCATTGGTCTCTAAGGTTATCCGGATTTGAATTAATTCATAGATTGAATAAAGTATAAATGGATTAAATTAACTAAATATAGAGTTCTGGAGAGGAATAAAATTGATTAAATGGATTAAAAATTGAATGATATCGAAGGAAAGGAGAGAAATTAAATTCAATTAAATTTTACATAAAAACCAAAGTTTTTTCTTAAAGTCTTTCTCAAATACAGCATTTGTTTCTGGAATCCCCTCCAGCAAGTGGGCTTAGTCAGTTCATCAGGTGTTCACACATGATGAATCGGCAGGAGTCTAGCGTGGGGTTCTTGAATATTCTTGATCAAATTCCGTGTGTGAAAGACTTTATATCGGCTTTCGTTTCTGGAATTCCCTCCACCAGGTGGGCTTAGTCGGTTCATCAGGTGTTTACACATGATGATCGCAGGGATGTCGCGAAGTATGCAACATTGGGGGAGGAGGAGGGCACTGAAAAATACCGACTGACGTTAACTATCAGACGGTAGTCGGTACATTTGACGTTAGTCGGTTACCGTAAAAGTACCGGCTGCTTTTGTCCAAAATATACCGACTTTATAGCCCGTCCAGAAATTATTGGGGGGGGGAGAGTCCCTCCCCCCCGGTCGCGACATCCCTGATGAATCGACAGGAGTCTCGCGTGGGGTTTTTGAATGTTCCTGATCGATATCCGTCTCGATTACAGCATTATACAAAGATTACCACATAATTCAAAGGCCACGAGTGCCTGAAATTATGAACATATCTATAAAACAAATGATAAGCATACTATAAAATGAACGCTTAAGACCTTCTAAAGGGCATCATAGTAACAAAACAGGTCGGAGCGGGCAGGGCGGCACAGCGTCCGCTCCGTCTCTCCAAATAGTAGTGGAGCCAGTCTCCAGTACTACTAATACAAAGTGTACTATAATAATGACAAGTGCCCCCGGAGGGACTGAGTCACAGCGCCTCAAGCCCCTTCGGCAGCAGTCAGGGCAATGCCCATCTGCACATAAAATGTCATGTACACTATCAAAGTATACTTTAAAAGTGTCCCCGGAGTTGTTTAGGTCGCCATAAGTTCTTCCTTGATTTGTCCGATAATATACCAGAGTCGCAGTACCGTTTCTCAACACATTATGTGAGAATCGACTTGAAGGGACAATATAATCTTACATTAACCAAAAGTTGATTTATATATATATATAAGGTATACTATAAATAAGATATGTTCATAGTACAAAAGCAGCTATAACCCTTGAGATATATGTATATAGACTCCTAATCGGGAAAACTACAGACCTATATGCACCCGCGGGTCCGGACAGCAAGTGCATATAGAGAGTCCCTCCAAATATAGTATTTGGATATACCTATATACTAATCATTACACAGCAATATCCCCTTAAGGGGTTATGAAAATACCAACAGAAATTGCTAATAATATCGTAATATCCAGAAATTACGAGATAAAACCCCAAGAACATACGCCTAACTACAGGCAGATAAGATCATATCTTTTGAGGGTGAACTTATGACACAGTTCCCTGTCGATAATTATTTGACAGCAATAAACCGCTTAATCGATCATAGAGACAGTTTTACACAACCCTGGACTATGTCCTAGTGAATACTTCAACAGCGGAAAAAAATCGGAGAGTAAGTAAATCTAGCACCTAGATTCTGAGTTAACAGACTTATAATTCCCATACGAACATACTTGTGTAAGTGGGAATATCATACGATACAGTACTACAGTCTATACTGAGATTCTAGACAAAGTACAGAATAACTACTAACAAGATAGCTCCTATACTTACACAAGAGCATAACTTAAATTTTTTGGCTAAGGTAAAAAAAAAATCTGGTCAACCCATGAAATATATTCAGGATCACCAGATTACTTCTCTTCTTTGGTCCCAGTCAGAGTCTATAGATTAGACTCATCTGCTATAGAACATCCCTGAAGGGACACTATAATTTCACCTTCACTGAAGGTCGATCTTACAATTATATATATATAAAGTATGCAATAATAAAAGTACCCACGTCTGCTAGTAAGGTATAATATAGTGTATAATATATATATATATATATACTTGTATACATATATGCATACATATGTAGATGCATTCTCTTACGCAACTTACCGCGGGAGATGTACTCTGGTTAATATTTAATTTAACACAATTTCAGACTAAAACACAGAAGGATATAATAATATCCACTATAATGGGAGACATGAAGCAGACATGAAAAAAACTGAACTGAAATAACTCTGTCACCAAGTAAGGAACAAGTTCAGAGTTAGCAGATTTTTGAGTCCTTATAACATGCACAAGCAAGTGTTAATCTGGACCTAAGACAGTACTACAGTGTACGCTGAGATCCTAAAACGATGTTCATAAAAGCTGCTCACAGGATAGCTCTTATAATTACTCAAGAGCATGCCTTACAATTTTGACTGACCTAAGGACAGACTTCAGTCTACCCTGAGAAACAAAGAACTCTCGCAGAGATAAAAATGCTGGCGGTCAGCTCTCATACTTACCAAAAAAAGCACATTCAGAGTTAGCAAACCATTGTAGTTCTTGTGCTAACATGCACAAGTAAAGTGTCAGTGTGATACTAGACAGTACTAGTCTACACGAAGATACTAGCCAAGGTACAAAAGAACTACTAGCAGGATAGCTCTTATACCTACACAAGAGCAAACCTGACAATTTTGGTTAAGTAAAAAAAAAAAATCGAGCAACCAGGTCATTGCAGGGAGAGCCTTGAATGGTTTCAAGCCTCTACCTGTTGGGCCACAGGGCTCTTAAGCGTCCAAAAAGTTCAGCTATTACTGCACTCACACTATGGCTTATGAGAAGCTATTAATACTTGGACTGAGAAGTGCTAATATTACCTCATAGACTAGTCTCTTCTGGTAATGCTACATTTGAATTTGGTAAGGACATTTCGGGACCAGCTCTTACAAATTATACAGAGCCGATCCAAAAAAAATTTGGTATGAGGTAATTCTGGTACCTAAGCAGGATACCAAACAGAACAACCAGATCTAATAACTATTGTATTTGGACATGCAACACGTGAATACTAATTGGGCTAAGGATATACTTCTGTGTACTCGGAGAAACAAGAACTCACAGATAGAAATACGGTCAGCCCTTATAGTTGCAAAAGAGCACCTACTCTGACAGAGCTCCAAAGAATCTTGACGTAAGTTCCTGAACTAACTTACACAGACTAAAGTAGATTGTCCAAAGGCTATGAGACAACCTACCCAGGTGATTTACGACTCTTAAAGATCTATTAAAACTGTTCTTCGACACTATAAATGCAATACCTAATAGATTTCGATAAGACTAGACAACTCTTGGTCCTCTATAACGAACAAAATACTTACCAAACAATTTTATATGAGATGACCTGCACAAGTGCACAGAGACCAATTCATAAAGAAATATTACGAGCTGCTTTTGGACCTACATAAGAGGTATAATTGTAAGACCTGGTGATGTGAACAGGACCAAACTCTAGTTCCTATATAAAGAACAAAAACAGTTGTCAATAATCTTAAGGTAATGTCCATGCGCTAGCAACAGCTTCAGGGAAATTGTCTTAAGAGTGTGAGACAGCCTAAGACAACTTATAAAGAGCTGAGTAGAACTTCGCTTAATCTTACTAAAGAACAGTAGACAACACTGGTAACAGGTGGAGATACCTTGTCACAAATGGACCGGATAAACTACACGGATTCATCAAGACAATCGGTAAAGATAATTGACACTACTCTTCAGCCCCCATAAGAGTAATATTTAACAATATGAACTAAGTGAAAAAAAAACTCACGGTAACTGTTATGAGCACCTAATGACTCAAATCTTCATTGAGGCCCCAAATTGGGGACTATTAAGTATTTTAAACTGATACTACGGTACTTAGAAAAATTTTCCTTGTCCATCTCTAGGGACTTAGAGAAGAATTTTCTCAACCAACCTTTGGTCTTAACCAATCTTAATCTAAATACTGATAATAAGCCGGTAGAGAGACTTTACTCAGTAATTACGTCTGAGAAATAAATTCAGCAGGAATTTATTACTATTACTTTATTAATAATAATTATTTAGTATTAATTATTTTAAACTAGTACTAGGGTACTTCGAGAAGAATTTTCGTCCATCTCTATGGACTTGGAAAGAATTTCTCAGGCAACCTTTGGGGCTTGACCAGCTTCAATTAACAGATGGATAGACTGCTGTTATCAACTTGAAACTGTTAATTACATCTGAGAGACAAATTCAAAGCAGCTGTCAGCCTTTGGTTTTTTACTAAAAAAATGACTGTTGCATGCCAACCAACACACTACCTCATGCTGATTCATTTCTGCATAGGCCGAGCCTTGCTGCATACTAAACAGGGCTTTTAAATTACTACAAGTCCAGAGACTTATACTCTAAATGACACAAGACGTTGGAGAACCAAGTATTGGGCCAAGGCAATACAAAAAAAAACAAAAATAGAACCGTATGCTTTTTTGACCAAATCGAAAGAGAACAAAATTATTAAGCAACAGATCTCGATCAACCAAAATCCCATTGCAAGAATAGAAACGTGCGACATAATAAGTTGGACTTGAAAATTATAACTAAGTCTAGTTACTCAGTGACAGAAGACTAAAAAAAAGTCTTAATCCAATACTTATATAATAACACAAGGAAATAACAGAACTTCAAATCATTTATTAATTAAGAATGAAATGAATAATATAGTGTACCTTGCCCAACTGAACTCGGGTGGTTATGCAGGGCACAATTTTGAGGCTTATCAAATTTGACACAAATTCTTGGACAAACAAGCTCAAGCAGCACGTTAGCACGGTTCATCTAAGTTTGGACTATAATACACTAAAACAACTTTAAAAACTACATAGGAATTTGCCCTTGGATATGAGCAATATCTCACAAATAATAGTAATCATAGTAATAAATAACTATAGATATATCTGAACATACAGCTTGCCAAGAGGTTGCACAAGTTCAGACCCCGATAGGGAACCAGTGGCTAAAACTTATAAATAATCCGTAATGAAAACATCATAGACCCAAGAAAAGAAAATAAAAACCAAACAAACTCAAGTCCACATCCTGTTTTCAGGTTCAGACGGGAGACCGGGTATTAGATTCTGCACAGATACGTACAAACGAATAAGCCAGAGAACAGGAACAAACGACATCAGCGACCCATCCATATCAATATATGTATGATCAAGCTGGTTCAACTTGGTATAAATATGTCGGCCCAAATTTCCTTTGATACAGAGTTCCTCTAGCCTTCCGATTCTGAACTCCGCAGTGGCCACATGTAGAACCTATACCAAGACCACAAGACTTAGAATAAATCAAGTCTTCAGCTAATCCACATGTAGAGATTAATCTGTGCGATCTAAACCTCTGCTGGAACAAAGCCCTGCTCATATCTTAGAGAAGGTCTGTATAGCTGGTGGAGGACTATACCTTAACTACCTTATACCTGAAGAATTGGAAAAGAATCTTATTCCATAGGGAACATCTCATCTATATGAGATCACCACCAACGATATATGGCCGGGTTCCAGTTCTGTCTGGAATAACCAATAAAGGCCAAAAGCTGGAAAATATTTTTTCCACCAATGATGATCTTGAAATGGTTGAATGATCGGATCAGAAGTTAAAATTCACCCTTTCGTACGAAGTTAAGCTTGATCAGAGACTAAAATAAAGTACTTTTAAATATCACGACGAGAAGGGGGCACTATTATATATTCTACTAATTCGAGTGAAAAAATAGCGAACATTTGGGACCACTCCCATACGTTGACCCTTACGAAAACTCTCAACCTCCCAAGAGGAGGTTAATAGAGAAAGCACTATAAGTCTAATATAGAAAGGTGGTTCAAAGGGAGACAGAATCTCTGTTCCCATACCGACCTTTCTCCTTGAATGTAGGGCCCAAGAGTGAACATCCACCTACCAAGGGGGATACCCTTTCGACCTAACTCCACAATCCTGATAATTCCAGGATCGATTCTGGAGATTAAGAAATATCTATTACCAGATACTCTGAGAAGCTAAGGGACGAAAACTCGAAACATCGATACCATAGTTCACGAACTATATACATCCAGAGACATATTGACGAACAGAAGTTTTATACTCTCTAACCACCTAGAGATGTGAGGAACCCCTCAGTACAATCGAGGAGAATGTAAATTTATATCATTTCGGAGAGAACAAGGTCATTACTGGGCAAGAGGACAGTCCCCAGTTATGGTTATACTGTCAATGAGGGGGAGAAGAGAATCCAACGTGAATGGAAACCGACCCATAACATTGCGGAGAGACGCCACGAATAGTCGGACTTCCTCAGACGTACCAGGATAACCAATAGGTACACCGAAATCCTGCCAATAGAATGTCAAGACTGCCCTTGGTAATCTACGAATACGATAAGTAGAGTCGACTGGGTAAAGGCAAGATGAGACGGTCTTATCGGGACTAAGTCCTACGATATCCTATGGGAAGGCGGCGTTCCCTCTAGATGGAGCTCTACCTGAGAAATGACTGTCCTGTTCCTTTCTAATTTTTGTATATTTTAATAGAGCATCCCAAGATAATCCTGGAGCTGTATAATACTGTGCAGGATCTAAATTATAGACACCTAGGCAAGTTTCTCTAAAGTTTTCAAATATGTCTGCTAAAAGGAGTACATATAGGTAGTTTAAGATACAATAAATGATAATCCTTAAATGTTTTACATTTAAATGTTTTCCATACTTTTAACGCATGCTGATAATCATCTTTGGAAATTCCTTGATTCTTTAATTTATTATAAAACGATGACTGTGACGGTAATTGAGTTTCATCGCATTTACTTTCGTCGTCCATCCACTCATACGGATATACTCCTTTACGTTTTAGTAAATCAAACTTTAATTTATCAAGACTGTATCGTAATAATTCCTTAAAGTTTTCATCTTTCATATTCGAACTGAGTTTATCAATTGATGCTGACATCAATCTAAAACTGTCTAAAAATCTTACTTCTCGAGTTAATAGTCTGAATTGACCCTCTTTATTTTTATACTCATCCACTGCAATATGTTGACTAAAGCTTATATATGTTTCATCTGTTTGCGGAATTACACTTAATTTACCTCTTAGTTTACCTAATTCTTTTACGAATAAATGCGCATCATACTTTGAGAGATTGTGTATGAAAATTGGAATAAACAAAGGGTTACGAATTTTCAGATTAAATTTCCAATGCGCTGCTCCTCTAAATGCACCGGTTAAATGATTATGATCTCTTACTTTATTATTTTCTTCAGTTAATGGTTCATTACGAACATAATATTTTGTAGCCTTATTATAACTTTTCCATTGTTCTTCTGATAACCATATCGGTTTTACGACCTTCATAATATCATAGATTCGTTGTACTTCATTTGCGATATATTCCACAGACTTTTCTTGAGTATCTTTTCCTACATAAGCTGTAAGTTTTGAATGTTTGTCAATTTCGCATTTTGTATAAGCGCAGAAACTGTTTGGAATATGTTTGTTTCAATTCATCGAATACGATCCTTCAGGATTTGGTTGAACATTATCAATTGTCTTTAATGTACTATCAAAATCTGCATACATTACAAAGGGATGTCGAATTTGCTTTTGAAAGTTTTAATATCTTATTGGATCTTTACTAAATTCCATTCTAACTGGAGCAGGAATCGAACACTCAGGTTAATGTTTTTCTAAATTTATTTCTTTACAAAAACCGTGTAAACAATAGAGACAAACATATGTTCTTCCACGAGTTGATGCATTCACAAACGGGCTCAAAGTTTTCAATAATACATAGTGTTTGTTTTCAGCATCAGATATTAAAAGCAAGTCTACATGTCTCTCTTTTTTCACAGTTGTAATTCTTAACGGATAAAATACTAATTTATCATCAAATGAATATACATTCACTGATGTATTGTTTTGTTTTTCATATTTATCAATCGATTTTATTGACATTGGAAATTCCAAAACAAACCAATCAAACTTTCATGCCGCTGATTTTACAGCTTTTGATATTCTATGTTGATTTGATTCATTTAAACAAAGGAATGAGCTAAACACCATTTAAAACATTCCTGATCATCATTTTTTATGTTGACTAATTCATATCTCGAATTTTGAAATTTACTTGGTAATGGTATATAAGAGGAAGCTTTTAATGGTTAATATTTTATTATTTTAATGGTAAATTCCAACAGCTTATTTAGCTGCCACCCTGAACCTTCTCTTGGGAATTGCAATATTTTATCATCAATTACACTCATCAGTTTATCAAGTTTATCATTTAAATTTTCTAGATTTGTAATTGTCATTATTCCTGTGGTGAACCAGTTATTGAAACTCCATAGAAACTCCATAGAAATTTATTTGTCAACAACACACGGTAAATATAGATAGTCATAGTAAAAACATTCAGAATGTGACAAATGGTCACTGCAAGCTCGTTCACTTCTCGGACCAATTAAAATAATAACAACGGGAACAAAATTCACAACAAAAGGTGGATACTAACATTATACCAAAATTTCTAGTAACATCAAGTCGATATACGCAACTAACGGAATATAGTCTAGCTTAAAAATGCTAGGGTAAGAAATAATCGCAAGAGGCAAAATTTTCTAAGCACAGTTGCAGAGCTAATTCATGTGCAATAAAAGAATTACAGTACTAANCAGCCTTACATGAGGCATCCTAAATCTGTGTCTACGCATTTCATAGTTGTTCAAAGGCCGGAGGTGCGAAAGGTATTTGGTAAAGGATACATGATCAACATATAAAAACTTGTGGGCTTATTGTACTAAAAAATATCGATATATGTCCTCAAACTGTAATAAATCTATAGCTTTATACAATTCACCAGTGTGAGTTACAGGTACATGGTTTACTGTTTGTACTTTAAGTATTACATGTAAGATTTTATTCATTAGCGTTGATATTTTCCTTATAGAAGACAGAGATGCACCACCCCACAATTTGATACAGTAAACTAGATGGGGATACACAACGCTGTAGTATAGATCTCTTAATGTACTGACAGGTAGTTTGTTTGAGACACAGTAAAACAATCCGAGGGCTCTGCTCAGCTTCTATTTTATTGATAAACTTTTCTTCAGGAAAACTTTTCATAAATTCAACATTTACAGCAAGTTGTAGTTTTAGATTTTTCCATTTTTGTTTTTCAACTACATTATAAGTTTGTTCCTTGAAACATTGAATAAACAGTTTCAGATCTTTACGTGTAATACTATCATACGTGAACTCTTTACAGAATCCTTCTTTAAAGGAAATACACTCTTTTGAATTTACATCTGTATTTGTTTTGAAAATATTTTTACTTTTTTCATGAATATTAAGATTCTGAACTCTTGTTCTACGATATGCACAAACATATTTCTATCTATCTTTTTGCAAGGTAAATGAGCGAAAATGAATTGTGTAAGCGAAAATGAATTGTGTAATATTTTTCTTATTTTTAATAGTATTTTCATGTTTGTTCATATCTTTCACAGATACATTACATGTTTCACGCAACATTTTTCCTTCAGTTTTATAACACTTCTTATTGGTTGAACCTCTCATTTTAATAAAAATAAATACAGTACTTAAAGAAATTTATTTTTTTCCTGTTTAATTAGAAGAATATTTTAGAAAATTTTATCATAGAATATTTTAGAATAAATTATTATAGAATAATTTAGAATATTTTAGAAAATTTTATCATAGAATATTTTAGAATAAATTATTATAGAATAATTTAGAATATTTATTATAGAATTCTTCTTTGCTCTCTCATTCTAAAAAAATAATTCCTTCAGAATTATTCTTAACAAAATGCAAATGATTTCAGACTCCAATAATGAAATGAGCATTTTTTTTTTAAAGTATACTATCTTGAATTTTCATGAACATATCAAACGATGGTATGAAAGAAAAGAATATGAATTTATGAATTTTTTTCTAGTCCCCGAATTGAAACTCAGTGCAATTTTATTCCAGTTTCCTGTGTAACAGGAGTTACAGAAGCGCCATCCTTCTACCCTGGGCTTGCGGCGGAAGCATGGCGTGGCCTAGCCCCTAGGCTGGATGGTGGACTAAAACTTCAAAGATGCAGCAACCGGCATACACT
>LQNS02277964.1:20124246-20142997 GCA_001587735.2 Parhyale hawaiensis | reverse complement strand
TTCTTCAAACCTGTTAGCTACTGAAAATTCAGAATTGAATGATATTTGTTTATAAGTTGAATTCCGGAGTCGGAGTCGGGCTAAAAATTCCGACTCCGACTCCGACTCCTAGAGCAAGTGAGAATCCGACTCCAACTCCGACTCCACCTCAAATCCTCCGACTCCGGCCGACTCCGACTCCGCAACCCTGCACACTACATCGTTATACTTGAGATGTAGCGGGACTTCTGGAATTTTTGCGGCTAGCTAATTCTTTCCTTTACTATGTTACACCCAAGGTAGTACTCTTAACATAAGCTGTGTAGAATCTTAAACTAAGAATGACCGTCGTGTGTTTATATATATATATATATATATATGTATTTTTATTTATTTATTTATATCGTGTCATGCTCTTAACGAAATGGATAACCAAAAATTAACTCCGGCCTTCCTGGTTCCATCAGTGAATTCATCTGCTTGAAGACTGTGGTCATCGGGCCAAGCTTCATAGAAAACTGATAGGCAGAAAATAATCCAGGTTACAGATAATGGCACTCGAACTGTATGTCTGATTTCGGTCTTTCTCTGACAATGTTGTAGTCCACTCGATGTAGATGCATACAGCTTCTCTAAACAATCTCTTCCATCGTTTCTGAGATTTTCTTCATTCAAGCTTCAGCTGATACCAATGTTGCGGAGTCGGAGGATTTGAGGGGGAGTCGGAGTCGGAATCTCACTTGCTCTAGGAGTCGGAGTCTGAATTTTTAGTTTGACTCCGGGATCCCATTTATACACAAATATCATTCAATTCTAAATTTTCAGTCACAAATTGAAAAAAATGTGAATGTGGATATTTTTTTACACATTTCTCTTTTACAGCTATAGCTACCATGTATTTTCCTATTCCATATGATGAGGTCATTGAGAAAATGTTGGGTAGAACTTTCGCACCTTGTACATTATGTGAGGGGGGCAAAATGATCAATTTTGAACCGATTGTTCTGAAATTTGCATAGTATATGTATTTTTGAAAAAGAAACACATTTTGCTCATACAAATTTTTTGATTTTGGCCTTCCTTTCTCAGATAATGGGAATTTATAAATATAGCTGTAGATATGCATTTTTTCTAAGTTTCATAGGAATAGAGCTAAATATGTTTTTATGATAGAAAAAAGCAATGACAGTTTTGGAATCCCTGAAACAGTTTGGACATTAAATTGAGGACATCAGGACATTAAAAAAAATTTGGGTAAAACTTTTGCACCTGGTACATTGTGACGGGGGCAAAATACTCTATTTTCTAACGATTGTTCTGAAATTTGCATAGTGTATGTATTTTTTGAAAAAGAAATGCATTTTACTCCCACGATTTTTTTTATTGAGGCCTTAGTTTTAGAGATAATGTAAATATATATGAATATATGCCCATGCACTTTTTTCTAAATTTCAAAGAAATAGAACTCAATGAGTTTTCATGCTACAATAAAAACAATGACAGTTTTAGAATCCTTGAAGCATTCCTAAGAAAACTATGCAGCAAGATTTTTCATTTTAGCCTTTGTTTTTTATTGCAGCCCAAAACCAATTTTCCCCCTATATTTTAGTTAGGTAGTGATTGGACGGAATAGAAAATGGAGAGGCCAGTTAAGTAGTTTTGTTAAGAATGTTTTGAGGATTCCAAAACTGTCATTGTATTTATTGTAGCATGAAAACTCATTGAGTTCTATTCCTTTGAAATTTAGATAATATGCATAGGTATATCTTTATACTGTATATACTGTACTTCCATTATTTCAAAAACTGAGACCAAAATCAGAGAAATTGTAGGAGTAAAATGTGCTTCTTTTTCAAAAATACATACACTATGTAAATTTCAGAACAATCGGTAGAAAATTGAGTATTTTGCCCCCCACACCCCCCTCACATAATGTTCCAGGTGCAAAAGTTTTACCAAAATTTGTTTAATGTTCTCATGTCCTCACTTTAGTATCCCAAATGATGCAAAATATCATTGTATATGTACAATACACCCAGCATCTTTAACTTGATATATGTTTATACCAGCAAAAATTATTTGGCATGTTTTATGTTTGCATCAAATATCTACTAGTTGGACCTAAGAGTCGGAATCGGGAGTCGGAGTCGGAAAATCTTGAGGACCAGGAGTTGGAATTGGAAATTTTGGAGGGCCAGAAGTCGGAGTCGGACCTTGAACCCTCCGACTCCGCAACCCTGGGCTGATACTCTCATTTTCTTACTTTGGTAATTATCGGGGCAACTGGCAAGATATTTTTGAGCGGTCAGCAGGCGCGTATAGACCACGATGATTTCTAAGGAAATTATTTTCTCCTCATTTTGGGTTCTTCTTCCAACAGAGAAAGTTATCTCTTGAGAAAAATTTTTCAGAGTCCGAGTTATAGGTCACCCTCGAGTGTCTTGGGTACAGAGCTTCGTATTTGTTAGAAGCGATATTGAATTTGTGCAAAAAATATCGATTTTTTGCGTATCACAGTCACTAAAAAAAAGTTTGGTTTTGTTCAGCCTTGCACGCTTATCGGCACGATTCCCTAATTCAAGTTGGCAGTTGCGCAGCATCTTACGCAAGGAAGTTAATAATACGGGGGGGGGGCTCAACTGTCTACCCTAAATGGTTGATGACCTGAAAAATCAGAAAGTACATGTCCCGTCAACACGCGGCACTACCCAGACAGGGAGCTCCCTCCAATACATGTAATGCTGTGCCCTAATATCTCTGTGATGATGCTACAGCCAACACAAGACGGGTCTTCACAAATTCTTTGCTGTCATTATTGACAGCGCGGGCACTCTAGTAATGAATATATAGTGATTGTCACTTAATCTTGATGAATTCAATCTAATGTATTGCAGTCCATCTACCTCAACTAGCCTTGGGTAACTTGTCTTAGTGACTCTGATTTCCCCCGTGAATCTCATATATGTTCTGTCAACAAAGAATTCGCATTTGGATCGCAATAAAAACCTAAAGATACCTAGGCATTCCTTGCATTATTCTCTTATTTTTTTTTTTAAATTAACTTAGCCTTAGACCAAACCATGCTTTGGCTGCGCACTGAAATCGGCATTTTTGCAAATGGGCTTGGAGGCTGATTTTCGTGAGTGTTAATAAAATTAGTTCTAACAATCGCGGAGACCTCAAACAAAGATTAATTTCCTCGTAGTAATGTAAGACTTGTGTTGTAGTCTTGCAGAGCAGGGAATCTAAATTCGCTGTCTCTATGGTTTTCATAAGGCTTGGGAACTTGTGATGCTCTGCTTCCCATTTCTCATGTGCTGTAGCTGGCTCTTGATGAGGGTCATGAGGCAAGGTTGGTACGGCTTGACTTCAGTGCTGCTTTCGATCGCGTGAATCTCCTTGGGCTGCTCCATAAGCTGAGATTCATGGGTATTGGTGGTTCAGTTCTGGCGATAATTAATCAATTTTTATCTGACAGACGTCATTATGTAGTTGTTGATGGAAAGAGGAGTGAGTATTTGGATTTGGTTTCTGGTGTCCCACTGGGTAGTAACCTGGGCCCTTTGTTGTTCATTGTGTATACGGTGGATCTGTTTCATCCTGTTAATAATTTACTTGTTGGCTACGCTGATGATGTTACTTTGCTGGCGGTTTGCGATGAGCCTAGTGATTGAGTAGATGTTTCAGAATCCATTCAGCATGATCTGAAAGTGATTGATTCCTGGTGTTCTAGGTGAGGGATGAGGCTAAATGCGGGCAAGACTAATACCATGCTCATGTCCAGTTTGCATACAGTGGAACCTCCTTTTTCTGCACTCATACTGGATGGTGTATCACTTCCTGTGGTTGATGACTTGGTAATCTTGGGTGACAATTTTGATCCAAAGTTGACGTTTGAGCCCCACATTCGTTCGGTTGCCTCACGTGCTTCACAGAAAATTTGTCTTATGAGGCGTGCTTGGAGGGTATTTGGCTCGGTAGAATTGACAAGTCGCTGCTTTAATTGATTCGTCCTCCCTCTTCTGGAGTACTGCTCTGTAGTCTGTGGTTTTGCTGCCGACTGCCATCTGTGTTTGCTAGACAAGGTGGTTCGTCGGTGTGCGTTCATGCTGTGTGGTGTTGTGCCTTGTGATCTGGCGCATCGTCGCAGCAGAGTTGGTGGGGCCTGTTTTTTGTATAAAATATATAACTGCCGAAGTCATCAACTGTCGGAATTTCTTCCGGATCCATTTGTTCGGGTGAGGTTTACTCGACGTACTGGTGCTTTCCATGAGTTCGCCTTGGAACCGTTGCGATGCCGTACGGGCCAGTGTTCCCGTTCGTTTTTCCCATCGAGTTTGGAATGGTCTTGATGGCTCTGTCTTTGCTGGTGTGGGTATTGGCAGCTTTAAACGATCTATACACAGCTATTCTGTGATTTTGGATTTTCTTTTTTTTTTTATTCCTTTGTTTTTTTTTTTCACCTGCTGGGCTGGTTGCCTGGGGGTTTGTTAACCTCATGGAGGTTCTCTGTTCCCACGTCGCCAGTCTGGTGTGATTTAATAATAATTCGGTAGGCGATTAATATCATACTTTCGAACTCCAAGAATAATTGAAAATTTATCCCAATTTTTAGAAATCATAAAATTTTATGGAAAAGCTTTGGCTCATAGATACTGCAATAACATGTAATGTACTTTAATATCACAGACAATTCTGTTTTTCCAACACGGATTTGAAACAATAACCCCAGAAATTGATGTACGTAGAGCTTTCAGTAGAGCTCATTGCTATAGCTGCAAAGAAAGAAAGGTCAAGAAAATTAATTAAAACCACAGTAATGCTACAGAGTGAAGCAACATTAGTAGCCATGCACTAAAAATGCCCAATTAACCATGAGATAAAGAAGCCAGGACAGTCTTTAAATATAAAATAGAATTTGGTGCTGATACGAACCTTCATTACTGGAACCCTCTACTGCTGCGCCATGTCATGTCACATTACTACCTAGGAATGTTATACCGCTTTGTGGTTGCCTACGTTAGATCACTCCATGGTTGCCTCCAGTGAATCGCCTCATATAGTTGTCTAAGTTGAATCATTCCATGGCTGCCTAAGTTGAATGACATCATGGTTGTTCCCTGCACTACATCACGTCATGGTTGCCTATGTTATATCACTTCGCGTTTATATGTTACTGGTACATATCATTGTCACCTACATTACATGTTTTAATGAATTACTAAGTTTAATCACTTCATGGTTGCCTACAATGCATAAATAAAAAATATATGATTATGACGCATCACTTCATGGTTACCGGAGTTAAATTGCTCCATGGTGGCCTACATTACATCACTTTATGGCTGCCATTGCTATGTCACTCCACTGCTGTCAATGCTATATCACTTCATGGCCGCCGATGCTTTATCACTTCACTGCTAGGAATGCTAATTCACTTCACTGTTCCAATGCTAGATCACATCATGGTGGCCAGTGCTTCATCGCTTCACTACTGTCATCGCTTCATCACTTTCTGGCTGTTAGATGCTCCAACTTCCCCTTCAGCTCTGCTGCCTGTTCTGTCTTTCTCACTTAGCCCGCATTCCATTTAACTAATTTCATTAGCTAACACTTCCATCAGCTCTTCAGTTGGATTAATTCTGGATGAGAGGCTGAGTTTCAAGGTCCACATCGAAGAAGTAGGGTATAAACTGAGCAGAGTTCTTGGTATAATCTATGCAAAATACAATTAGGTTGATCATGCATCACTATAAATGGTTTGCTGACTCAGTGCTGTCTAGGATATCATCATTTGGAGTGGAGCCCCACGTTGTCACATTCATAAATTTGAGCTAATAATGATCAATATGCTTAGGTGAATACTCCGCGTTAAACGTTAACCTTACAAAATACCTTTAGTAATAGCAGTGAGATGTACTCCTCTCTGAAATTAATACAATTTCAGGATGTCTATAACTATTTGTTGCTTAGAACAGGTCTCCGATAAGTGGGCTAGGGCACCCAAGTGACCGGACCCATGGAGTCCAGGGGGAGTGGCGCTAGGCCGTAGGGTAAAGATAAGAAGTTAAGGTGAGGATCAGGATAGGACAGGGCGGATGTGACCATAAGTGGTCGGGAGGGAAGGGAGCCTTGTGTGGCCGGAGTGGGCAGCGCGGCAGCGGCAGCTCCATCGGTTGTTGCCGTTGGGTTAGTGCGCTCTACTCGCCCCCTGCCTTCCAACAGCGCGCCACTGCCTGTCAGAGCTCTTTCTTGTTCATTACTATGCATGGATAGGATATGCGTTGAGTAATAATTATTAGTTAGAAAAACGATGGAACTCTTACCTAAATTTAAAACTAATAGCTGTGAAAATGTTGACTAGGTGTTCAGTTAACCAGTAACGTTGAATTTGTGGCGTCCACATCTAATTATCAACTTTATACAAATATACAGATTATGAATTTGGTAAGCTACAAATTTACACTTGGGGATCCAACTTCTCCGAAGATTATATGCTCACGGACTTGCTGGAAACAATATGTGCTTTGAGCTCTAAAGACAAATTTGACCGTGTCCTCTGGTTATAATGCCAGCACCAGTGTCTCTAGTGAGCTCAATGTTGCATTCATAGAGGCAAAGGTATTGTCAATTTGGCCACACAGCCCGACTGGGTAAACCACGTGCTCTGGCTCGTGCTGCACATAAATGCCGTCTTGGCTCCATGGGAGTGGCTGGTTGCAGTCAACTCCAGATTGTTGAACTTTGGTGCCAAATGACGGACAGCCCATGAAGTCTGATAGCCATTTGCCGCCCCTATTGCTAGTTTGGCCAGTGCCCTCGCAGTGATCTTATATTCATTGCGCTTTTTGTTCCACCGACATATGTTCCTGGGAGAAGTTAACTTTTATAATTACCCACGCTCCGCTCTTTGATACCATACACCGATAGCATGAACTATCTCAAGTATCTTCGTCTGCAGATCAGGCAGAACAACGCCAGCGGGAGTTCAACGAGCGGTGCTACACACGCCCTTGAAATCCCAGTGAAAGAGGCGGGCTCGCGTCCGCCGTACGATCCAGCCAACTGGCGGCAGCCGCTTGTGGGCTGACGTCTTTGTTGTCAGTCCTATAGGAGCGGTCGGCTGGCTGCCATTACCATCCGCTGGCTAACGTCATCACCGGCTGACCAATAGGAGCGGCCCTGCTGGCTGAGGAAGGCGGCCGCCACTAACGCCAGTTGATTTCGAGCATCGCGAGCAGCACCCATACCCGTTTGCGCCGGTATCATGAAAGGTTCTCCAGGGTTCTCCACAACCAAGTGTAATAAACACCACTTTTTTCCACTTACCTCCAGCAAGCCTTGAGCTTGTAAAAGATTGTGATAAAGTATTGAAAGTAGGAAAAGCTGAAAAAATCTAAAAAAAATCTTTAAGAAGTCTGAAAAAGAAAAATTAAAGAAACTAACCAATATGTATATATAAATACATATAGGAGCACTCATAGCCTTTGGCTCTGGAGGTCTCTGGTTATCCAGTGAATCCCTCACCAACAGGCTAGCACACGGATGGAGAAAAAAATAGAAAATTAAAAGGGGGACGTATTTACTTATCCAACTCTCTCATCCTGTAGTCTCGCCCTTGGGTTCCCGCAGGGAAACTAATTGGCTGGTACAACTGCTATTACCCCAGCAGTGTAGCTGTGACGAAGGTAGGGAACTGTTACCTCAAGGGGATACCCGCTCCGGCACTGACCGGTTGAAGCAGCGGAGACCTACAGATAAGTTATTATGTCCTAAATGGGCTAGGGCCTTGAGCAGGACTGGGGAGCCCGTTAGGCGCACGTTTGGGTCCTTAGTTATTTGCTGAGACCTTCGCAGACTGGCAGAACAGATTCATCTCGGAGAGTGAGTAGAATTTCTGGGTGCTGCTAAGCTCCTGTCTGGTTCTCCCGACGGCTATACGCACCAAGCGAAGTGCGCGACCACGCTGAACATTCTTTTGGTGCAAGGCATTCGCCTTTGACCTAGGCAAAGGTGATCTACGCACAGAGAGCCTGTATCCTTTTGTCAGAATTGTACAGAGAAATTCGGATCTACCTGTCCCAGCTGCTGAACCATTTCGAGCCCTGTTAGCCGGTTAGTCATTTTATCTTCAGCAGGTTGTGACACTTTACAGCTCTCATTCGACTTATCCGGGGCTCTGTGCATAGGGCACTCCACTTTTTGGCTGTTTCCACATTCAGGGAGCTTGTGCACCCGACTGCTCAGCTTGACATCTTTTAAGACAAAATAGGTCGGCTCTTTAGCGGCCTGACACGGGTTCAACCCTTTAGGCTCCGTCATGTCCGCTTGAAGCACCAAGCTCCGGGGTGTTTGTGAGCTACCTCGACTGTTCCATGCTGTAGCTCGTTCGGACTCCAGGAGAAGCCTTATCCTTTCAGGAACCTGTTCTTAGCAAGAAAGCGGATGCTCTAGAGTGAAACCTTGGCACTTGATACATCAGATTCGGGTGTTGCCTCGCTGGAAATCAACCCCAGGAGCCCTCAGGGGCATATTGAGGCGGGCCCTAAGGCCCTTTCCCTGCCACAATATGTTTCGGCATCGCGCACCGAAGGGTCCCGAGTGCCTTCTCCGCAGGGGATGTAGCATCTGGCCGCAGTTCCGGCTGACGAGGTTAGTTTTGTAAAGTTAGGTTCTCTACTTTCTTCTTTCTGTCCCGTGAGGTGGGCTGTCGATCGAGATAGCCGACCTGGTACACGGGACATCTCTAGCCTCTCTCGTGTCGAAGGACACAAAAGGGGCCGACCACTCGAGTGTCTCCCACTATATTTTACGCCTTGTTTCCGTGCCCGTAGTAGCGCAGGTGGCCACCACGCCTACCCAATATGCGGTATTTGAATACTGCACAACTAGTAGTTTCTCTGTTGAAACGCCCGAGTTGCGGCTACGGAGGTTGAACAAAATACACAATGATAATCAACCACAGGATTTTCTCCACTCCTCTGACTTCAATCCGTTAGAGGGTGTACTCATCCACACTGACCAGTAGATCCTAATCTTACGTCGCGTCAGTTATACCCACGCAAGCTAGTCCGGTGGGCCGCATAGGTGGTATCAGGTGTGAGCTATTTCTCAGTTTCAGACAACGCCTGGGCTGGTCCGCTCTGTATGTAGGATCTAGTAAAGCCTCTACTACTATGTAGGATCTAGAAGGACCTCGGCGCTTAGCATCACGCGATCAGCCATAAATACTCAAGAGTCGTGGAGTGGGAGAAAAAATAACCTCGCTAAGACACCGCAGTTGCGGTGGGTACTCTCATTGCCTGCCGTCTTCTTGGACGAGGCTAGGAACTGTTGGACTCACGTAATCCATAGCATAGTCAATATCGATGGTACGGAGACGTTTGGAGTCCACTCCCATTATTAGTGGCCTACAGCGATTGCTCGCGTGCACTCGAGCGAACCGTTGTTGGTCGGGGGTACTGGCTGCTTATCTTCGCGTGCCCACAACAGCAGCCTGACTCATGTGCTCGAGGTGCCGAGTTCAAGCGACAAGCCTGTCATGGGATCTTTGCCGCGTCCAGCGCCCTGAGTCGGCAATTGTTTGATGGGCGGAAGCTGGGTTGGGCACCTGCCTTACTAGGAATGGGAGGGAGGGAGGGAGGGGGGGGCTCGGGTCGCTGAACCTTCCGTTTCGGCGCCCTAATTCTTAGCGACCTATGGTCGGCTGCGGCTCTACTTCTCTGGAGCCAATTGGCCTTTATCTGCAGCACGAACCAGTGCATATGGGTTTCCCAGGGGAGGGCAAAATCGAAGTTGACTCTACTCACGCTTGAGTGCAGCAGCTCAAGAGCCGACCCTACGGCCCTTGGTCAAGACCAGCCTTGCACTCAGCCTAGAGTATCGACCTGGATCAACTTTCTTGAAGCTCTCCATAGCAGGAACACAGTCAGCTATGCCAGCGGGTACGCGTGTAAACGAAACTTTACTTCCATTCCTGGGGGGTTTAGGTCAGCCACGCTTCAAGGGAATAGGTCCATCCGGCGAGATGCATTGCAATTGTCCGACATTTTCGTCTTAGATTCATTAAGTAGTGCTTCATAGGAACCTCCTCTTCTGGGTCCAAAAGACCGCGGGCAGATTGCAGCCACGTACAACAACCCCAAGATCTTACTGATATAATTAACGGCGGAACGGCATATTGATCATTACTGTCCACGATGGTAGCCTTCAGAATTCTCCCTCCTGCGATTGGATTAGTTCTGGGGACCTGCACAGTGTTGGCTTCGAAGCCTGGAAGGACCATGCCAGTCCCTTGGAGAAATAAGGGAAGTCTAACAGGGATACCATGCCAAACTTCTACCTTGAAACTTTCTAAAAGTTGAGGCATTTTCGACGCTACACGGTGCCAGCTAGCGACCTAAGTCGCTTTAGCTTCCCGAGTCAAAATATACTTGCGCACAACGGAGGCTTGCGATTCACAAGCTTGGACATATCAAGTCAAAGACGAGTAATGCGTCTATTTCCTTAAGTAGGCATTTTCTCCTAGTTTAATCGTTACATCAGGGGCGCCACCCTCCTGACAATTCGCGACATTCCTGACAATTCCTGACTTTCTTGACAAAAATCCTGACAATTCCTGCCTATTTGCGTGGGGCAGGATTTCAATAACCTTTCATTTAACTAACCACAGGAAGCAGTAAGGTTTCCACCTTAGTGCAGGGGAGTGAGGGCGTCTTCCAGGTACCCGAGTCCATTTGTCATCGCATATTTAATAATTGACATCGACATGTTTTGTGTTAAAATTTAATTTTGTGATAACTATTTTGTTTCAGAAATTATAATTCTTCTTTTGTTTCTCAGAACAATTATGCCTAAGGTATCAACAAAAGATAGGCCTTCATGGGAAATTAAATTTCCATTTATACAACGTGGTCCCTCAGAATATGAAGCTCGCTGTGTAAAATGCGACTGCAATTTTTATATAGAAAATGGAAAAAGTGACATTAAAAAGCTTATAAAACGTAAAATGCATGAGAAAAATGTTGAAGGTGATGGTGAGATAAATAACAATGTTGTTGAGGATCTGGCTGCGACTCAAAATCAAGTTACTACTTTGAAAAATCTTGCGCTGGAAGAAGAAGTTATGAAGGCTGGAACAATTCATGCATTAAAGGTAGTGCACAGCAGTTACTCATTTTCAAGTACAACAGACGACGCAGAGAGATTTAGGTCTATGTTTCCTGACTCCAACATAGCAAAGGAATATATGAGCTGGACAAAAGTAGCTTACGTCATAAAACACGGCATATCTCCCAGTGTTAAAAATCATTATATACGGGATTTCAAAAACACACCTTTTGATTTCAAATTCGATGAAACTACCACTACTATGTACATTATTGGTGTGATGAAAATCACTTAGTAACATCAGTGTATTGTGTATCGTTATTTACTGGCCATTGTACAGCTAAGGATCTACCTCCTAACTTTAATTCATTTGGTGATCGAATGCAATGGCAACCTGATTTGCTCCTACAGATTGGGATGGACGGGCCAAATGTCAACCTCAAATTTGAAAATGATTTGGCAAATCAGATCTATGATAGTTACAGAGTTTGCTACGTTAACTTAGGTTCTTGCGGCCTGCATCAGACACACAATGCCTTTAGGAATGGTATTTTAGAATTTGGTTTTGATTTCAAAGCATTTATCAATGACACTCATTTCTTTTTTAAATTGTCATTTGCAAGGAAAGAAGACTATCAACTAATGCAACTCATCACTGAAATTGTAGCCAAATTTGCTCTAAGACATGTTTGCTCTAGATGGCTTTCAATGAAATATCCAGTGTTGCGCTTACTTAAACAATGGGAAAACCTTAATGAATATTTTTTGAAATATTTACCAAAGACTGAAAACGTTGAAACTCTCATTAAACACAATGCTCGGTATGTTAGAATAGTGAAATTTCTAAGAAAATCTACATCCAAAGCAGATTTATGCTTTATTGCATTTGTTTCCCCAGATTTTGAATTATTTCTAACAAAAATGCAGTCTAATAAGCCCATGGTTCATCTTATGTTTGAGATGATCTCTTTTCTGTTATTCAAATTGATGAAAAAATTTGTGATGAACACAGCAATCACAACTTCTGTTGATGGTCATGTAATGGCAAAAGAAGGTTCCCAGTTGGCTTGTGTAGATTTAACAAAATATAGAAAAAACCTGATGCTATTGATATTGGTACCAGAGCCAGAGAAATTATTTCTGATTTTAATATTAATT
The DNA here is from genome assembly GCA_001587735.2 of Parhyale hawaiensis. Taxonomy (NCBI): domain Eukaryota; kingdom Metazoa; phylum Arthropoda; class Malacostraca; order Amphipoda; family Hyalidae; genus Parhyale; species Parhyale hawaiensis. The sequence continues at coordinate 20,130,751 of LQNS02277964.1, read as the reverse complement.
CAGATGATAGGAAAGCCTTCTTGACGTGTGTTGGTTTTTATACAGCTGTTACATCATATTTGAAAGAGTAATTGCCAGTCTGTCAATTTTTAAATGATGCACAGTTTTTGCAACCTGAAAAGCGCAATAGTGTATCATCTCTGAAGGCTATATCACGCTTATCGTTAACAGTTGGTAATCCCTTGAAAAATCATTTGGATTCAGTGTTTAAAGTCTCTAAGGAAACATCTGTCAATGATCTATCTGACCTAATAAGAGACCAATGGCAGGTTTACCAATTAATTGATATACCTAAAGATTGGTATAAGATTAACACAAACAATGCTAAGAAGGAGCGAATGAATAATTAAAGTTATTGGAAAGGAGCAGGATGGATATAGTACCAAATGAAAATAAAGAGGTAGTCATCAGTATAGATAGCTTTTGATCCAGAGTCTTTGAGGCTTATGATGAAGGAAATAAAAAATTTTCACTACTTGCTGGCTTAGTGAAGTCTATTTTGACTCTTTCCCATGGAAATGCAGGGCCTGAACAAGGTTTTTCACTCAATAAGTCACTACTAGACTCGCATTGAACTTCATTAGGTGAGGATATGATCATAGCACTAAGTAGAGTTAAACACAGAATTTTGCGAATTGGCGGAGTTTTAAATTTCCCTATTTCAAAAGCATTTTTGGAGTCTGTCAAATCAAGTCGATCTAAATATATTAATGAATTGAAATCAAAGCAAGAGCAAAACGGAACAGGGATAATACGGAAACAAGTGAACCTCAGGAATTGGAGAGTGAAGAGAAGAATTTAGAAGCTGGTATTGAAGTTGCTGATAAGGCCATTTCTGATGGGAGTGCCAAACTGCAGAGGCATTTGGCCATCACTCATTTAGATCCTAAGCAATTACAAGATGATAATGCATTGATTCAAATGGGTATTGAGAGAAAGAAAAATCTACAGAAACAACTAACTTCCTTGCATGAAAAGAAGGGAAAATTACGAAAATTCTGTCAGGTTACATTAGTTACTATGTATGTTTCCAAATATTCAAAGTGATAGTTATGTAATTTGTTCCAATAATAAAAATAGTTATTTCCTACTTGGTTATTTGTTAAGTGTGTCTATTTATTTCCATGTTTTTTTTTCTGTCTAAATGAATTCACAACTGTTCTACTTATATATTCATGTTATTTCTCTAAGTGTGATATGGAATTCTGTTAATTTAGCATTTCATATACAGTATAAGTTCTTTAAAGTTTAAATTCCGTAAAAATGTTGCTTGAAAGGCTTTTTCTTAATCAATTACGTAATGGAATCATAGTACGTCTTCACATAGTCAGAATGCCTGCTATTTTTGGAAAAATACAATATTGGCAGGAAATAGCAGGAATGTCAGGAATTGGAGTGGCACCCCTGCGCTACATTCTTCAGCAGAATCAACTTTCTCTCAGCAGCGCTGGGGTTTCCCTTTTGGCTTGCGCGTGCTTGCGCCACCTCGTGTTACCTGGTCGTGACCCGAAGGTTAATTTGTTTCCCTTCGGTCCGATAAGTGATACACCTTTGACGCGGACCAGCTAGAGAATCTCCGGTTGCGAGTCGGGACGCTCGTCCTCATTTAGGTGGACCATAGAGATCAGTTTTGCAGAGCTTCTAGAAGTTCTCCCTACGTGATTCGCAGCTAACATCGTCTTCAGGACATGGGCGATAACGCATAGGTATTAGCAGCTCTGACTACTACGCAAGACGCTCCACTAAAGTGTGCCCATTAAGGGGATTTAGAAAAGCTTGAACCTTTTAAGAGGCTGAACCTACCACCGTGGTCGCTCATGATCGAATCTACCACATCGGGTCAAGGGATCGCATACCCCGCAAGTCAGCAAGAAATTATGCCTACATAGTCCACGCGGATGGAGATTATTTTCATCTTTGGCTTCAGACAGCCCTGTGTTCAGAAACGACGACGAGGGAGCTTAGAAGACTGAAGAACAGACCTGGATGCTCTCAGTAGTTCGCCTCCTCGTCAAACCTCTAGGTGCCGGCTAACAACTCGATCTAGCCCAAGTGGCACTCCCCTCTGTAACTCACCTCTGCAGCCCCCAAAGCCCAAGCAGACCAGGAACAGCACAGCCCGGCCAGGGAGGCAAGCGCGGCCGTGCGCGCCGGCACCAGCAAGAGAACGCACACATGCACACCACCAACGAGCCGGAGAAGTGCGCAGTTGGCCATCGGGACGCCACCAACAGACACACACTATAATGGATGGTCCCCCAGAACAGCAAAAACAGTAAGATCATGTGACCCATGGTAAGCACCACCGAGGCCGAGAGCCAGGCAACACCAGCAACTCCCCAGCACAGCACCCAAACACCACAGGACCCCCAAAAAACCAGCAACAGAGAGCAAGACCATCCACACTCCCGCAATATGTGGCACCAGGCAAACACCACCACAATTGAGGGCCAAGCATATTTAGTAAACAATAGGCAACCCCAAAGACGAAACACAATATCACCAGCAAGCAGCAGGGGATAAACCACATAAATATCCACGAAAGCATCGCCCCTCAACCCCACCTAAACAAACCACCAAGCCAAGCACAGCTAGCAAGCCCGAGACACCCGCAGAAGGCCAACAGGAAGCCAACACACTCAGACATCACACATAGTCAAACAACACCTCCCCCAAATGATGAGCAAGGCGCCCCTTGAACACATCCAAGGACTGGGACAACACAACCTCCTCACTACATACAAGCGCCAAATAAATAGGCCAGTAAGCGACCAACTTCTGGAATCTGTCTTTCCCTCGTATAAGGGTGTCCTAACGGCGTTTTCTCCTTCGCCACTGCCCAGTCCACATCTTACTTCCCCAGCTAGCTTGATGCACGCCCTTCGCTCGTGAGCCCTTTCCTCTGGCGAGGGAGCTAGGCCAACTGGCACCTAAAGGGGTTTCCTCTTTAGTTGCTCCGCAACAGTAACTCTTGTAGCCTTCTCAAATCTTTATGGAAAGACCGCATCAATGCCCCTGGGTCATATTTCCAATAAGGCCGCACGCATTTGCAATGTTAGTTGACTGATTCTTTGGAGGATTTATTTCCTCAACGAGTCAGTGTTAGATACTAGGGAGTAAAGGCCCGCCTGCTTGGGCCCTAAAGGGTTGCCATACGCTTCCCTACTGATAGCCGGACAGACGAATGTTCCTGAACTGCCTGGCTACAAGTCTATTTCTTATAAGGTTGGCATCGTTCCAGTGGTGCTATTCCTATACGCTTGAGCGGCTACGGTAGGTGTAGAAGAACTTGGACAAATCTTTGTCTTCTACAGGAGTCTTTCCCCAGTCCTTCGGAAGACAGATGGCACTAGGGAAAGCATGCCCTCCTTTCAGTTATTGCGTTCCTAAAACCATACCTTCCTCATCAGCTAGGACACTGCGAGTTTCCACTCGACGTCGAAGCTTGCAGCTTCTTTAGCTCATTCTGGAACCCTGGTTGTTTCGAACATAGGAACAGGAACCTCGTCCTGGGAGGTCGGGCAGCCATCGTACATCACTTTTTCTTCGACCTGCGAGACACATCGATCGCGAAGATGGAGATAAGGAGGGTGGAAGACTAGCTGCGAGGGTGAGCAAGTCTCTCCTTTGCTCACTCCGCTCCTCCGGGACTATTCTGAGGGACCTCGCGGCAGGTTTAACTGCGATGCCTTTGAGATTTTCTTATCAAGGTGATCTATTTAGAGATCTGTGGTGAACCCATCACAGTTAAATGCTATCATCATTCAGGCTCTGATCTTCTTCTTGAGGAACATATGCTAGATGTAAACTTAATAGTAAGTTGCTTACTTCTACATTAATCGAGACACATTTCGCACCCTAGTGGAGGACGAGTCCGTGTTAAATCACAGGAATAGATCGGCGCGCTTTAGGCACTGTGCCATGTAGTGCTAGTAAACGCTCTTATTTGTACCACTTCCCTAAGGTGCCTCGCATCTTGTTGGCAGAGCTATTCTTCCTGATGCCTCTCACCGCTCCGCAATGTATATATCTACCCGAGACTGGCTAGCAGCCTCGTACGCATATCAGCTCCTCCGTCCAAGTTTTCATCCTGGCCTTTGGGCCCGGGTGAGGGCTGCGGTCAGCCTCCTTGGCCGCTGTATAGTATGAGCCCCCAGCACCTGTATCTTCATTTCGCACTAATAAGTGCTGCACCACCAGTCCTGCGGGATCGTTTTTCGGGGTTTACAGCCAGGTATTTGCTATAACAGTAAAAGAAGATGCCTGACCGTGTGGAATAAGCTGCTTAGCTGCCACCGATATTCGGTCTAGACTGTTCACGCATGACGAACTGAAGTTTCAATTACTCTGAGCAAATAAAGACGGCCACTCCTCAGATCCAGGCAGTACCGCGCCTCTACCTTGTATCTACCCTTCGAGCCGCTTGGATAATGCATTCTATCGGTGAATGGTGTCGAGGAGCGGAACGTTGATAAATAATGCTTATGACGAGCTTAGCGCCGGAATCGCCATATTTATTCCCTGGAGCGACTTGGCACCATACGAGCCTCCCGCCTTCCCGAGCGCGTGCCTAACCGGCGGCGGGTATCACGAGGTGCTGCTCGCGATGCCCGATATCAACGCGTAGGTAGCGGCCGCCTTCCTCAGCCAGCTGGGCCGCTCCTCTTGGTCAGCCGGTGATGACGTCAGTCTGCCGATGGTGACGTTGGCAAGCCGACCGCATTCTATTCGACAGACAACAATGACATTAGCCCTCTGGCGGCTGCCGCCAGCTGATTGGATCGCACAGCGAACTCCAGCCCACTGCCTCTTCCACTGGGATTTTAAGGAAGTAACATCGCTCGTTGAACCCCCGCTTGCGTTGGTCTGTCTGACTGTAAGGGGATTGCCGCTAGATGAGCAACGCCCGTCAGTCGGAGCTCACCTGTGTGAAACTCGTCCCTTTCGCACCGTCCCTGGTGTTGGAAGGTTGTGGTGCTGAGCTCAGGCTGCATACGTTCCCAGTGCGAGTAAGTTCTATTTGATTAAGACTACGTTATAATGTTATTCCTACTCGCGTAGGAGTGTGAAATGAATTTGTGTGAGTTGAGTATATCTTGAATATGAGCGTTTACATTTAAGTGTTGAATGTGCTTAGATGCGTGGTTCGTCCGATTTTCAAAATTTTATGGCTCTTGTTCCGTACGACAACTTAACTCTTCTGGAACTGACCAGCCCTAGTCTTTAAAGCTATGTAATTTCTATATCGACGAAAGTGCAAGATAATGTTTTCATTTTGCTTTGAAACTTGCCTGTAGAACTTGCGGTGCGTAAGCACGTGTTATATTGCAAATGGTTGATGTCTCTATGAAAGCGGACACATATTTAAGCATTTAAACTTTTCTGATCAATTGTAAATGGAGTTTGAAACTTGCAAACGTTCGTCGGATTTGTGTATGAACTCTATTGCTTACATTAACTAGAAGTTGTAAAGGTTATTTAAGTGCGGGTTATGCCGATTTGCAAGGATTGCCATAGTCAAGTCATTCATATCTTGTGTGCTCCTAGCTCGACCTGGTCTCTCTCTTGAGCTATGTCGAACTGCAACTGGCGGCCCGGTGTGTCATACTCCCGATGACCTTCTGTGCAGGCGTGTGTCCTCGAAACGGTCAGCGGTGCTGAGCAGCCACACCTTGGAGACCACACTCCTAAACGTGTCTCGTCACGCTATCGGCGACCCCTAGTATTGTATTCGCTCCTCGACTCAGAGTATGCTCCCTGTGATCTACGGTGTTCCCTGTACACCTTCGCTGTCGCTGTGATTTATGATGTTCCCAATACACTATGTTGTTGCCAATATACCATCGCTGTCGCTGTGATCTACGTGTTCCCAATACACCATCGCTGTCACTGTGATCTACGGTGTTCACAATACGCCATCACTGTCGCTGTGATCTACGGTGTTCTCGATACACCTTCGCTCTCGCTGTAATCTACGGTGTTCCCAATTCACCATCGCTGTCGCGTCAACCTTGTTGCGATAGACTACAGCTCGTTGCCGTCCCTTTGATAATAGATTGCGGCAGTACCTGCCGGTGCGGCTGCTGCTTCCCACTCTACGTTAGCTTCACGGATGAATCTGCACTGTCGGAGGGCTGCCGTAATCCTAATTTTACCACGGGATTAGGACTGCCTGCTCCTCTGCCAACTTGAGCCAACTTGACTGGAAATTCCATGGTTGTCATCGATCAGGGCCACGCACCTGTAGCATCTTAACCCATTTAGCTAAGTTTGCTGTACATTTTCTTTTCTTCCTAATTTAATGTTTATACAATGATGTTGTGTTTCCCTACCCTCTCCAATTGTGACTGATGGTCGAGAACGCGCCGAAACCTTAATCCTTAACACTGACCTTGGGACAAAGGCACTTGAGAAGGTTCATTCTATCGATGTGTGGTATCAAGGAGCGAAACGTGGATAAATATAGCGCATTCCGGCGCTACGCTTATCATAGGTATTATTTAAT
>LQNS02277964.1:19876676-19888296 GCA_001587735.2 Parhyale hawaiensis | reverse complement strand
CGGCTCCACTGCACTGTGTCTGACCCACCTTCCATTGCTGAGAGCAGGACGGCTCCACTGCACTGTATCTGACCCACCTTCCATTACCGCCTGAGGGCAGAACGCACTGTAGGGAAATGCTCCTGGCTGATCATTGATGGCCTGCACTTCATGGGGAGTATCTGCTTCACACAATTCTTCCTTGATGGACACTGCCACTGCAGATGTGGTTGGTGCAGACTGATGCTCTGAGTCGGGCTGGCATGCTGAGCCAACTGCATCCTCCTGAACAGCAGACAGGCAGTAGTGGACTTAGAACATACGCAAGTTATGACTGACGGCCCTAGCAACTGCTACCATCTCCGAAATCATATTATGAAAGCCATACCCACGGTAGCTGCACACTACGTGCAGCATAGTCATGCTAAGGGTCACACGATCGACACTTAAGGCGCGGTCTTTCTCAAGGCGCTCGGGTCGCTGAATCAGCGTATTTGCTTGTGCGCGTAGCTACCGTGGGGGCACGTGCCCTAGGGTAGGGGGTGGCTGGCCGTTGAACCTGTCGCTTCGGTGCCATAGTTCTTGGCGACCAGTCGTCGGCTGCAGCTGCACTTACTCTTTTGGGGCCAGTTAGCCTATGTCCGCCGCACAAACCAGTGCAATTGGATATACCAATGGAGGGTGCAGTCAAAGTTGACTTTACCTTCACTTTACAGCTGTACCGGTCAATTTCGGTTCCATGGTCTATCCAGAGAGAGGTTGATTGATAGGAAGTGTTCTAGTAAGGTGGTGGAATTCATTTACACGGAAAGAAAACTAACATCAGGCAAGTCAGGCACGCCGTGCGGACAATTACAGAACCACATGATGTAGCTCCCGACACTTTCTGGTCACTGAATTATGCACCGAGATCAGCAAATTATGTATGGCCGTTCTGGTCAATGGATAATGTATTGAGACTAGCAGATTTGGAATGATATTCTAGCAACCGGAGTCTGAATTAAAAGCAGCAGATTTTTGTACCGACATACTAGACATTGGATTATGCACATAGATCTTGAACATTGCAGGGAACTTCTGTTGATGTGGTCACTGTACATTACATTCAGAGGTTTAAGATTCTGTTTCCACAACAAAAGCGCTATCACAAAGGAAGAAAGAAGGGGCACACTGTATGGCGATAGACATGGGCAACCCATGCACGAGGTTGTTCCCGTGATCAACGTAAAGGGAAACAGAAAGTCAATAAAATGAGCAACAACAGATGAAAGTAAGATTACTAGGAGCATGAAAACGGAAAGAAGCAAAGTAGGCACGAAAAACAGACGTACCAAAGGCTTAGCTAACGGTAACAGTAACCTACAGGATCTCCCAGGTGGCGCTGCTCCAAAAAACATAGGATGGGCGAACCTAAACTAACCTAACCCCATGGCCTTATGGTTCATTCTACACCTCCTGAGGGATGGTCACGGTGCAGGAGAGAGATTCAACCAATAGTTCAGCAGTTAGCTTCATTTGATGGAATAGTGGTAGATTTGATAAGAATGACAAAAGATCCAAATAGATACCTAAGTAGTTAGCTGTGTAAAAATATTGACTGCATGGATAGTCAATACTTCTGCTTCAAAATATTTATGATTCAATTACCATACAATAATTGGTCTTTTTCAACCTCACAAAGGACCCCATAAACGTCAAGTCAGGCATATCCAAGCAATCTCAGCCCCTCGGATATTTACTGGCACGAGCCACAGCTCAATAAAACGATAATGACATTTAATTCCCATACAGAATCTAACACTAAGAATGACCGTCGTGCGATTATATATTTATATGCTCTGTGTCACACTCTTAAAAATAGAGAGGAAACAATTCTTTCTTTTACAACGTTGAAGTTCGCTCAATGCAGATACCGCTTTTCTAAGCACTCTGTAGCATCGTCGTTCATACTCTCATCTGAGGTTTCCTGCATCCAAGCTTCGGTTGCCCTGAGTTTAGGCTGATGCTTTTTTCTCTATTTAATAACACGCTTCATGTATTTATTTATGGGACAGGATGTGGATTCAGTAATCAAGTCTCTTTTCCATGGACATTGATGACGAAGTTGCAGAAGGGTAAAGTGAAATCCTTATCCCTTTATTATCTGAACATATTTTTAGCCAGATTGGAAAAGTGCCAGCGCCAATGCACAGCAGATGTGATGCACTCTTAACAGCTATAAATACTGGCTGGAACATACAGAAGCCAGATCATAGATCTGCCTAGAACCACCCGGTTGGTGCAGCGCGGATGTGACACTCAATCCCACTAAACGACCTGTCTACACTAAAGGTCCAATATATACATAGAGTGCTTGTGCAAGAGACATTAGCATAGTGCACCAATGTAGCCATTGTATAGTGCTAGAGACTACCTGATCGTAATGTCAGTGCTATAGCTATACTATGAATATATGAAATAAGAGCACATCTGTGTCTTACTGCCAGCAGCTGGCGATCCCACACTTGTGAGAATCCAGTAATATTCCCGATCCAAGTGATAGGAGCTCACTACAGACTATGTATTACAGAGGGTGTCTGCAAGCGGTTCTAATTGGGAACCCTTGTATGATACGATAGACACTTATGCTGGTGAGGCTTGCCAAAGGAGCGGCAACGCGAACCAGTGTATCTACGCCGAGTACTGGCCGGTTTGGGGGTTACCACAGCAAGACCCCAACCCCAGCGCCTGCATATAATGTAGGCCAGTAAAAATGCGCCGGTACAGAAATTTTGGCGATCCTGTTCCCTTCTGATGAAATTCAGTAAGCAATAATTAGACCATATTGCAGAAGAAGGCTAAATTTGGAATATGGTGCTTATCATTATTATTATACTGGAGGGCCCTGCCATCAAATTTGATGGCAAAAGTTTTGTAATTGAACTTTTTATTGTTTCAGTTCCCAGTATAGGTTTTGTTGTATTTTAGTCTCATTCCTGTAGGCAAGATCTTCCATAAGTGAAATGCAAGTTTTACAGCTAGCTATGAGTTTTGCAACAGCAAAATATGCCCCCTGCAAGATAAGGCGTGAATATCAGCTTAGAATTGGGCAAACGTTAAGCTGCACTAAGAAAATACAGTTCAGTCAAAACAATCCACTGGAAATGCCCAGGGCTCACCGTATCGTGTACACCAAATGATTGGTGAACCTTAAGCATCAAAATTTGGCTGTGATGTAAACTCAATATAAAAAGGTGTCTGCTCAGAGTGAAAATTCAACTACTACGATATCATCCTTACATAATAAAATGCTTCATGATTTTATTTGTTTCATGTCCACTTTGAAGGAAATAGGCGAAAAATAATCCAGACCGCAGATTTTGTAATTCAGTTACGTTTTTGTAGAGATTGATGATCAGCTTGCAGAAGATGGTGAAAACTGGATCCTCATCCCCTCATCAGGATGAACTTCTTGCTTGAAACATTTATTGAAATAGGAAAAGTATGTATGCAGCTTTATGAGTTTGATTTCATAAATATTGTTCGCAGGTCACGACACATAAATTCGGGAAAAAATCTACGGAAGACTCACGAGGTGATGATTTTCACAGGCAGTAGACAACTTTTTCTGCTAGCTTACTGTTTTTCTTCGAGAGTGCTTATTTCGTTTCAGAGGTCAAAATTTTAGCACTTCAGGGAAGCAGAGAGTTGAGTATGAAAGACGGTATCATGGATTAGGCGCAATAACATTACATATAAGCAGACTTGAGGGGCATTTGAGTTTATAGTGGTGTTTTACTTGAGATTTTACTTAGGAACATGCACGTTCAAGTAAGGGGATAGGGAACATAAAAGAAGAACAAGACTACAACAGTCTCAAGAGCAAAGACGTGCTATCAATGGAGAGATGAAGCGCCTATGGGGCGGGGCACAGTAACAAGAAAGACTTTGAGCAGAAGGGCCACAGAAGGAAATAAAGAGTTGCTAATAAGGGTGAGGGTGAAAATGTGGAAACAAGTCAAAGAAAAGAGCAAACATATCGCTTATTGCATGACTTTTTTCACGCACAGGTCTACTAGTATATCAATAATGTTGCCAAATCTATTAACTGTGGCAGGGCAGTATCTCTCGTGACTGATACTTCTGGTATCGGCCCTGCACAGCCCTACACAGTCGGCGCAGGGGAACTGTCCTTCTCCAGCTTCACCCGCTCGTTATTACCGACGCCTCCTATCCCGCGCTCTCTCCAATAGCTGGGCAGCAAACGGCTCTATACCGCTTCGCACTGCTGCCCTTCATGTGGGTCTGTCAGGTACTGCCCCTCTCCAGCTCTCGACGTCAATATGAAATTCTCTCAATGAAGCCTTGCAACTATCTTTGTACCGCAGCTTTGGTCTACTGAGAGGACGAGAGCCTTCAGACAGCGCACAATACAGGTTCCTCTTTGGTATGCTACCTACATACAGTACATTGCTTTTCTCTGTTCATTACATTTCTCTTGCAATTGCTGGGGCAGAAAATTCGCATCAACCATTGATTGATAAGGCCGCAATTCACATCGCATCTACAGGAGCGTTCAGCCTGCCAAGACGTGTGACCATCACAAAATCACTTAACAATTGACTTTCCATTGAGTTCAGCAGTGATATTCTTCAGAAACTGTCACACAATTCTGTCTCATTCGTTCATATCGAGCTTAATGGAATTTGTCATACCTTGAGGTACCAAAAAGTATGCTTCGCGGATGATACTTGGCATTCTCTTATTAACAATCATATCGTGGTGCTACCGGCAGAGGAGCTCTGCCGGAAACAAACTACAACAAAAATTAGGGCACACTGGCACTGATGCAGTACCATTAGAGGTTTCTTCGCAGTGGCGCTGACGTACTGGCAAAAGAAAATGCATAGCTACCCAGTAAAGCAAAAAAGGCAAATAGGCAGTTACGTTACATACTTCAGGCATGGGGATGCAAAAATGGAAGATAATTAGTGCAGTATGTGACCCAGTACAAACATGAATGCAATAGCTAAAACTAAAGTAGCTGCCCCAAACATTTCAGAGGAAGAAATACAAAATTGCAAGCCCTCCAGCTATGCTTTTCTTTGAGAAGAGGAATCAAGAGCAAGAGTCAAGTCAACTACTACTGTACTACATCAGCAACTCAGCTGGTAAATAATCCGCAACTAGCACATTACTCTTTAGGATTTATTTCACCAATGGCATGATTTCTACGAAATATGAAATAAGCATTAATGGAGGAACAAGGTAAATAGAGCCATTTTCAAAACGCAATAGTTTCGAAATGCTAAAATTCTATCAGCCACTTTCACAGCAAAACATCAAAAAAGTACAAATGGTATAAAATAAAATTCAGTAAAAATAAAAACTAGCCTTTTCTAAAAATTAAGTTTTCACATCTACACACATCTAAACACAGGCACGCGAAGTTAGGAGAGAGAAGCTCTCTTAGGAGGGACCGCAGCTTGAGCAATAGCTATTTAAAGATGGTCTTTTACTAAAAATGTATAAGCTCCCTAAAATGTGGAGATAGTGCTTTGTATGTATATTACCTAACTAAAGCTGAAAAATTCAATATTTTAAAACAAATATTTTCTTGGGTACAGTGATTTTTAACGGACGAATGCGGTGATGTTACACGGGGTCTACTGGTTCGATAAGAGATGCCTACATGTTGGCTGTGCCTGATAAACTGTTGGGAGAGAAGAACTTCCAGCATACGAGCGCTGGCAGCGGTCACACGTGTATCGACACAGCCACTAAGCAGAGCACCATCTAACTTTTCTTTTCTCAAGAAGAACCAATTTTAAAGCTATATCGATGAAGAAGTCAACTGTCCAGAGACGAAAAAAATACAAATCAAAATCAAAGCAATTGCAAAATATTATTCTTCTCTTTGAGAGGTAAAATTTTACCTTAAATATTCAACCATTAATAGATAGGCTGTATTCAGCCTTTGATGACGTAGTAGTAAGTTCTAGGTAGTTTTGTGCCTAGTTGAGAGTTGAGTTCAGTCTTAAATCTACTTCGGGCTGTTCAGTTGAGTCTTAAATCTCCTTCATGCCGTAAAGTTCAGTTCTTATATCTACTGCTGGCCGTTAAAGTTGAGTTCAGATCTGAAAGCTTCTTTTGGCAGCTCGGTTCAGTTCTCAAGCTCCTTCTTGCGGTACAATTACAGTTATCTGCATGACCTCGGCGTCTTCTAGTATTTGTTAGAGGAGCTACATACGCGAATTGCGTTCTTTGAGCCTTGAACTACTATTAGATCCTTGGGCGTAATGTACTCTGATTTCTAAGGGCGTGAATATAGTTCGCTCATACCCTAGAGCGGTTGCCGTGTTTGATTCATTGTGCCGATCAGAAGTTCTGTGCAGCCCTAAAGATTATTATAACTATCGAAATGCACGAAACGAAATTAAGATTATAAATTAATTTTCCTAAAATAATTGAAACGGCGAGTGTTGGCATCTCCTAATTAAGTGAAGAAAATTAATTCAACTAACTGAAGATTCATCCTAGTGAAGATCAATAAGCATCTTGCCTCATCCACTAGAGGGCTGGAATTACGTATGCAGTATTTGATGAAGTTCGGAGTACCGCAGAACTCTGGTTGGATGACGTCGGTGGTGAGGTTGATCCCGCTAAGAACGGAAGGTGGTGCTGGCCTACTGCAACGTTGGCAAAGGAAAGTGCATCTAAGTTATTTCCATGGAATCGGTGCCTTCTGTGAACGTCTTGCAGTGCTGGATAACCCACAGCTCACAATGCTTGCTTTTTTTAATTTCGCTTTACTATTAAGTCCTCCCTGCGCTCGCCCGACCCAAAATTAAATATTTTTGCTATTCAAGTCCTCTTCGTAAATTACTGTTATTGAATTAACGTTAGGGATTGCTAAACATGTGAGTCTTACACATCTGCACCTTCTGGTGTTGTGTTCGACTTCTAGCTTTCCCGAATTAAATTAGATAGGCTTCTGAAGTTCTATCTCTGACTTAATTTCTTCCTATCATTCAACTTAAACCAAATCGAGAAGACTCATAGCTTTAACTTTTTTACTTATCTTGAAGCAGGTGTTCGCCACCAAAATTCTCTGAGGTGGGTTGAATAATACTATTTGAGTGATTCTATAATTTTCTATCATACTATAATTTGCTACGAAATATGTGATGTTCGACCTCGAAGCTTAGTGCATTGCTAATTTTGTGTCTTGTGCTTATTCCAGTACAACTGTGCGGTGTAATTTTGGGTGTGAGAGTTGCCAGATGCATTCTTACACCGTGTTCTCGTCCGCCCTTAGTCGTCTGCTAGACTTCATCTTTGTGACTGCTTCTTCATTTTCTACGCTTTAATGGCGTGTGAAAGTAATAATACATACCAAAATCTACTAAAATCTATCTAATTATTGCAACAGTAGAGAAGTATTCAGTGAAAGTCATTAACTTTGGGTACTGTCATTCTAAGATGCAATAACATTATTTTACTTGAATTATATGAATAACCTTTACTAAAATCAGATTCCTTAAATTAACGTTCAATACCTTGCAATACATGTGCTCTTCTAGCAATAATAAACTAATTATTTCTTACAGCTTCTATCTTCGTATAATTATAAAACATAAAATTAGAATTTTAATTCCAGCTTTCGTGGCTTGCCGGTGTCGAAGGCGCCATTTCGTGGTTTGTCTCATTGGGCGATCGCCAGTCTGCCAGCTGCAAGCTGAAGCTAGTATTACTGCGCCTCTCGCCTCTTCCCTTGCCGGCGGATTCCCGCAGCTATTGATGGCCGAAACTGGATTCCTATTTGTAGATTAATCGCCGCTTATTGTCACAACTTAGTCTACTATTCTTCACGAAATTTTAGGTTAATCTTGATCCTCGAATCATTTCCATGAAACTTAACAGTATTAAGTAAATTAAATTTGAGTTTTAGTGAAGCTTGAACTTCAAGTTCATTGCGATAAATATTGTACAACCTTATCGACTTATTGTGTTTGTATTGCATTAACTTTCGTAACCCTCTTTTAATTCTGTGAATTCGTTTGTACTACACTAATACTGTTATGAAGTTCAAGAAATCAACTGTATTAAGATATTAAAATGCCTCTCCATGAATAGATAATACGGCGCCTTCTATTGAGTTTAACTTTCAACACCTTGTGTGATTTGGCGCAAGAGAAAAATTTCACACAATAACTCAGTGTTTCGGTCCCATAAAATAGATATTTTACTGTATAAAAGTTTCTTTGAATTTTTTCTGTTTTGTTCTCTACTAGTGCTGGTGGATAAAGATTTTTCCAGAAAAACTGCTTCAGAAGTGTAACATCGTTGTGAAATATTTCATAATTATTTGAAATCCGGCAAGCATGATATAAAAGTTTAGTTACAGTAGATGTGATACAATGTAAATGTATGCAGCTGAAAAAAAATAGTTCTAAGTCTTGTAAATGTAGCTCTTCTGTACACAGATGTTAAACAATAGTAATTAGCTACTCCTGTGAAGCAGCACATCTAAGAAAGGTAAGCAGCCATTGAGTTCTTATTCTATTGTGAATGGCAAGTTTTGGAGAATTCAAGTGTCATAATTGAAAAATTGGTCTCAATGTTGAGCATCGTTGAATAATAAAAATACCTGCTGTTTGAAAATTACCCGGGCAGTTGGCAAGTAAGTTTTTTTTCGAGAGAAGACATGAAAATATTTGCTGTTAGTGATGATAGGTTAGAACCCATGGCTTATCCATCCAACTGCTGGTAAATTTTCCAGTTGAAAGTAAAATGTGAATCCTGCAACAACTCATAAAACTGAGTGCAATTAAAATTACGGAATGTGTCCGTATCAGAGACGAGTTTATTCAAAACTTTTTCAATGGATTTGAGTAACATTCGTATATAAGGACTCTAGATCAACACTGGACGGTAAGGTTATCTGTATAGGATTTCTGAGGGAGACCCTGAATGAACTGATAGGAATTTCAACAACATACTGACTGCGAAGCAAAGATGCAAGGTATGGTAGAAGTTTAGCGCCTAATAAAATGCCTGAGATCCTGCCGCTCTACATGCTTGTTAAAAACCATCAATCAGGCTTTTTTCTCAATCAGTATTAAATCTTATCTTCTGATTTTAAAATGAGAGCTTGAGTGTACATGGTTACTGACAAAACTTTTGATGAGCCAGATAAAACGATTTCTAGTTATCAACATACTCTGTACAATAGAAAATTACCGCCCCATTTCGCTCATCCAGTTTAGCCATAAAATTGATATGAGAATATAAAGTTTTGAGAATTGTAAAAAGCTTTCTTGCCGAATATTGCACAATTATTCTTATACCCGTCAAATTTATTGCAAAGTCTATGTGCTGGAGTTTTGACTTTTGAGTCTGGCCCTGAATGTATTCACAAACCTAATGGAACAATACGGCCCATATTATCCGCAGCAGCAATGTTAGGTGCTAAACTTCCACCGTACCTTGCAGCTTTGCTTCGCAGCTAGTACAGTGTAGAAATTCCTATCAGTTCAGTCAGGGTCTCTCTCAGATACCCTATACAGATAACCTTGTAATGTCCAGTTCTGATGCAGAAGCATTAAATACGACTGTGCCATAAGACGAATCTATTGAAATAGTTTTAAATAATATCTTCTCTGATAAGAAGTCATTCTTTAATTTTACTCACGGTTAGTTCAACAAATTGTTGCAGGATTCATAATTTACTTTCAAAGGAAAAATTTATTAACAGTTCGACGGATTAGCCATGGGTTCTAACCCATAACTAGTAATATCAAATATTTTCTTGTCTTCTCTCAAGTATAACTTACTTGCTAACTGCCCTGGTGATTTTCAACCAATAGGTATTTTACCGCCGTTATCTGGATGATACGTTTTTATTATTCAACAATGCTCAAGTAGTAGTAGTAGTAGAGGTTTTACTAGCGCTTCAGTGGCACAATACCTATATCGCGCCGAACTATTCCTGTGGTTATCCACAGGCTCGTGCGCCGCAAGGGCGCGAAGTATGTCTCATTTTACATTAGTAGGAAGTATTAAGGAGGGACTAATATTAATTTTACATAAAGTATATGTATTTAGCAAACAAGGGGATAATGTCATAGTTGCTGGTGGTATTTATCGTGATGGGTTCATCACAGTTTATTGTAGAGGTCACATCTAATAAGGAAGGTCTTACGGGCATCTCTGTTAAATTGGCCACGGGGCCCCTCAGCCAGCATTCCCCGGAGTATGGAGTTAGCATCCTGTCCATAAAGGTCCGGATAGCAGTCCCTCCGTTCGTTGGAGAAGGTAGGGCACTCGGCCATTAGATGTAAGACGGTGAGAGGTACGACGCAATCGTCGCAATAGGGCTGCGGGAGCCCCACTCGCAAATAGTCATGAGTAAGTCTCGTGTGCCCAATACGCAGGCGACACAGCACAACGTCCATTCGACGGTCGTCTCTATTGGATGAGTGCCACTGTCGGACGGTTTCTTTGATTTTTCGTAATTTATTGTTTTTCCGGGCCAGCTACTGGGACTGCCATAGTTCGAGCAAGTTTCCCTTAATAAGCGGGTAATAGTCTAAGCTTTTACCTAAACGACATCCTAGCAGACCTTCCCTAGTACGTGCACGGGTCACTATACGTAGACGATCTAATGCTAAACTCTTTTTCGAGACACCTGGAAGTCCTACATCGACGGCTGCAGCGAGCCATTAACCGCGTTTGTGACTGGGCGACCGATCATGGTTTAACCTTCTCTGCTGCCAAGACCTCTGCCCTCCACATAAGGCGAGCCAGACTTGTAGCGTCACCAGATCTCACAATGTACGGACAACGGATAAACTATCGTGAATAGATGAAATTCCTCGGAATAATAGACGCCTATCATGAAAACCACACATCCAGACGTTGAAAGCGCAATGCTTGCGTAGGCTCAACCTACTCAAACACTTGACGACATTGTCGTAGGGCGCCGATCGGCAAACCCTTTTATACCTCTATCAAACCCTGGTACGCTCCAGACTAGACTATGGCTGTGTCGTTTATCAGTCCGCGAGGACTTTCGCCTTATCACAACTGAACGCTGTACACAAGGCAGCACTGAGAATATGCACCGGAGCTTTCCGCAATTCACCCATATCAAGCCTTCTCGCTAAGAGTGGTGAACCCTGCCTGCAGAAACGTAGGGCACAACTTACCTATCAATACCTTGCTCATTTAGAACAAGTCCCTAAATCCCCGGCGTGGAACAGTGTGTGCCAAGACCGGGAAGAAGGAGCTGACTTCCCGTACAAACTTCCTCCTCAACCGACTACGAAGTGCTCTCGTTCATGGCGGAAATCGAGCCATTTAAAGTGGCCCGGGTCCTTTTTAGAGACCAACCAGCCTGGAGCATACCAGTCTCAACCTTTTGCCCCGGCACACAACAACCAAAAAAGAAAGACTGCCACCCCAGCTTACTATATACAGACTCCGCGGTGAGAGGACGTGTTGTGTCCTGAGACGCTCCGCCTGTATCGCCTAAAGTGAAATGGTGTGATAAGTGTTAGGCCTGAGTGTCCTTGTGAGATGGCTGCATTACGAATCGCCAGACTATCTGAAGAAACGGAAATTAACACAGAAACTCCGATAAGTGGGACCTACGTGGTAA
>LQNS02277964.1:19782344-19795869 GCA_001587735.2 Parhyale hawaiensis | reverse complement strand
CTTATATTTGCAGCACACACCTCCGCACACTTATATTTGCAGCACACACCTCCGTACACTGTTATATTTGCAGCACAGACCTCCGCACACTGTTATATTTGCAGCACACACCTCCGCACACTGTTATATTTGCAGCACACACCTCCGCACACTGTTATATTTGCAGCACACACCTCCGCACACTTCTTTGCTAAGAGAAAGGAAGACTGGCAGACAGACGAGCAAAGCGACAGATGGATCGTCAGTAAAATTTATTCAGCTGTTCATTGAGACATTCCAAGCATTTCCTGTTGATTTTCGCCCATATTTTTGTCGTGTAGCCAACTGACGAGGAGACAGGCAGACAAGCGTGTTGGCGGCACATCACAAAATTCAAACAATATAATAAACATTGTCGTCTGTTTAATTATATATGTGTATGTTTCGTGTCTCACTCTTAACGAAATAGATACGAAAAAAATAAGCCAGATTAGAGCTTTTGGCGATGCTGTTCCCTTCTACTAGAAATTAGTAGGCAGTTTTTTAACGATGAATGCACTTCTTGCTCTCTCAGCTTCTCTTGCCGTGCTCGTGGAGTCTGTTATTCATTATTTTTTTCTCTTCATCGAAATGATATTTTCACTCTGTTTATGTTATCCACATTCACTATATAATGAACAAAGCGCTCAAGAATCTATTGTTAAATAACATTAAAAATAATAATAATAATGATACCGACCGCCAGCGGGATAACTGGCAAACCCTGTGTCGACCACCGGCCCATGAATCCATCGGGGCGTATGAGTCGGACAGGAGGGTGTTTAAGGTGACCCTATTGTGAGGAAATGCGCAGCAACAGCGGGATGAGCCTTTGAACATCGAAGGCCAACGACAACCTGCAGAAAGACTGGCGGCTAATCCAGTCAACCTCCTGTAGGTCACCTGTTGGTCATGCTGAATCTCAGCTTAACCAGGCGTATGAACTAACAGTTGGAGGGTCAAGCACCCCTGACGGCTGAAAAGTACCATCAAAGTCGAAGGTAGCCAATGAGATGACCAACGGCTGATTCAGGCGGAAGAGTCAACTCGTTGAATGTGTTCGACAGCTTGGGGTAGATGAACGCCAAAGCCCTGAAAGGCAGTCCATCTACGCAGACGCTAAGGTGCCCCACCACCTGAGGGTTATCAGGCCCCGCCGCCAGAGGGTTACCAGGTAACCATGCAAATAAGTCAATCAAGGAATTTTCGTTTTAACGGCGCCAAGGGTACCCCAGTGAGACTGGCTACATCGCTCGTCTGGTCTCCTGTGGGTGAGGCAGGGGCCGATCGTGAACGCGGTACTCACCCGGTGGAATCGGTTACCCAGGATTCCGACGCTGCGTGGATGGAAGCTCAAGCTGCCTCACCATCTGCTGACAAACCTGCTCGCCAGGTTCCGACCCGACCCGTGACCCGACCTACGAAACATACAAGGCAGTCCTCCATCCTATCGGAGCAAACCCCCCAACCAAGATGCGCGCCACAACTGGTCTAAGGAAGACTGAGTTGCTCTGTGTGAGTGCTTCGTCACCAGCAAGCACGAGGAGCCTGGCTATCTTGGCGCCCCAAGCTGCCATGAGACAAGAGAGGTGTCTCGGGCAATTTCCCACAGGCTTCTCTGAGTGGCCAGATTTGGCAGATAATTAGCAAGAATATCCTCATCGAAAAGGACCGGCTTCAAATCGCTGCGCGGATGAAAGCTCAAGTTGCGTCTCCATTTGCAGACGAACCTGCACGAAAAGTTCCAACCCGACCTATGACCCTGTCTAGGTCCCCACCTATGGAACCTGCTAGGCACCCATCCATTCCACCGGAGGGAACCCCTGAAGAAGACGCTGTCGCGTCTAAGATCGACTCTGAGGTCCCCAATCGGTCGTTCTCACGTAGGCCTAGGCACTTACCGGGCCACAATATGAGCCAGAGCGAGTCAGAAGCTGAAGTGACAGATCCTGACGTGCCTGACCAGCAGCGGAGTGACTCGCTGGAGCCACGGGACTTACTCCGACACTCCAGCGTAGAATCAACGGCTGGTCACCTTAACCAGGATCTCAGTAACATCCTACTGTCGAACTACGTCCCATCAGAGATCGACTCGGACGACCCCAACCAGTCGCCACCACGTGGGCCTCAGCACTTACCGGCCCACGATAAGAGCCCGAGCGACTCGCTGGACGAAAAGACAGAACTCGACTTATCCGACCAGCAGCGGAGTGACTTGCTGGAGCTGAGGGATTTACTTCGGAACTCCAGCGTGGAAACGACGCCAAAAGGTCATCCCAGCCTACGGCATCTACCGGAACTGAACATTCGAGCAGCTGCTTTCCACGTCAACTCAGTGATTGATGAAATCCACACCAACATCACTGAGACAAACGCCCTCATCAAAGCTGGAGCAGACCTCGCAGTGAGGATCCTTGAGGTACAACCCCGACCACAACGGACCCAGCCGAAAAAGGGCCCTCCTTGGAAGCACCGCCTCAAGAAGAACATTGCTGATATCAGGAAACATCTCAGCTGGATCTCCGAATGGCGCAGAGGAAATCTCCACGATAATGAAAAGAAGACGCTGCTCGAATCGAGGTACCGGTGCCTCGAAGTCGTTCTAACCAACTTAGAAGATATCTTAAAAAACGGCTATCTGCTAAAAGGAGCAAAGTTAGACGCTTCGAGGCCAAAGTAGCTGGATTCCATCAGAACCATCTATTCAACACCAACCAAAAACGCCTCTATCAAACCCTTAGAAGAGAAGAGACGAGCTCTGACTCACCCAACGCAGAAGAGAGCATCCGATTCTGGAACGACATCTGGGGCAAAGAGGTACGGCACAACAATACCGCAGACTCCACGGCGTCAAGGAGAAGTACTTCGTAGCAGATCCAGATCTTACAATCACCAGTCAACAGATCAAAAAGCAACTGAGCAAGACCAAGAACTGGAAAGAACCCGGACCAGATATGATGCAAGGCTACTGGATCAAAACTTTCTCATCGCTGCACTCCAGAATTATGGCACAGCTCGACGAATGCCTGCAACGCGGCACCGTGCCTACCTGGATGACCACAGGGAAGACGAACCTAATCAGAAGCATAAGGCAAAGGGCGCGGAGGTTAGCAACTACCGCCCTATAACGTGCCTACCGCTCATGTGGAAGGTGCTGACGGGCATAATCTACGAGCGAGTTACCAACACCTAGACTCGAACAAGCTCCTACCTGACGAACTGAAAGGATGCCGCAGAAACACCAGGGGAACGAAGGACCATTTGCTCGTCGACAAGCTCCTCACGAAAGACGCTAGGAGCAAAAAGAATAACCTAAGCATGGCTTGGGTTGACTACAAAAAAGCCTTCGACATGGTCCCTCACTCCTGGATCCTGGAATGCCTGGAAATCTACAGCGTCGCCGGCAACATCCATAATCTGATCGCGACGACCATACCCAACTGGAAGACCCAGCTCACAAGCGCCAAGCCAAGCAAAAATTTTGAGTTGGCTATCAAAAATGACGGCGTTGGATCCGTAACTCCACCACAAAAGAGGTAGAAGGAGTTGGGCAATGTTCATGATTATATGTAGGTCAGGTACATTGACTTTCATGTGAACAATACCAAAAAACTAAAATTAGCTGGCCACTAAAAAATGATGACGTTGAATTAGCCCTCAAACGGGATTGATGGTCTTACGCCACAAGGCGTTCTAGTTCTGTTGAGTTTGAAGTCCCAAAGTAACAATTTTGAAATCGATATGGGTAAATGTGAAATGTTCTCGTGTCTTTACTCCAGTGTGCAGCGAGCTCAAAGTGGGCCTGCCTATTCTAACAAACCTGTAACCTATCTGGACACTCTAGTATCCCCGTTGGATCTCATAAATTACCAACCAGCAAACGAATCGCACTTAAATTCTGATAAATACACAATGGCAGCAAACACAAATACAGCAGTCTTGCCCTTAATAGGTGACTAATTCTTTTATTGCTCTGCTTTTATACTTACACGAATTTGCATTGTAGTGTTTCTCATCATCTGCACATAATATAGTTTCGTTTTTCACAATTTTAATAGTGACAATTTTTATCGGTGTATCTGATGATTCCAATTCTATAGCATGACCCCTGGCTGTTTTATGCAGTAACCTATCGTTTTTCTGTTCTACTTGAAACGATAGCTTTGCCATATAATGAAAAAATAATTAGCTGGTTCATTAATAATGAATACTTGTTGCCGTAACACTTTTTTTTGTCAGTTCATTTCGTTTCCTAAAACACCACGCATGCACTTCAAACTATGCTTTAGAATGAAGCATTCCAGAAGAGCTTGCTTTGTCCTGGCAAAGAAGTTTCCTGCATTTGGAACGTCATGCGACGCCAGCACAGTGGACATTATATGATGTGAATATAGTTTTGTATGCTAAGTGTAAAATGAACAAGTCTTCACGTCGAAACTGAAAATTTGTTCAAAAAGCGAAAATTATTTCAAGTTGAATTTTTCCCCATCCAGGTAGTGTGAACAAAAGAATCACGGTCATACTCTAAAACTAAGCAGAGGTATAATATAGATTGTTGCTATTGCCGATTCTCAGTTAATAATGCCAATTTCACACAGTACCAGCTTTCAATGTACGATATAAACACCGATATGTTTTCGGTATTTATTTATTTATTATTATTATCGGAGGGATATCACGACCCAAATTGGATCGGTTGAGCGATGTTCAGTTCAAAACTCTGGCGCCGGGCCACATCCAATGACCTAAGGCTTAAAGCACTTTGCGAATGATGTGAGCTGTTCCAAGCAGAGTCCTCTTCTGGAGGGTTCCTGGGTGTAGATGGCCGCACTTCAGCTCTCGCAGGGCAGTCTTAAAATTCTTGGACATTGCCTTCGGAGCTCCGATAACCACTGGAACGACGTTCACCTTCATCTGCCACAGTCTCTAGAGTTCGATGGCAAGGTCATTATACTTTTCCTTCTTCTCAGCTTCCTTCTCCACGATTTTGGAGTCGAAGGGGATTGAAATGTCGATCAGTTTGGCCGACTTCTCCAGTTTGTCTTTGACGACGATGTCCGGTCGGTTGGCGTGAAGTACTCTTTCAGTTTCCATCCGCTTGTCCCAAAGATCTGCACGGGTTCGTACAACCTCTCATTGACCGGGAAGTTATGGATCCGCAGGTTGGTCCACTGAAGGTGTCGGGCAACTTTATCGTGTCTGCGGTTGTACTCCTTTTGCGCCAGCTCTCTGCATTCGCTTACCACGTGGTTGATGGTTTCATCCGAGCTCTTGCAATTTCTACAGGTAGTAGGGACGTTTCTCTTGTCGATCTTGTTTTGGATGTACCTGGTTCTGAGGGCTTGCTCATGAGCTGCCGGGATAGTGCCTTCTGTTTCCCTTTTCAGCTGACCCCTCAGACGCCAGTTCCAAGAGTCTGGTACGATTTTGTCATGAACAGCTTCGAGGTACTGGCCGGTCATCTTCATGCTCTTCCACCTGCTAGTTCGGTTAAGGCGTCGTCGCTGTTTGAATTGATCAGCCATTTCTATCTCTTTCAGCAACTTCGCCTCGACTAAGCAACGTGCCCACGGGTTGTCGCTCTCTGTGGAGCGTTGGGAAGGAGCGTGTTTTTCCGCTTCGACGCTGATAAGGCCACGGCGCCCCTCTTTTCTGTTAATGTAAAGTGTGTCTACGCACGATCTTGGGTGCAGTGCTCGATAGATGGTCATGAGCTTCCTGGTTTTGATGTCCATGTCGCTGCAGTCCTTCTTGGTCCAGTTAATGATGCCGGCAGAATATCGGGCTACGGGGACGGCCCAGGTGTTGATGGCCTTGATGGTGTTGCCCCCAGTGAGGTGTAATTTCAGGATGAGCCGGAGTCGGGTGAGGTACTCCTTCGGAATGGAATCTTTCATCGTTCTGTGGAGAATGGTGTTATACTAAATTACGCCCAGGTACTTGTAACCTGCCTCCTCGATATCCTTGATGGTACCTTCTTCGAATCTGTTTCCCTTGGACGCAGTAACCTCTCCCCTTTCGAAGTTAATAATTCCGCAATTGCTAACACTGAACTGCATCTTGATGTCTTGGGAGTACTGATGGACTAAATAAAGGAGCTGCTCTTCTTGGTCCTTTGATTTGGCGTAGAGCTTCAGATCATCAATATAAAGCAGGTGGCTGAGCTTCATGGTACGGCTATAAATGTAGCCTTGGCCGGCGTTGTTCAGCGTCTCAGAGAGGGGGATCATGGTCAGAACAAATAGCAGTGGAGATAGGGAGTCGCCCTGGAAGATGCCCCGCTTGATGATCACCTCGCCGAGGTGTTTGTTGGCGCTTGTGAGCTGGGTCTTCCAATTGGGCATGGTCGTCGCGATCAGAGTGCGGCTGTTGCCGGCGACGCCGTAGATTTCAACTCAGTTAGGACTCAGCTCCCGTAGCATCAGTTCCTTAATAATAAAATAAGAAAGATGGAACATCTTGTGGCGTAAGACACTCTACCGCGGTGAAAGCAAATTCAACGCCGTCATTTTTTTATGTCTAGCTAGGCCTAGTTTTTTGGGAGGAACCCCGTCAAGGATGTCCAGCAGACCAGACTTCTACCTGTTTTTGAGTGGAGAGTAGATTTCATCGCCGTCATTTTTTATGGCCAGCTAATACTACTTTTTGGGATGGGTCACATGGAGGGCAACCCACCAGACTCCCCAGCAAGAAAATTTTGAACATTGCTCAACTCCTTCAACCACTTATTGGGCAGACAAACAAACAAATATATATACAAACTTAAACCTTCAATGAAAACATTATCACCGCTCTTTGCTTTGCTCGCGGCTGTTAAATAAAATATGCTTGAATCTTTGTGAACTTTTTTATTGTCCACACAGAAGTTTGTTGAGGAATAAGCGATTATTTATTTAAAATTTTATTCCTATGCATTAGTGGACAAAAGTAGCTCGGCTGCTAATCAATCGCATCGCTGAGATGACCTTAGAACAATGACCAATACGATAACAATTCCGTAAAGAACATGAACTGTCGAGTTAAAAAAATACAGGCTGCACGTTGAATTAATGTTAAATGCCCTAATATCGAGCTCGTGCGATCAAGCAACAGAAGATCTATAATCGTAATAATTTGGGTCTATTCAATGATCTGTTAACTAATAAGCTCTAGCAGTAGTGAATTTATCTAATGTGATTTAGTTCAGTTGATATAATAAGAATTGGATAGAATAGCAAGCAAAAACAGGAATAAGAACGGCGGTCGTGCTCGATAGAATGGTGCTTAGCGTCTTCACAGAATGCACGTTCAGCCACTTCGATATACAGCAGGGCTGGTCACGGCCCACGCTAATTTCTGGACGGCCCACAGGAGGGAATCGAACGTTCAGCAAGCCGTCATGCCCAGCTGGCAGCAACTTGCTTTAGTTGGCAACAAAGAGCTGGGGCGAGGCTGGTCTTGACCCATGGGCACTCGACTAAAGTTCAGAAACAGATGGCCTAGGAAGGCTACAAGAAAAATGCTAGGTTAAGTATTGCATAATCAATGAATAAATTTAAGCATATTGAATAGAATTCGTATAATTAATGCTGCTTACTGAGAAAAGTAAATGAAATGATTTAATTTCTTTTGCGAGTTCAAATTTAAAATAGTTTGTTTATTATTTTAAAGTTAATTAATTGAAGTTGATTGTACTTAATTTACATGCTAATGTTAAACAATTGAAGTGCAAATAGATAGCTCTAAATTGATAATTCTAGATCTCGGCTGCCGGTGAACATCACCGGCTCATAGCTCATAGCTCATTTAATGCATCAGAAATTTTAAATTTTCGTACCAATAAATCTTAGTCTTCAGGCTGAGTTACACCTTTACACCTTTATTGTTCTCTCAATACAATTTCAACGCAAATGATTAAAACATAATAAACTAAAACAAGAACAAGCCTACTAAAAGCGAGCGGGTCGCTTGTGAGGCCAACTGTCCACAAAAGTCAACAATGTCCTGTCATGTCACTATTGAACTCGGGCAATTAAACAAAAAAATTACCTATAGTTAAGCGAGAATATTCATATGATCTCTGGTATATCAGAGAAGAAACTATACTATTTCAAATTTATTTCAGTTGATCGATCTCAACCATTCATTGAGGGGTAAATTATCCTTCTAAACTAATTCAGCCGTGAATGATAGAAAATCGACTTCAGGAAGCAATGATCGCGACAACATTGTCATATTTACTCGCTCTAAACTCGTGTACAGAAACCACAAATAAAATACTCTTGTCTCAAACTGTCTATCTTCATAATAACCAAGTAAACCAACCCTAAACCTGCAATGCAATACTATAATCAGAGCACAAATCTAAGCTATGGCTATGCATATGCTAATAGGTGCTATTAATTACTTCTCACCAACATGGTCTTTGCCAGTCCATCTCGTTGTACGATAGCTATAACTGATCAATTTTCATTTTTATTAGGCAGGCACGCCCATTATTTTCGTGCAACATTACCAGTCACTTTACCGGCACTCAAAATCTTATCTTATCGCACTGTATGTGTCTGAATTTTAACTACACACACCTACACACCTAGCGAACATTGAAGAGGAAAAATTCGAATTACGCAGAGGAGGCGGAGAAGTAGATAAGTAGATATAGGCAACACTCAGGTATGCAAGAGAGGTAGCAGCGACTGGCGCCGGTAGTTGAAAAATACTGCGAAAACATAAGCAAATTTATGGTTATAGCGCGAGAAAGGCGGTGGAGCGGGGGACAGAAATTGACAAGTTCTATAACTTGGGTTGAAAATTAGGTATCTTCGATAAACAAGCAAATGTACATGTTTAACAACTGAAGGTGAAAAAATTAGTAAGTGCTTTCGATAAGCCATTTGATAAGATTAATTGAACTCGCGATAAAAAAAATTAGTACGTTCTAGGGACATGTTAGCCACAGGGTTGCGGAGTCGAGGGATTTGATGGGGAGTCAGAGGATTTGATGGGGAGCCGGAGTCGGAATCTCAATTGCTCTAGGAGTTGGAGTCGGCATTTTTATCCCGACTCCGATTCCGAAATCCCATTTATAAACAAACTAGTGGACCCGTGCGTGAAAAATTCACGCAATAACTTATACGTTTGCCTAAAATGCCTCTAGGCCGGTGCGGAGTCTCTTCTTCTCATATTTGCTTCTTAATTTTTTCTTTTCTTCATTGATCCTTTGTCGTGCTGTCATCCTTATGTCTTCTATATAGACAGGCAGATGTAATATCTTGCGTTAAACACTCTAACAAACCTAAACAAAATAGCAGCATATATACAATGTGTTCGCTCCGTAGCAAAGATACCGTTGATACCGTCTTTCCACCTCAAATATCTGTTTCATTATAGGTGCACAAATTTTGACCTATGAAGAAAAAACTGCTTCGTCAGAGGAAAACAGTAAGCTAGAAGAAATAATTGTCTACTGCCCGTGAGAACTTATGTTTCGTCGGTTTTCTTGACAATGGCATCAAAATGGGAAGAATAGCTCATGCAACGAAATCACCTGTGGGAAGAAACTACGAATCAAGAAGCATGTAAGTGCCAACGGAAGCTTCAGATATCTTCAGTGCTACGATTTCAACTATGGCTATGCAAGAAATGCGTTCAGACATAAGGTCGCCCTATACTTTTCCGTAGATTCGATGTGTGGAGAAGCTAATGCTCATACAAATCAGACTAAGCCTGCAATGTCTTCATTGCTGGCATTTAAACTGTCCCTGCTTAAGATACATTTGCCTCCTTCTGCAACCCGGCCTATTTTCTGCCTATTACTTTCAATGGAGCTTAAGAGGACAACCAGAGCCTCCAACCTGGCCTAAATTCCGTCTATCTATTTCGTTAAGAGTGTGACACCGATCATACAAATATATATATTTATATATAAACACACGACGGTCATTCTTAGTATTAAGTATTCAATTCTGAGTATTCAGTCTGAAGTTTAAAATAATTGGTAAATGTGGAAATTTTTTGTACATTTCTCGTTTACAGCTATAACTACCATGTATTTTCCTATTCCATATCATGAGGACATTGAGAAAATATTGGGTTGAACTTTTGCACCTGATACATTATTTTAGGGGGGCATGTGGGGGTAAAGTGAGCAATTTTGGACCGATTGTTCTGAAATTTGCATAGTACAGCATATGTATTTTTGAAAAAGAAACACATTTTGCTCCTACAAATTATTTATTTGGGCCGTAGTTTTTGAGATAATGGGAAATATATATAAATATAGCTATATGCATTTTTTTAAGTTTTAGAGGAATAGAGCTCAATAAGTTTTCATGCTAGAATAAAAGCAATGACCGTTTTGGAATCCTTGAAACATTCCTATTAATATTATTATCAAAACTTCACGCTTG
Source organism: Parhyale hawaiensis (assembly GCA_001587735.2). Lineage (NCBI taxonomy): Eukaryota > Metazoa > Arthropoda > Malacostraca > Amphipoda > Hyalidae > Parhyale > Parhyale hawaiensis. The sequence continues at coordinate 19,785,463 of LQNS02277964.1, read as the reverse complement.
AGCTCACACAGGTAATACAACCCAAATGAAGCATCTTGCAACACCGGGAAGCCCAAAACGCTGTTAAAGGAAATCCAGTAAAAACTATTAACAGCTTACTTAAATGCCTGCAGGCCAATACGACCAAAAGCCGATGCAGGCAACAAATTCCAAACCTTAGCCGACCAGGGCACGAAGCACCGACAGAACTGATTAGTTCGTCATCTGACAGCCGCCAAAGTGAAAGAGTGCGCTCCGCACGCAGCACGATACTCTCTCCCAAAAACCTTGAAGGCTGGGAAAGAAGAATACTACCAATGCCTCTCATTATTGTACACCTTATAAAACATACATAGCTCTGCTACTTTTCTCCCGTGGGACAGATTCACCAGATCATTATCATTGCTCAGCCTGCTGGCTGAACTAACAAGGCGGTCCAACAGACGCAAGTGAGTGTCAGCAGCTGAAGCCCAGACCGGTGAGCAATACTCCAACATAAGCCGCAAAAACGCATAAAAAAATCTGCAGGCAACCTGGCTGTCACCAAACACATTATTCACCTTACACAGGATTTTTCATTTTTGCCCTATTTCTCAACACAGCTTAAAACCTATTTTTCCTATATTTTAGTTAGGTAGTGATTGGACACAATTGAACATGGAGAGTCCAGCTCCGTAGTTTTGTTAAGAATGTTTCAAGGATTCCAAAACTGTCATTGTTTTTATTGTAGCATGAAAACTCATTGAGTTCTATTCCTCTGAAATTGAGAAGAAAATGCATAGGTATATATTTAGATATATTTCCATTATCTCAAAAACTAAGGCCTAAATTACACCAATTGTATGAGCAAAATGTGCTTCTTTTTCAAAAATTCATATACTATGCAAATTTCAGAACCATCTGTAAAAAATTGATTATTTTGCCCCCCCCCCATGCCCCCTCTCATAATGTACCAGGAGCAAAAGTTTTGCCCAAATTTTTTTAATGTCCTCATGTTCTCAATTTTATGTCCCAAATGATGCAAAATATCATTGTATCTGTACAATACACCCAGCATCTTTAACTTGATATGTGTATATACTCATAAAAATTATTTGGACAAGTTTAATGTTTACATCAAATATCTACTTGTTGGACCAAGGAGTCGGAGTCGGAAAACCTTGAGGGCCAGGAGTTGGTTTTGAAATTCTGGAGGGCCAGGAGTCGGTCCTTGAACCATCCGACTCCGCAATCCTGGTTAGCCTCGAACCCCAAGCTTCGATGCACTTGAGTGGGTTAAATACCCAATTTGAAGAATAATGGAAGTAATTAGAGAGACAACCTCTTAAGTTAAGAAGAAGAAAAGATAAAGTTGATAGACATGAATCTGGCGGTCGAGGAAGGTAATAAAGTTTATGTGGAGATCTCAGCATGATACCTTTAAGTCGACGGCTTCAAGCATAACTTAGTAATAGAGAAACTTAGAATTTAATCGAGGTTGTGTCCCAGGTTTGTCAATATGGTGAAATTAGCGACTGATGGTCAACAATTTTACAGGAAAGAGATGTAAATTTAAGAACTAAGTAAAAGGGAGTAGAGCAGGTTCGAGGAACAGCCGGCAAATACTGCGAAGGACTACGTCACCGCACTTGAGGAGTCGCTGAGACACATGCGCCTCGGACACAACTCTCTCGTACTACCAAAAATGTCATGTAGACCGGTAAGAGGTCAAGTGATTTAATGCAGAGAATACAGCTTTTTCTGCAATTGATAATGTAATTTGGTGTAGTGAAAATCTACTGCCGTCATAGGCAGTAAATCTTCAACAGAAATATGATCACCTTTCTCATTTCATTCGCGGGTGGTGACAAAACACTTAAGCAGCGACTCTTGAAGATGCAGTAGAAGCAGAATTGTTTTCCTACCTTGCCTTGTCATTAGAGAAGCAGTTTTGCTAAAGAGCAAAAATTTCGATGTACTAAAGGAATATCAAACCGTATATAAGATACGCAGCCGGGAATTTAATTAAATTCAGTGATGCTTGACTTCCTGCTATTGTCACATTTTTTTTCATCTTCAATTACGTGTTCATACCACTGCATTTTATTCTTCGTAACACTTTGTTAAGTTAAAGACTGTATGAAACTAGTTTCTTAGCTGTCTGTAAAACAGTATTATTGAGTTACTTGTAAGTGACGCCCTTTCGTTGTTCTTCTATATGAGTTGGAATTTTTTGTAGATCGGAATAAAAACCATCAATTAACTAGAACGCCTTATGGCGTAAGACCATAACCCGCAGTTGGGGCAAATTCAACGGAGTCTATTTTGATGAACTAGCTTAGCGCACAGCCCCAATCCCTGGGGCCCAATCCCTCTTCAATAATAACATAGGAAAAAATAGAACGCTCCGTGCTCCAGACGATCTGCTGCGGCCGAGTCCATTTCGGCCCGGTGAAGGAAAATTGAATGCCGTCATTTTTTGTTGTCAGCTAGGTCTTTTTTTTGGCATGGGTCACATCTAGGTCAACCCCCAAACTCCCTACAAAAAATTATGAAGATTGCTCAGCTCCTTCGACCACTTATTGGGTATAGAGACATATATTCACCTGTATTAGGGAGAAGAAGAAGACACGGGAGGAATAACACATTAAGACTCTAAGTATACTAACGAACAGCTAACCAACAATGAGCTCTTACGACGAGAATCTTTTAGGTTCACAAGGACTGGTTCGTCTAATATACTGAAATACGTTCTAAAACACTTTAAAACACTAAAAACAGTATATTAGGCGAACCAGTCTTTCATTGCTTAACCTACAAGGTTCTCGGGGTAAGAGCTCGTTATGAAAGGGCTTCTGTACTAGGGTGGTAGTGGATGGCAGAAACCAAAATGCGTTTTACTATTGAGAAGACGGCGGAACGGTCCGTAGATTTTTTCACGTCCTCTTTACGTAGCGATAGATATCCCTATTACATAAGGAGGACATTTCGTCATTTTTGCCGTTGTGGAGATGTCCCATTCTAAGAACGTAATATATACATAAATGTCCTCTATAGCTCCCAATTAGAGGTATATATATATATATATATATATATATATATATATATATATATATATATATATATATATATATATATATATATATATATATATATATATA
>LQNS02277964.1:19770916-19782280 GCA_001587735.2 Parhyale hawaiensis | reverse complement strand
TATATATATATATATATATATATATATATATATATATATATATATATATATATATATATATATATATAAAAGGCCATATGACTCAATATAAACTTCCTTATATACATATGTTGATTATATTCCCCTAGTTGGGAGATAAAGAGTATATTTCTGTATATATTACGTTCTTATAAAGGGACATCTTCACAACGACAAAAACGAGCACATGTTCTCCTTCTGAATAGGGGTATCTATCGCTACGTAAAGAGGATGTGAAATAAAATCTACGGAGTGTTCCGCCGTCTTCTCGATAGAAGAACGCATTTTGGTTTCTGCCATCCACTACCACCCTAGTACAGAAGCCCTTTCATAACGAGCTCTTATCCCGAGAACCTTGAAGGTTAGGTAAGCAAGGACTGGTTCGTTTAATATACAGTTTTTAAGTGTTTTAAAGTGTTTTAGAATGTATTTTAGTATATCAGAAGAACCAGTCCTGGGCTCCTAACCTACAAAGTTCTCGTCGTAAGAGCTCATTGTTGGTTAGCTGTTTCGTTAGTATACTTAGAGTCTTTATATGTTATTCCTAGCGTCTCCTCTTCTTCTCCCTATTACAGGTATATATATATATGTCGCATTGGCCTGATAGAGGTGCACGCCCCCCCCCCCCCCNCCCCCCCCCGAGAAGCTTGCCGGTTAGGCAATCAAGAACTGGTTCTGCTAAAATCCAAAGTATTATAGGTTTATATACGGCTTCACAGTGTTTTAAACTTCATATTTCACTACGGGAACAAGTCCTGAAAGACCTAACCTACAAAGTTGGCGGGGTAAGAGCTCATTGTAAGGGGGCTAGTACTAGGGCGGATGGCCGGGATGATGGCAGCATAAAAAAAATCCCTTTTTAATATCGAGAACAGGGCGTGCGTTGGAACGTGGACTTATTTTCCTTCAAAATTAAACCAAATTTGCAAAAAATCTCCGGATTTTAATACGTTTTTTTTTTTTTTTTTTGAAGATTGAGGCTATTAGGTGGCCAGGATATTGGTATCCCTATCGAACCAGAAGGCCACTTAACAGGCCGTATATGTATACTCTTAGCCACCTAATAGCCCGTTTCGAAATACATATATATATGCAAATATATATATTTATATTCCCTTAGTTGGGATAAGAAGAGCACATTTATGTATATATTACGTTCTTAGAAGAGGACATCTTCACAACGACGGAAATGAGCTCACGCCCTTCCCCTGAATAGGAGTATCTATCACTACGTAAAGAGGACGTGAAATAAAATCTACGGACCGTTCCGCCATCTCGATAGTAAATGCGCCTTAGATGCTGTCACCCACTATCACCCCTGTACAGAAGCCCTTCCCAATGAGCTCTTACCCCAATAACCTTAAGAACCTTATGGTTAGGTAAGGAAGGACTGGTTCATCTAGTGTACTGTATTTTAAGTGTTTTAAAACGTATTTTAGTATAATATAAAAAACAGTTCTGGCCTCCTAACCTACAAGGTACTAGTCGTAGGAGCTCATTGTTGGTTAGCCGTTGCGTTAGCATACTTAGCGTAATTCTATGATATTCCTACCGTGTCCTTTTTTTCTCCCTATTACAGATATATATTTATATATATTCTACATATTTATCACCCGCGAACGAAGGGAGAGAGTTGACAATATTTTCGTTGAAGATATATATATGCTTAAATCTTCAACGAAAATATTGTCAACTCTCACTTCGTGCGCGGGTGATAAATATGTAGAATCACATGCATGTAATCTTTTCTAGAGCAGTCGTATCTGCATCTTAATGTCTGCATCTCGTATTCTTGCAGGTGATTTTGCTGTGCAACTTTCCACCGTTGGGAAAGTTGAGCCTCTTCACTTGGATGCCGACACCGGCAGGAGGAACGCACAAATTGTCCTATCGCCAGGTTGCAGCAAGGAAACAACAAGAAGTGCAGCTTCTTTGGCAGCTCCTGTGCGCGTGGAGGACGACGTGCGCTGGCCAGAACTGCGTACCACAAAAACATCAACACCAGCTACCCTGTGCCGAAGTGAATGTAACTCCAAAGCTCCGAATAATTCTGCGGTCTCTAAACATATTGCTGATGGGTCTGGTGAGAGGCGCTTCAAGTGCTCTGAGTGTGACTATGCAGCAACTCGGAAATCCTATTTACGAAAGCATATTGCTGGAAAGCATACTTGTGAGAGGCGCTTCAAGTGCTCTCAATGTGACTATGCTGCAACACGGAAATCGGCTTTGCAATATCACATTGATGCAAGGCATACTGGTGAAAGGCGCTTTAAATGCTCTCAGTGTAACTTTGCAGCAGTAGCGAAATCCACTTTGCAACAGCACATTGATGCAAAGCATACGGGTGAAAGACGCTTCAAGTGCTCTCAGTGTAACTTTGCAGCAGTAACGAAATCCAGTTTGCAATATCACATTGATGCAGAACACATTGGTGAGAGGCGCTTCAAGTGCTCTCAGTGTAACTTTGCAGCAGTAACAAAATCCAATTTGCAATATCACATTCTAGCAAAGCATGCTTGTGAAAGACGCTTCAAGTGCTCTCAGTGTGAATATGCAACCACTTGGAAATGCCATTTACAGCGTCACATTAATACAAAGCATAATGGTGAGAAGCGCTTCAACTGCTCTCAATGTGACTATGCAGCAGCAACAAAATCTCATTTACAGCGTCACATTGATGCGAAGCATACTGGTGAGAGGCGCTACAAATGCTCTCAGTGTAACTATGCAGCAGTAGCGAAAACCACTTTGCAACAGCACATTGATGCAAAGCATACTGGTGAGAGACGCTTTAAATGCTCTCAGTGTAACTATGCAGCAGTAGCGAAAACCACTTTGCAACAGCACATTGATGCAAAGCATACTGGTGAGAGACGCTTCAAGTGCTCTCAGTGTGAATATGCAACAATTTGGAAATCTGCTCTGAAAATGCACATTGATGCAAAGCATACGGGTGAGAGGCGCTTCAACTGCTCTCAGTGTGACTATGCTGCAATAAGGAAATCGGCTTTGCAATATCACATTGATGCAAACCATACGGGTGAGAGGCGCTTCAACTGCTCTCAGTGTGACTATGCTGCAATAAGGAAATCGGCTTTGCAATATCACATTGATGCAAAGCATTCTGATGAGAGTCGCTTCGAGTGCTCTCAGTGTGAGTGATTATTCAGCAGGACGTTACAACGCCATATTTTTGGCAAACATTGTAATTAGCGGCGCTTTCGGTGTAAAGTTTCTGCTTCTTGAGCATCTTCTCTACACCGTTATATTGCTACAATGCATTTTATTGGAAGTGCTGTAGGGGAAGCGCTCCAAATGTCATTTCCCTAGATAGCTCTTTGATTGGAAGTGCTGTAGGTGAAGCGCTCCAAATGTCGCCTCCTTAGATAGCTCTTTGATTGGAAATGCTGTAGTGGAAGAGCTCCAAATTTCGTCTCCCAGATTGCTGAGCATGACGGGGCCCGGTGCCAACTTCTTATCTTATGTTTTCACCCTGAGATGCGAGGCCCCCAAAATATGGCCTGTAGGCGGTCAGTTTATAAAACGCATTGGCAATATAGACAACAGGAACGTCATTCTAGCAAAGTCGGGAAAGACAGAGTTAACAGAACAAGTACTCTTTTTTACGCATCTATTTATTAATACGCTTGTATCTACGTGTGTGTGTGTGTCTGTGTGTCACGCTCTTCACAAATAGATAGGCGTAAATTAGAGACGACTTCATTTCACCCGTATCATATCTACGCTTTCTTTTTCTTTACAAAAATTTTACTCGCTGTGCAGGTAGCGGATGGCATTCCTCGTATATGGTCTGAGGCGTAGCCAAGATACGCCCAGAGTAAAGAAAACTGGTAGTATTTGCATCTCTGCTCTGAATTCATTTTTCCAAGAGAATATGCTGCTGGGAGAGCATCAGCAAGTACAGTGCGATATTTGAGGAAATGCAATGACATCTTCAGAACAAAAGAATACTCTCCAGTGAATGAAACAATTGACCCAATCTATTTTCGTATATTGTATAGTGCTTTGTATTGCATTAAAGCAGGAATATGATGGGTTGTTGATCAGCAATGTTCACGGGTTCCGAAATAGCCAGAAAAAATCGGATACGCCGACAAAAAATTAGCAAGTGTAACCTTATGGATTGCTAAATTATCTGTAAACTGTGGGAAACGGAGTTTTATGAAAAATATGATAATAAAAGGAGAACATCGCAAGAAGTACCATCGTGTTTTTATGTTTTTGTCAAGGCACAAGCGCAAATTCTCTGCTGAGAGAACAAATGAGTGATACACTTTATAAAGTGAAAGCATTAACAAATCGTCGAATTCTGACGGGTCACCCACGCTTCACGTTAGAGATGGAATGCGTAACGATAGACAGGGTTTAGCGGCGGAAGTTTAGTTCAGACGGTGTGGATTAAGTTAGAAGCGCTACCTCAAATTAAATAAGGTGAGTGAAATTATTCCCTAAACGTGTGTGTCACGCTCTTCTCTAACAGATAGAAGGAAATTAGAGTGTCCCGATGTACACTTGGATACGACCCGGGAAAGGATCAAAGAAAGAAATAGTCAAGTTCATATTTCAGCTTCTATGCGGCTCGCAGGTCTAGAGTAGGCGCTTCACCGCCAGACTTCGGACATTTTCAACCTTGGCGTGCGTGATACTGGTCCGAGGGTATCATAATTCAAAGAACAGATCTTTTGTTTGTAGAATATTTAAAGGTTCATTCAGTATTAGATAGGGGAAAATTCGGATGATATGGGGACTGAGATATCACTGAAGAACATTGCTTCTGTTCTGAGGCATTTCTGAGGGGTTCCAGCTGCACCCACAGCAGCGCAATCAGAAGGGTAGGAAGTAACGTTCCCATTTTTCGTTAGACTCAATTCATCAGGATTAAGTGACTGAGGTAGGTGGTAGGTTAGGTTAGACGAGCTGCGTTAGGTTAGGGGTGCGTTATAGTAGCGTATTGCTTACTTAGATTGCTACATCTTATAAAATGGGAACATTACCACCGGTCCCATTAGCTTATACGACTTAATTAAGCATGGATAGGCATGGGAATTAGGCATGGGAATGAGTTCAGCAGATATAAGCGACGGACGTTCACTCAGACCGGGTGGGTTACGTTATAAGAGCAGCATTAGGTTAAACTGAGGTAAATTGCAATAGTGTGGCGTGGGTTGGTTCATTTTGGAAAGTATAGTCATTATTCAACCGTGGAATTCCACAGGTCCCGCTAGTATCTCATAATTATTAGTAATTTTATGGACTCCTTGTCGCTGCAAAATCTCCTCAAGAGAAGGCCAATGTACGCGCTGTACGTAACCCGAAGCAAGACACTTGTAGACGAGGGCTTCCATCCCACCGGACCAGCGCAGATGGGACAATTTGTAAAAGAAGAGAAAAAGACAAAGCAGCAGCAGTAGTAGTATAGAAGTGGCAAAACCACCGTAGACGCGAATAGCAGCTTTCCAGGAAGTACATCGGGGATCCTCTGAGGACTGCGGCTATTCAGTACATTTGGTAACATCTCGATGGGCTCTGTGCATATTTTCGGTTTGTGTTTAATATGTGTCGCCAAAAGAGTACAGGATTACCGGGGCCGTAAAAACCGTACTGTCGTCTGAGTTTGTGCTCTTCTACAGGCGCGCTTGATTTTGCTGGTCAATATTTTTAAGGTTTTGGGTCATGTCTTGCTCGGGGGTTCAGACAGAAGCGAGGGCTGAGTTATTTTGAATCGTATCGCTTAAGGACGAACTGCCCATTACGTTGAGTCAGCTGGTATATACTCCCATTGTCACGTAATGAGATTAGTAGGCTTACAAGTGGATGTTCAACACATGAAAATGGATGCGACGAATCGAATTTAGCGCACTCATCTGAAATTATGAACGATCCACATCTCGAGCCTTAATTTTGCCGGCCAGCCGAACGCGCCCCAAGTTGAGCAAACCTAACTTATGCTATTATCACTATTCTTAATTTATTCCTTACCCACCTTGTGTAATGCCCGACACGTTATGCGTCTCGCCTGCCTTAACGCACCGCTTCAAACAGATGCACTTCGTTCTCCAAACACACCTCACAGTCATTTTGTACCTAAACACACTTAACTCATATGTTTCTCTCATCTGGATGCAGTGCCCAACGTACTAGGGGCGCAGCACCCTGAAGTATTCGGGGTTAGAGCTAACACACGGCAAAAATTTTACCGAGTCCGATAGATTTACACAAGGGGTCAGTCGGCGTTCACTCGTTAGATATGGTGCAGGTAACAATTTGTACAAATATGCTCGTTCAACATATTTTCCTTCCGTATGCGAGTTCGACAAAGAGACATATTACAGTTATAAATTGTGCGCAGATTACCACGTCTAACCTTACTCACCTTGTTTTACCTAGCACACCACATCTAACTTAGCGCACTAGAATTTTCCTTACACACCTAATTGCTTCTATGAGAAAAATAATAGACTGATTTTTACAATAATTACAGGTGATCCTAACTTTATCCTGCATCTCTTTAATCTAACACCCAATTAAAGCGGGGTTATTTAGTTTCAGAGCATTTACCTATATCACCTTTAATTCAATTTATAGAGTAACATTTGTCATGCCTGTATTTCCAGAATGACTTTTCTATGAATCGGTCATTCCACGCTGATGTCAACCTGAGGCTAAAATTTGAAAATTCATCAAAAGTAGCTTTTATAGGTACCAAATTAAAGCTGAAGACCTCTACTTTAAGAGTCTGAAAAGAAAATTCAAAAATGTTTCACCAAATTTTTGTAACACTCTGTCAGAGATGAACAATTTTGTACCCCATTAAGTACCGGGGAAAATCTATCAAACGAAACTTTGTAATTTTTGTACAATAGCTACATTACATGTACTTTAGATACTGTGCAATTTTCAGCTGCATAGATATTAGTCTATAAGTTTGGAGATAAATAGTGGTAGCAGTGAGGCAGCCAAAGAGAAAAAAACTGTGTCGGTTTGTAGTGAAGGCAGCAGTTCCAAAGCCATATCCCGTAGGGAATTGGCGTCAGGAGCTGCAGATGAAGTCGTACGTGAGGAGGAGGAAGATCAAACAGGTGGTAAATGGACTCTGGTCGGAAAAAGTAGAGGGAAGGGCAGCGTTAGCAGGGTGGGTGGAGCTTGTGGTTTGGGGCACAGGGGAGGCACCGGAGTACAGTCACGCAGTCCCCATGCAACCAACCAGATAGGCAGCAGCCAATTAGAAGTCACGGAAAAAGAACTATGTAGTGATAGGATGCCAGTGAGGCTGGGCTCACACTGCTGCCAACACGTGTTCGCAACAGCCATAGTGTTTTTTGAAAACAGTGTTGGCAACACCCACCTCTTCTTGAAAACGGGTTTGGGTGTTCGCGACTCTGTTACCAACATGGGATGCAATCATTGAGACACGCACAGTCGTAACGGTAAATTACCGGTCTCATTTTGAAACATTTATAGTTTTTACATGACGGGTGATATAGAGCAGGATGTTTTTCAATCTCCACCCACAATTGTTCATACCTATTCCATTCGGTAACAGACGCCATTTTTTATCACAGGACAATGAACAGTTTAATCAATTTCCTGTAAAATGTGGCAAAACAGAGTAATTATTAATATAGTCCAAGACTCAAAATTGTTTGTTCAATACACAAATTATTCTAAGTATATGTAATTACAAATCAACGATGCTGGGTAATAAAAAAATATAAAGCACCTTCTTCCGGTGCCAAGTTACGAATTGATCTGAAGCAATTTTCTTTCGAACACCCCAACCATCCTTCCAGCAGACAGTGTGAGTGTAGTCAGACTGGCAGTGTTCAGAACACGTGTTGCCAACAGTGTTACCAACAGTGTTACCAACAGTGTTTCCAACAGTTTTACCAACACCTCCTTCACAGATGCCGACAGCAACGGTGTTTTCGACTGTCTCGCCAACAGGTTTTGGCAACACTGTTGCGAACACGTGTTGGCAGCAGTGTGAGCCCTGCTTGAAACTCGTTGGAGACAGTATAATAGCACGGTTTGGAGAGCGAGTAACAGCATTAGTGAATGATTGCAAGGTACTGAGATGTGTGGGAGTGAAGAAGATAGGACAGGTGGCAAAGGAAGAGGGAGCCATGATGGAGGAGGGAATGCTAGTTCTTCAGGGTGGAGGCAATAGCTTGAAGGCTTAGAAGCTGCAGAAAGTGTGAAGGAAATTTTTGAGTGTGTAAAAGATGTGAGACAGAATAGATGTGTTGATGTGGCAGTAATGGCCCTTATGTCAAGGCCCAGTGAAGATAAAGGGTATGAGAGAGAACGACAGACTGCAAACCGAAGATTGTGTGAAGAGCTTGTGAAACCCAAGACAGGGGCACTCCATAGTGGGGAAAAAACACACTGTGAATTTTGTTGATGTGAGCCCATCACTAAATAGGAACCTGTATGCCATGGATGGGGTGCATCTGAATGATTGGGAGGGGGACTGAAGTAGCTCAGAGAAGAATAGAGCAGGTAGTTAGGGCAGGCGAGTTTAGGTACAGGATGAGGGAGTGACAAGCAGCGCAGTAGTGCCGTGGCAAATACAGTATGTAGTAAACTGCGCATAGGATGTGGGAATGTGAGAGGATAGGGACTTGGAAAGCTTGAAGATGTGTGTGAGGAGATGAACGTGCATGAAATTGATGTGGTAGGAGTCAATAGACACACTTACGCGCAGATGCTAGAGTGTGCAATGAAGACGATGATCTGATGTGTAAGGGGAGAAATCTACAGACTGTCAGTGGTGGGGGTAATTGGCCCTTACGGCGCGATAAAATGCTGGTCTAGAAGTAGAGGTTCTATTTAAAAGTAGGTAGGAGTGCAATGAGTGAGGATGTGCTAGTTGTGAAACTGGAATAGAGAAGTAAGTCTGAGTATGTAGTGAGGTAAGAGAGTTTGATGATTGTGGTATGCTACATTACTGTACAAGGGGAGAGGGCAGCAATTGAAAACAAGGGCAGGTATGCATGTATGCAACGAATTGTGAGAGAACACTCCTGTGAGCCTCAAATGATTAATTATGGGTGATATGAATGGACATATAGGGGTATTCTGGGGGAAGCAACGAATGGCAATGGGAAACTGTTGAATGAGTTTACGCATGAACTGGGTTTGAAAAATCTAAATGTGGCATTAGCTGAAGGGGCTGTAACATGGTCAGAAAGGAATACACAGTCAGCCTTGGCCTATGTTTTAGTGAACGAAGAAGCTAGGGCACTCGTGAGCAAGATATGAGTAGATGAGGAAGGAAAGTTCGATATTGTGACAGACCACAATATGCTTGTGGTAGAGTATGACAACCGCAAAGTAGAAAAGCAGAAAGAAACGAAAAAGACTAAGCGATGGAGACTGAGGGATGCAGACTGGGAGACATTTCAGTGTGAGCTGGGAGACATTGACTGCGATGGTGATGGAATTGATGAATTGAATGAGAGGTGTGTGCGAAAGGTGACTGAAGCAGCAATGAGGACGATTGGGTTTGTGAGAGGAGGCAGGCGTGGAAAGGATAAGAACTCGTTTACTACAGAGGTGAGTGATGCTAGAAAAGAACGGAAAAGAAAAAACAGAGAGTGTAGACGTTTGAGGAAGGTGCGAGAACAGAGCATTGAGGCGGAGCAGGTATGTCAGGCTGCCTGGGAGGCTTACGTACAGCAACAACAACAGACTAAGAAAGTTATTCGGGAATGCATGGTGCTGTCTGAAAGAGAGCGAGTGAAATACTTGGTACAAAAGGGTGAACGAGGGGGACAATCGAAGGCGTACGGGGTGAAGTTTGCTTTGGGGGCTAGACACAATTTGCCCGAATATTAAAAATTTTAAGAAATTTTTTAATTTGATGTATACTTGTCGAATCCACCTGTTGTGGCGCGGTGGTTACCTCAAGTAGAGGGCGAGTGGTAGGCGAGGCTTTTTACCCTATGAGTTTCAGGGACATTAAACTCTTGCGTGGTTTTAATATTTATTCAAGTAAACAAGGGCAAAGCAAGGTTCCGTGCGGTTACGAGCATGGGTATTTCAGGTAATGAGTTCGATGGATCTCGTCTGGAAGGAGTACGAGACCTATACGTGAGTACAGTAGGCCGGGGGTAAATTACAAGTATTCTGTATAGCTAGAGTGGCAACAGTGGCACTGGAGAGGTTGACAGAGACAGGGCAGAAGTTGCCTGTGTATTAGCTAGCGTCGAACAGAAATGAACGCGCGCACAAGTCGCGCCTCACGTTTTATGCTAAGGAGAATGTGATGTGAAACTGTGGGCGACTACCGTTGGGTTGCCCTCCAGACAGGATATGACTTTCAAGTGGTCAGAGAAAGTGTGCCACTGCAGTACTAAAGCAACTACTTTATAGATTTTCTTTGTACCAGCACGGATCTTAGAGTTAGCAAAAGCAGAAGGCGAGACATTGATACGTCGGGTGAAGGGGACCCTTCCCCTGAAAGGTGTCGACCAATTTCTCCCAGCGTCGTCGGGTCAGGGATGCCTGGCCTCTCGGTGCTTCAGTGTAGTAGAATGTGGGCCCCACTGTAGATTGTGGGCCAACAGTAGGACGTAGGTCCGGTAGAGTGCAGATTCCACAGTGTTGCAGGATCCACAGTCGAACGTACGTCCATAGTGGATGTTGTTCTTCAACACCACCATTTATCAGTTATTGATACATATTAAGAAGCAAACTATGATTTTACGTGCTTTTAGTTTTTACGCTATTTAAGACTTGATTTATCTATACATTTAAAAGAAATCGTTAAAAATTATTGATTACCTGCACCACAGCATATTAAAAAAAAACATCATTTATTATCTCGTAAACAGGGTACAGTGGTATACACCTATCGAGGTTTTCTTTGAGCCTTAATTCTAGAATTTTGAAGAACTGGTAGTGTGAAGAGCAGGAGAAGCAGTCGGTGGTAAGAGTCAATTTGGGATCCCTCGCCGTGCTTCGCCTGGCCTTTTCGATGCTGGAGTGGTTTACGCAGTGCAAATCCGTAGCGTGCCGTCCGGGGAATCGAACCCGGGTCTCCATTGGTGCGATGAAGAGTGTGAGGATGTCGAAATGGTCTGGCTGTCCATCCAGATAAACAAATCCAAATCTTTCACCGTCGGTAGTGTCTATAGGCATCCGAAAGCAAAAGTCGACGCTCTAAATACGCTAGAGCGATTATTTCAAAACCTTCTTGAGTCGAAAAAAAATTTTTATGTTCTAGGGGACTTTAACATCGATGTTTCCAACGGTAACGACTGCATGACTCGGCTAATACGGAGCTTAAACCTATCTCAGTTGGTGCATGAAGCGACAAGAATA
>LQNS02277964.1:19274977-19294980 GCA_001587735.2 Parhyale hawaiensis | reverse complement strand
TCTGGTGCAGTCAGGGTGCTCATTGAAGGCCTTGATCCGTATGGAGGTGTGGATCCGGTGGGCATGTTTCCTTTGTTTTATAAGCAGCTGGCTGATGTTCTTGCCCCCAAGCTTGCAGTGATCTTCCGGCGCCTGATACGGTAATAAAGTTTTCCTCGTTACTGGCGAACTGGGAACATTACTCCTATTCCCAAGGGTGCGGTGTCGCCCTATGTGGCCAACTATCGACCCATCACCCCGACGCCCATTTTGTTGAAGGTGTTCGAGAAGTTGATTGCTGGCAAGCTTGGTCGTTTTGCTGAGGTTAAGGGGTTGCTGCCTGCTGGTCAGTTTGCGTACAGAATTGGCGTGGGTTGTTGTGACGCTCTCTTGTCGGTATCACACCTTTTGCAATCTGCACTGGATTGCGGGTCGGAAGCACGCCTTGTCCAGTTGGAATTTAGCGCGGCGTTTGACAGGGTTAACCACAGGGGTCTATTATGCAAGCTGGAGTCCTTTGGTGTGGGTGGTAGGGTTCTGTCAATCATTCGCGATTTTGTTTCTGAGCGAACGCAGAATGTGTCTGTTGACGGCGTTTTGAGCGCCTCAGTCGGGGTGGTATCCGGCGTCCCTCAGGGCAGTGTGCTTGGCCCGCTTTTGTTTGTTCTCTATACTAGTGACATGTTCTCTTCACTCGAGAATACGTTGATAATCTATGCCAACGATTCCACTTTGATGGCGGTGATACCTGCTCCTCGCCTGCGTGATGCTGTTGCTTAGTCTCTGAATAGGGATTTGTCACGCATTAGCGCATGGTGCTCGGCCTGGAGTATGAAGTTGAATGCCATTAAGACCAAGTCGATGATTATCAGTCGGTCTCGGACACTTGTACAGCAGCATCCCCAACTGGAGATTGATGACACTTTACTTCAGGAGTCTAGCTCCTTAAAGATTCTTGGTGTTGTCTTTGATGAGAAGCTTACTTTTGAGCCGCATGTTAGAAGGTTGGTGTCACGTGCTTCCATAAAGATTGAGCTCCTGCGTAAGGTGAATTCCGTGTTTGGTGATAGTCTGGTTGCCCGCAAATATCACAGTGTTTGGTGATAGTCTGGTTGCCCACAGATGTTTTTATGCGTTTTTGCTGCCTGTGTTGGAGTATTGCTCACCGGTCTGGGCTTCAGCTGCTGACACTCACTTGCGTCTTTTGGATGGACTTGTTAGCTCAGCCAGCAGGCTGTGCGCTGATAATGATCTAGTGAATCTGTCCCACAGGAAAAGAGTAGCAGAGCTATGCATGTTTCATAAGGTGTACAATAATGAGAGGCATTGGTTGTTTTCTTCTCTCCCTGCCCTGTGCTGCGTGCGGAGCGCAGTCTTTCACTTTGGAGGCTGTCAGATGTAGAACTAATCAGTTCTGTCGGTGCTTCGTGCCATGGTCGGCTAGGGTTTGGAATTTGTTGCCCGCATTGGCTTTTGGTTGTGTTGGCCTGCAGGCGTTTAAGTCAGCTGTTAATGGTTTTTGCTTGATCTCCTTTAGCAGCGTTTTGGGCTTCCGGGTGTTGCAAGATGCTTCATTTAGGTTGTATTACCTGTATGACCTGGGAGCTCAAGCGTGAAGTTTTAATAATAATACGATGAAAACATGCCCCACACCATTACGCTACCTCCCCCTTGCTATATAGATGTTTTGACACATTACGGGTTCAGCCTGTCACCTGTTGCACGTCTAACATACCGTCTGCCATTAGATCCAACCAAATTAACTTTACTTTCGTCGCTGAAATGCTCTCTTTCCCAATTTTCATATCTCCAAACGATGTGCTTTTCCGCATATCCAAGTCTTGCTTTCTTATTCTTCTTACTGATAAGTGGTTTAGTGGCAGGACTGCGTGCCGTTTAACCCACCTGCATTGAGACGACGATAAACTGTGTAGCGAAACACTTCTATGTTGTAATTGACCTTCAGCTTTTTAGAAATTCCTGCTGCAGTTTTGAAGGGATCCCTCTGGGCATAGCGTTACACAATCCTATGTTGTTGTTGTTGAGTTGCCTCCAAGAGGGCGGAGTTTAAACACCACCCTTTCTGACCGCCTGGAGGAAATAGTGATGTCGTTTGATGAACCTGCAGGCAAGTATTGCAGGCCCTGGTCCACGTTACCACCTAATTGAGGCCGCGCCACAAACGGACCATAGTCCTTAAAAGACCAAAAAGGGGAGGGTTTGAGTGAAGAGCAGTGGGTCACGCCGGACCCACACGGCAGGACACGCTCTCGCTCTTCCTCCCACACTCCCCAACAAGCCACCAAGCAGGGCACAAGCCACCGCTCTGACCCGATATTGCCGGGTGCGCGGAACAGCAGGGCACGCCCCGCCCAAAGGCCGCCGGAGACAGAGAAAGAAATCAAGCGCGGACGCGCCCCACTGCGTGAGCCCGGCACCACACTGCATCATTCCTTGCTGCATTTGGGGGAACTGCGGTCAATGCAGCAAGTTAGGTACCGTTGCTGGTCAAATTCTCGAGGAAAGTGGCCATTAAGCAACAAGAAACGTTTGCTCTAGCCCTTGGGAGGTGAGGCCTGAATATAAATTACAAGCCCATTGAGTACTTAGGGCGGTTTTCATAATTCTATCAACTCGCACGGTGGTTTTTCGAGGGCGGCCTACAGATACCGGTGATTCCAGCTCTTTATTTTCATCATAGAGCTTCAAAGCACGAGCAACAACGCTCTTGGATCGGTTTACCTCTCTTGATATGGCCGAAAGAGTCCTTCCTGAGGACCTGAGCTTAACAATTTCTTCCCGCAGCTCAGGAGTAACTTTCACGTGAGGTGNATGTTTCTAGAATGGTGTAATCGTAAGGTTGGCAGTTCTAGAAGTCATGTGCACGAATTTGAATGTTGCCAGCCAGATGACCGGGATAAATGTGAGAATGTTTTAGAGATGATCGTTCTCTTATTTTGCACTGTTCAATTTTTGTTATTGTTTGTTAGATTGCATTAGGAAATATGTTAAATACATTCCTTGAGGCCCCATTAAAAGATTAACCTACTGTACATGGATAAACTTTATTTTGAAATAATGAAAATCGTTCTCTTATTTTGCCCGCTAGTGTAGATTGACGGCAACATTTGTGAAGAAATCCTTGAAGTGATGAGCAATTTCACTGTCATCTGTAATTTTAGTGCCATCTGTATTATAATAAAGACCGATGTGTATTTATCTGTTCATCTGTTAAGGTTTGTTTATCTGTTTATTTATTGATCCATATCTGTCACGCATCAACAAAACAGATAGGCGGAAATTAGCCCAGATTGGAGGTATTGGTCGTTCTCTCAAGTTCCATTAAAAACTGATTAGTAGAAAAAAGGCCTCGTTGCAGATGATGGCAAACTGGTGCCCGGTAGATGGTGTAAATTTTATGGGTCCAGCTGAAAACGAATTGGTAGAACTCTGACGAGGTTGCAGTTGATAGCAAACGTATCTTAATCAGCGACAGTTGCAATTCCGACAATGAGGATATCGAAGGTTTAGTCTGATTTGAACGAGTATTGCCTTCTCCATACATCGAATCTATGGCAAAGTATGAGATGACTTTGTGTCTGAATGTACTTCTTGCATTGCAGATAGTTGAAATCGCAGCACTGAAGATCTTGTATCTGAAGCTTCCATTAGCACTCTCATGCATCATGGTTCTTAGTTCCTTCCTTCAGAGTATTTCGTAGTACCAGTTATTCTGCCAACCTTAATGCAGTGGTCGATGAAACAGCTTTCGCAAAGCAGCAAACTATTGGACCTATAGGCCATCCTACCGTATCCTTGATACCAAATCGAAACCATACCTTTGAGCTTTGCTGATTGCAGTGAATTTTCTCCATGTCAGAGAGAAAAAGTTTCGATGTTGTGTACTTGTAAAGCGGTAAACGCTCACCTCCAGGGGCTTTTAGGTTAGCAGTTACAAGTACGAAAGATTAGTATGATCAATGAAGAACGGCTCATCACAAATTATTCGCTGTCATATTTTGACAGCGCGGGCCCTCTAGTTAACAATAATTGCTTTTACTCTGTTCATTTCTGGTTCTTAGATAAAAGTTTATAACATGCCAAGTTCTTTTCATATCGGAATCATGCTCTGCAAAGAGATTTTTGTAATAATCTGCTTATGCCTTTTTTATTAAAGAAGTGAGACTATTTCTATACTGCTTCATGATATCGTTGCTAATTATACCAATTTTCTTTAGTTTAAAATACTAAGATTGTTTTGATGGATTTTAGCAAGCAATGAGTGAGCCATAGCTTTTGAAATCGTTTTAATGAGATGAGTTTGGTATTTAACTGAAAAGTTTGGCAGTAAAGTTCATCAACTTTTGCTATGAACGACTCTGTTTTGGCATTTTGTCATTTTCGTACAATATACTGTATCGAAATTAGTAGGGTCCCGAATGCCTCTTCCGCAAGAGATATTGCAGTTTACCGCAGTTCCTGCTGACGAAGTTAGTTTTGTAAAGTTAGGTAGGGTCTCTACTTTTCCCTTTCTGTTCTGTGAGGTGGGCTGTCGATCGAGATAGCCGACCTAGTACGCTGACCTCAGGTTTCTCTCGTGTGGAAGGCCACAAAAGGAGCCGTCCGCTCGAGTGTCTGTTTCTATTTTATGCGACTTTTACTCGCCAGTAGCAGCGCCCTGAGCCAACTGAGTTTTTTCGGCAGGAATTCCGAGATAAAGTATTCCTACTGATGGAAAGCGTAATATTTTCAGTTGGGCTTCACCCTTTAATCGCCTGGCTGCGTCTAGGGTGGTTACTCACACTGAATCTAATAATAATATCAAAATTAGTGCTGCATAAATTATTCAAGAAATTTTTAATATTAACCACAGAATGCTGTCGAAAAGAATTTTTTTTACTATTTAGATTTACATTTGAGTATAAAGGCATTAAAATGAATATTGGGCAGTGATCCATGACATCCGCCGTAAGTATTCCAATATTATTATTATTATTAAATCACACCAGACTGGCGACGTAGGAACGGAGAAATCCATGAGTTTAACAAACCCCCACGCAACCAGCCAAGCGGGTGGAGAAAACAAAAGAATGAAAAAAGAAGATCTGAGATCACAGAGTAATAGCTCTGTGTACAGATCGTTTAAAGCTGCCAATACCTGCACCAGCAGAGCCAGGACCATCAAGACCATTCCAAACATCCACACACGATGAAAAAAAACGAACGGGAATACTGGCCCATACGGCATCGCAACGGTTCCAAGGCAAACTTATGAAGAGCATCAGTACGCCGGAAATAGCTTGACAATACCGATATATTAACTAGAATTTAATAAAACCGATGTGTATTTATCCTTTTGTTTATTTACTTGTTCCTTTTCTGTCACGCTACAACAAAATAGATAGGCGGAAATTCAAAAACTCAAGCATAAAGCTCGAAGAACAACCTTAAGTCAGCATTTCTTTCCCTATTTCATAGTCAGCATTTGGAATAGACTCCCTTCCGACGTTGTTGGTGCGGAGTCGGTCAACTCTTTTAAAAATCATCTTGACATACATTGGGAGAGACATCCTCCACAGCTAAGAACTCCTACTCCACGAGTCGCAAGTACTTAACGGCTAAAGTTTCACAGGCCATTTTAAGCTGACTTCTTCTCACTTCCGCTCCATCTATATAACTAAGCTACGCATATCAGCGGCCATCGATCCTGCTTGCGGGCATTCATGACCATCGCTTTGGCGTAGATTCTTCTCCCCCCTTCTTTTTTGTTTCTCCTTTTTTCTCTTTCGTCTTCCATTTTTTCTCCTCTCTTTTCTCCATTCCTCTACATCCTACTAACATAATGGCAATAGCTCATAGAGCGCCGGGGTGTAAGTCCCGGTGTCTCTTTGGGAATGGGCCTTTTGGTTCGTCTACTGCCGCCTATCTAATCTAGGTCCTTTCTGCCGACGACCTGCCCGCTCTTGTCTAGGCAGCCTTTTCCTTGTTTCCCCCTTTCGCTGTCCCTTTTCTCCCGCTATCCATTCTACTAAGTGGACGATATCCATCCCAACCCCGGTCCCGCCTGTCCCTGCTCAGTCTGCTCGCGGAACGTCACCCGGGGTTGGGCTTCTTTTTTTTTTTGTGTTCCGCCTGCGCGTGCTGGGTCCACATGCGCTGCTCTGGCCTTTTCAGCGCGGCCAGCTACCACCCAGACTGGAGGTGCCCCAGTTGTGCACCTTATCCCCCTCGGCTCCCCTCACCCCCTCCCGTCTCTCCACTCTCTTCCCACCCCACTAACGCCCCTCCGCTCATCGTTATGCAATTTAACTACAATGGTCTCCTACATGGTAGCTCCGAACTATCCGCCTTCCTACATAGTAGCAACATAGCCATCGCAGCCCTCCAAGAGACCAAACTCACTCCCAGCTCTTCCCTCCCCGTCTTCCCCGGTTACACTCCAGTGAGGAAAGATCGTCCTGCCGCCAACGGCGGTGGCGGTCTCCTGTTCCTAATCAGACAGGACATCCCCTATCAGCAGGCCACCACTAACCACCTATTCCCCAACGACCACAGCCGACTTGTCACAGTCACCCTATGTTCCTCTTCCCTCACTTTAATCAACATATACTATACGTTCCTCCAGCCACATATTGCCCCCCGAGATACAGGCTCGACTCTTCCGCCCTTTTTGCCGACTCCTCGGCTGGGCTGACACCCTCATTATGGGTGACTTTAGCGCCCACAGCACTGCCTGGTATTCTATAACCCAGGATGCGCGGGCCGCCGCGCGGAGTTAGGAGATCAGTGCCTCCATCAATAATGAACCCTACTGTCTCCTCAATGGCGACTCGCCCACCAGGGTCCCTCGGGACGGTCCGGGCTCCTCCCTGGACCTGACCGTTATCTCAGCTCATCTTGCGGGCTCCTCCCTGGACCTGACCGTTATCTCAGCTCATCTTGCACTCGATTACTCCTAGTCCACCACTACCACCCTCTCATCCGATCATCTACCCATCTTGATCACAGCCGAGTCCAGTGACTCGACCCTCTCTGGTCCCAAACGCACCTTCGTTCACTTTAGGAAAGCCAACTGTAAAGAGTTCACTCGCGAGTGTGAGGAACTTATTACCTCCCTCCCACTCCCCTCCTCCTGTAGTGGCGGACTGAAGGCCCTCAATCGGGCCCTCTTATCAGCTGCTAATCACCACATCCCGGCCTGTCATCGCAAAGAATATATCCCCCGATTCACTCCGGACGCCAGATATACCATCTCCCGCCGTGATCACCTTCGCTCCACGTCTCCCCACGACCCCTCCCTTCCTCAGTTACAACAAGAAGTGGATCGCCTCATCTGCCGTGCAGCCCAAGAGTCCTGGAAACAAACGATCCAAGATTGCGACCCCAAGAGTAACCCCATTAAATTCTGGTCTCTGCTTCGCTCACTTATCAGGCAAGCAGTCCTCTGTCCCACGCAACCAGCCTATATCTTTTGGAACCCACACGTTCACCCACAACGGCGATATAGCCAGGGGCTTTTGCAAGCAATTTACTGCCACCTCTCCCCCTGCTCTAGCTACCTCGCCCAGACTGGTCAGGCGTCTACTTCGAAAGCGCCACCTATTGCTCACGGTTTCTCCCCTTTTACTCCCGCTCAAGTCCGTGAGGCCATAATCGCCTCAGGGTCCTCCACAGCTGTGAGCCCAGACCAACTGTCCATTCTTCATCTTAGGCATCTGGGTCCGCAGGGTATCACCTATCTTACCAGATTCTACAATGTCTCCCTTGCTCACGCAGACATCCCCGCCTTATGGAGGATAGCTGTCATAATTGCCATCTTAAAAGTTTAAAACCATCTAAACCTGCTGACAAAGGATCATCTTACCGCCCAATATCGCTCCTGTGTCCCGCTGTGACAGTCCTGGAGCGCCTTCTCCTGCCTTTCATTAGTGATGCTCACCAACCAGCCCCTCACAATTGTCACCAACACGGTTTCCGGACTATGCACTCCACCACATCTGCTCTACTTCTTTTGGCCTTCCAAGCAACCCGCGGTATGAATAAACCCAAACCCCACGACCTCACGGTGGCTTTGCTGATTGACGTCAGCAAAGCGTTCGACACCGTTCCCACTGATGGCCTCCTCTTCTCAGTTTCTGGCACCACACTCCACCGCAACGTTGTCAGATGGCTCGCGGCTTACCTCAGGGGATGAGCAGCCTACTGCCTCTATAACGGTTCCGGGCGGGGGTTCCTCAGGGCTCGGTCGTCTCGCCCTCCCTGTTCAATCTCTACGTCTTCGACTTCCCCATCCCTCGGGACCTGCTCTGCTGCCCCTCTGTAACATCTTATGCCGACGATTTCACTGTCGTGGCGTCCCATCACGATCCTCTCACCGCTGCAGCCGCTTTCTCGGATCACTCTGCCTCAGTCAGCAATTGGGCAGCAAACAAGGGCCTTACAATATCAACCTCCAAATCCAACTCAACTCTATGGACAACCGACACCCATCAGTCAACACTTGACCCCGGCGTCATTATGAACGACTCTGCCCTGCCTCTGGAGCGCCGCCCCAAAATCCTCGGCGTCACTTTTGACACCCACTTCACCTTTACACTGCACATCACTTCCACAGCCGCTCGAGCCTCCAGCCGCCTCAGACTGCTCAAGGCCCTGGTGGGCACTCGCTGGGGCCAGTGCAAGGAGACCCTGCTTCTCACATACCGGGCGTTTGTCCGACCTCTCATTACCTACGCGGCTCCAGTATGGTATCCTGGGGCTCGCCAGTCCGCGGTTCGCAAGCTGCAGACGGTTCAAAACGCCGCTATCCGCACCGCGACCGATTGCCTCCTCCTGGCTTCCGTGGACCATCTCCACGCTGAGTCCAAGCTGCTGAGGATCGATGAATCTCTCGATCTCCAGTGCCGTCAATACCTTGTTTCCGCCCTTCGTCCTGAACACCCAGCCCACTCTGTTGTCACCGCACAGGCTTCCTCTCGTCTCATCCGCCACAACTTAGCAACCAAATTCCAACCCGACATCAACCACTTACTTACTGATGATATCATGCCTTCCCCAGAGTACCGCTCAGCGATTTCCTCCCTTCACCGATCTGCCGTACAAGCTTCACTAGACCGCCTACCCGCTAACAGGGTTCTGGGCTCTGCCCCAGCGGAGATTTCACCCGATGAGGCGGTCCTCTCTCGTGCGGCCCGTTCCACTCTATCACAGTTGCGCTCAGGTTTCTGCTCTGCCCTGATGTCATACCGGACTGGCGGATTCGGACTCCTGCCCCGAGTTCCACCTCGCCCCCCTCACCATCAACCACCTGTTTGAGTGTCCCGCCCACCTTACCGCCCTCCTTCCTACCTCTCTACGGGATAGCCCTTTATCTGTGACTGACTTCTTATGCTCCCTGCCTTCCTTTTCTTATCTTCCGTCACACGCCCGACCCCCGCCTGAGCCACCCCCTACGTAACTACAACAACAACCGTTATGAAGCGGGAAGGGACATAAGCGCGCACCATGTCAGAGAGAAGCCGATTAAAAGTAGACCCAGGATCAGTAGACTCACAACACCCCTAGGTAGCGCAAGGATGGCACCAGAGACAGCATCCCAATTCACTCTGGACTTCAAAAATATTTCACGCCTAACAGTGACTCTGGGGACCCGTTGACGAACCTGCAGCTTCGCAAATAGGTCCCCATGGTCCGAGGAACCAATGGGAGATACCACTGAGACTCCAGCCAGATCAGAAACATCAGTCATCAGTAGGTCAAGAACACCTCCTAACAAATGGGTAGGACCCTCAACCAATTGTTCACAACCAGAGGCACTCGCGAAGTCGAAAGCGATATGACCATGGCAATCAGTCCTCCCAGAGCCTAACCATTCCACATGGTGACAATTAAAGTCACCCATAAAGGCAAAAGCAGAACGCCTATCCGACGACTGAAGCCATTGCATCCAGGAGACAATCAAATACCCTATCATCAGCAGAAGGGCTGCGATATACCGAGAACAAATACAAGTTTCTAAATCAGCCACAGACTCGCAGCACCATCATCTCGCAGCATGGACACTCATATTCACTCTGCCTGGACACAACAACATCCTTTCGACCGTAAGCAGCCAAACCCCTAAGTCCAGGGAAAGAGTCACGCAACCGCAGCACCGGCTTTTCAAAGCTCGGGATCATCAGCTCAGAAACATGGCGATGGCCTGAGACGAGCGTCTCCGAACATAGCACAAGGTCATAATTGGAAGAGGCTACAGCTAGTTCAGCCAAATTACCATATCAACCCCGAACATTAGTGCACAAGATCCGGCAGGAGCGAGACCCAAAACCACGAGGACCGGGGTTCTCTTCCACGTCCGGATATCTAGTTATCAGGCACGCAAAGGACAATAAAACACATACAACATAAGCAAAGGGAATCATCAAAAAAATAACAAAAATAGCAAATCAACAGTCGTGATAACAACGAGAGCGGCCAGCTATCCACGCGCCCCAGACCCTGCCATCACCAGTACGGGCTTTGGCCGAAAAGAGGAAGAATAGAAAGGAAAGGAAAAGAGCATCAGGTGGGGTACTACCCGAGGGAAGAAAGAGAGGAGCAGACTGCGAAGGACTGAGTACCCAGCTATGGCACCAGCCTGTTCATCTCCTCTCAGGAATGCCGTTGGAATAAAAAGGTCTTATCCACCTTTAGAGTGGCATTTCATCCAACTCAGGGGCTACCTAGAGCCACAAAAGCCAGCTCATACAAACTGTTGTGTTGTTACTGATGGGGCAACTATATTTTTTATCTTTTCCACCATTTTAAATAAGCGTCTTTGAAAACTCACAGAATGTAATTTATTAACGAGTATATTTCAATCACAATTTGTGGTAAAAGGGTAGCGTGTCTAACTTTCTTATAATTCGAATTTTGACTCATACGAGAGGGATCTCTCGAAATTAGAAAATAATAAATATTAATTAGGTCAATTATCATGTCAATTATCATGTCAATTATTAATAACTTGTCTTATCAATAATTATTTATATTGTAAATGGCTCGAGCAGAGGCCCAATTCAAAAACAGGGGTCGCACAGCAAAGGATGAATAATGACAAGAAATAAAATGACATCTATATATTCAGTGTTCACTAGCGGTACTGATACAATGCAACTTTTTCGAATACCTAAACACAATGTGATCATTATCTACGATTAGGTGCAAAAGTCACATAACGCACTCCTACCGCCTTCTACACATCTCACCGGAATTTGTTACCCCCCTATCTTGGATACATCATTCGGATACTTAACTCAATATTGTAGTGCGGCTGTCGTGATCTGGTCCTTACGCCGCTCCCTCTGTACGGTAGACCTTTCTTCAGTGGGCGTCTGGACACTGAGCTGCTTTGATAGGCTGTCCTATGTTTTTATACCCGCATTTTGTGCGAAAGTAAACAGCCAGCCGATCTGTACTCGCTGACAGTTTTGACCCTCACAGCCTTTGAATTGTGGTTGTCTACTCAACTATTTATCCCTCTAATTAACTAACTGTGACGCCTAGCTCAATGATTTGTAAAACAAATTACAGGTATCGTGGTATTGCAGCTATTTAATGAATTTTCCCGCTTCTACATTTCCTAGTTTTGATGCTATTTGTAATAAATCGAGATTGGAGTGCGAGGCTATTCTAAGCTCTGATTACTCTACCTTGACGGGTTCCATGGGCCTATACACTAATATCAAGTCTATGTGTATACCCTACCTATACCTACACATACATAAATGTTTGCGGCATAACCTGGTTTGGCTGCGATCGTCCAAAAAAGGTACCTGCACAAACTCAAATTAGACGTTCTTACGACAAGCGTCCCTTGGATGAGCTCTTATTGGCGGGGCGCAGGTGCGGTGCTTGCTGATGTCACAGGCGTCCCTCAGCTCATCGTGCGTACCTCCCGGCCGGTGTCCTTGCCGGTTGCCGACTTGCTATAACTGCGTAGTAGCTGGATGCTGGTTTTTGGTGGTAATTTAGGTATGTTGTGTCATAACACACGACATCCCTGCCCCCCTTCGAAACGGGTCCATAACTGAGCCCTTTTCGTTTAATCCTTCCTTTCCGCTTTGGCTCAATATCTTCCATCGCCAAATGCGCCACAGGTTCCGTTGCTTCTCTTGTAATGGCGTAGTTGTTTTTGCCGGAGTGCGTGGATCAATCTATATCAATAAAGTGCTCTGGGGGTACGCTGGTGTACGGTTCGAGAGGTCCTTGTTGTCGATTCCGACGAGTGCAGGTAATATGGTAGTGTACTTGTTTTATACACGCCGGAACCGGAACCTCACTCAGTTACTCGACGCTCGGGTGAGGCCTACATCTGGCGCCAAATCTCGACTCGACAGATGCGAGGTCATCCTTGGACGTAATTATAATGTCAATTCCGGCGCTTCTTCATCTCCGTCCGTTCCGGTGATCAGTTCGTCACTTTCCTTCCGGACGGCGTGGCGGGGTCGAGCCGTCCTTGGCTCGCGTGCGGTTTCCGGGCTTCGTTGTCGACCTGGTCCATTACGAGCAGGCTCTGCATCGTGTGAAGATGTTTCATTGTGTGCTGCAATCGGTACAAGTTTGTTAGAACGTTTCAAGAGAGATAATTCGAGTGGTGTCGGTGAAATAAACGAGTTAAGTATCGAATAGTCAATCAGTGGAGCCTTCCGTGGAGATGGGCTGAAGGTTACAAGTTTTTTTATGTTAATTAATTCTAGGAATACAAAATTACGCCAGCCATGAAACTGTTCACATTTTACATTACGGTCTCTCCCGACAAGGGACACCATTGATTAATTCTATATTTTCTTTCAGTACGTACATTTATATATATTATATTTTAAATATTTTTTATTAACTTAACAGTTTACATCACTCTGACCAATGGCCAGGCTCCGTTAATTACATTTAACAGCTTAAGCAATCAAACACGCTCCGTTTAATTCAACGGACACCACAGTGCAATACATATTTCTATGGAATTGAAATTATACACATTTGTTATTCCAATGGTCCCAATTTGAGGTTTGGCTTACACTTCCAGTATCACAGCTCCCCAAAAGTTTTTTTTCTGTTTGTTTATATGGTTTCCCTTTTTAGAGGTCTCGTCTAGTAATACAATATTATTGATAATTTTTGAATGTTACCCTTAGATTTTTTATAATGCGACAAAATTTCCTATATTAATACACCTATATGTGTGTATTTAAGCTATTCCTGAAATATTAATTCTTTGATGATCACGGGGGCGAGGCCCTCCCTAATTTTGATCTGAAAGTTTACCTTATAACTGCTGATAGAAAGTCACACTTATTATAGCCCCGATCATTAAAAAATTTAGTTACTGCAAGCAAAATACAATGAGGGTTTTAGATGATTCACAGGCCGTCTCGGACCTGTTTCCTGTACAAATTGATTAGTTAGGAGCTGCAAGAGAGGCTCAAGGCAAGTTTGTTATGAAGCGACTCGGGTTCCGAGTCAGTATACATCTGCTGCAGCGCTCTTTGCCACACCGTTCGGTGGGCTCATTGATGTCAGGTACTAGAGTTTGTGTCCCAGCATCCGTAGAGTTTAGGGCGCCGCCCACTTTCTGTCGAGCGGTTGGCGTGTGGGGGAAACTACATATTTTCGCCGCTCGGTGTCGTCCTAGTCGTGCGATCTAGGAAGATAGCTTGCGACTACGGTATGTAAAGCCTACAAGTATTTTCTAATAAGATTGTATATTTGAGAGGAAAGTGCCAACTCGTGATACCTCGATATCGCGGTTCTTAGTCTTAGAATATTTACTTATTTCGAAGGCCTATGCTTAAAATCAATTTTCGAGTGAACAAATGCGAAATAGAAATGATGCTGACTGCGGCGAATTATGGTTGTAATGTTATTGTTGAGTACCTCTTATTCTTGTGATAAATCAAATTTTAATTTAATGTTTTTCTACATTATTCGTATTATTTGACTTACTCCACTAAATGCTTCGGGTTCAACGCAAGGAAATACGTTGCTATATTTTGGGCCCACGTTTTGAAATAACATCTTGGTCACTAAATTTTTATGAAAAAAACCCTTTTAATGGAACTTCTTATGATGACTGAACCGCTGAAGGCGGGTAACATTTTAACCGCTGAAAGACAAAATATTCTCTACTACTTGATATGGAAAACACACAGTGTTGTTAATTGTGTTGAACGGCCGAATTAGATAGTTTAGTGCAGTGGTTCCTAAAGTGGGCGTGAGCCCCCCCTGGGGGCGTTGGCGAGTTCTGAGGGGGCGGTGAGGCTAAAAGGGGCGGCAGGAGGGCGGTGAGGCTAAGAGGGGCGGTAGGGGGGCGTTGAGGCAAAATAGAAGCTAGAGGAGGCTCCAGATTACATTTGGATTTCACATGCACTGAAGTAAAGAAATGCATCATTGCATTTGCATGATATTGAAGATGGATCTGCTTCAATATATTGAATAAAAGCGTAGCCCTGCTATTTAGCAGAGTAGTTAATGTTGTAGAATGCGTAGGCACGTTAATTAGAAGCTTCTACAGAACAGTTGAAAAGGACTTGCCAAGTTAAAGAGCAGATTAGTCTACAAGCAAGTTATTTGCAGTGGTATCAGCGTTGCTGAGGTGTGCGAATGTTGCTTGTTAACCCTTCTGTATGTGCAATAATTCATGTACCAGATGAACAAGTTTTTTTCTACAACTCAAACTATTACTCCACGTGCATAACAATTGCGTAAACTGTACGGCAAGAAGAACATTACATCGATCTCGCCCAGGGATGTAGAGTGCTAGTTGAATCAGTTTCGAACCGTTTCAAAACTTTTAGCTTTCTTGACAGTATCAAATGTCTGTAGACTTGCTGAAATGCCCAGCTGATATCCTACGCTTACTAGCCCATGAAAAATGAGTTAATAAATTATGTAACAGAGAGCAGATTTCATATTTAATTTACTACTTAGAGTAACTTTTTCATTACAGAAGAGTGAGCCCAGCAGATGCCATAAAAAATTACAAATGTATTGCAAATTAGTTCCAAAAGTAATGCGTCATATGTTAAATTCAAAAAGTTGAAGAGCTACAAAAGTGAAATTGGCACCATTAAACTAGCAAACATTTCTGCTCCAGAATTTACTTTTCTATATATCACTACTATTCTCAATGCACTTTTGCCAGCGATGAAAGAGAGCCTTGGTGCTTTGGTAGTAAAAGTCAGCGCCTGTCAAGGTCATTTTATCACGGCTGCAATTACGGCGTTGTTGGGAAAATGCTCCCCACGTCATGCGTCCTTCCGAGATCCAAACAAGTGGAAGTCTGGCGGCGCCAGATCGGGACCAAACGGTGGGTGAGACACACATTCTGTGGTTTTCAAACTTGTGTGCTCTCTGGCGTTATCGTATTGCTGAGTAAAGGTTTTCATTTTGTTGACATTTGGTTAGCGTTTGGTGAACGTGACGTTTAGAGGTGACTGTCGCTGTGGTTTCAAGAACGAGGCACCCTTTATTTTCCGGTATTGTGGCTGTGCATGATCGTCCGAAGCACACTTTGACACTTTCATCTCTGTCGCCACTTCAAACTCGGTAAACCCATCTCCTAACTGTACGGACATCAACTGCATCGGCTTCGTAATCGTTCACAAGACGTCTGTTGATGTTGATTGGTTCAATTTCTTTCTGTATGGATTAATTCATTGACGTATTTTTGCTTTCAACGCACATCCATGCCAGATTACTTTTTTAGAGTGTCACACCTTCAATATGTGCAGCAGACATATAAGACTTTCAGGTCATAGGTGCAGAAGTTTAGTCACTATAACGATGCAATTTGCTACCATGTGTGATTCCTTCCGGCGGTTTAAAATATGAGAGGCATTGCTTTCGGAACGACCCTTACTATGCGTGGCTACAGTAGTGCAACACTTTCTTGGGCGCATCAAAATAATGGGTGATAAAGAAAAACATGCCATTCCACACATGCGGAAAATATTACAGTACAATTAAAAAATGAATTATATCTCACTCCTTCGATATTATATCAGTAATAATTCTTAGGATTCCATGCGCTGTGAATAATGGTGGCATGACGGCCAGCGGTGGATCTACACATATCTTGGTATTGATTCTGATGCTGCTGTAGCAAATAAATTGCACTTGCTTGCGTGATATTTAAAAAAAAGTTGAATGCCGCTATTTCCACTTTGACGATGTGTTTTCATCCTCACAAAGCCGCTCAAATTTGTGGTCGAATACATAGTAGGCCTACGATCTATAGCAGTATCAGCGATACGCCCCAAATCATCAAATATAACTTGATGCTGCTGCAATATAGCCTCGCGGACCTAAGAGCTTTCCTGAGTGCCTTTTCCAGAGGCGATGTTGCCGCTGGCTGCTGCTCCTGGTGACAAGGTAAGTTGGTAAAGTTAGGTAGTCCTCAAATCTTGCCTATCAGTTCCGTGAAGTGGACCGCCAAACGCCAAATGTTACTGACCCATCCCATCCCATGGGACTTATGCCTGCCCCCGCGCTGGGGGCCACGGTAGTGACCTTCTGTACAGGGGTATCTCTTTCTATCTCCGTCTCTTTTTATTTTTTCATCTCTTTACCTAGTGCGACATTGCTGAGCAAACGGCCGTACCGTATAGGATTGGAGATGCTTTGCACCTTATTTCCTGTCAGTAGTATTGTACTGGCTCTGGGCACGTTGAGACCAATAGAACCTTATTGAGTTCGCCTTAAGCAAGGGAATTTTTGACAGAAAACCAGAGTCATAAATCATTGATAATTAGGCTGGAGGCGAGAGTACCGGTATTGCTCGCAGCCCTTGTAAACCATTATCCAATACCAATTGCTATGCTGCTGCAAGCCCCTCTAATAATTTTGGGTGCCATACTAGTACAGAGACGGGCGGTCTACGGAGCTATCAACGGCGATAGAATATGGGAGAACAATTAACTCAAATTTAGACTTTGTGATCGAGGACCTCCAGGGGGAAGTGTCCAATAATCAACCCGCTCCAGTACCAAATGCTATTGATTTGAAGTGAAGCCAAAATACAGAAAGTAGATGGTTAGAATAAAAAATGCCTGACTGCCATGCAGCATTGTGGATCAAGCAAAAATCGTTGGGCATTAGTGCAATCACCTTGCTTTTTTGCAAGAAAAGAAATAAGTTCAAAATTAATTAAAGAGAGCATCTGCAACTCCTCCTAAGCAAGACAGTTGTGTTGAGAACCTAATGTCCCTGCACGGGGTGCCACAAGCCCATCTATCTCATTGACAGAGAGCTATGATCAGTGAAATATGTTACCATGATTTGTGGCGAGATCTCTATATACTGTATTCGTTCATATTGCTGACAAGTAAATGATAAAATTGGTTGCTGATCTGGGTTTTTTATTTTTCATGACATTTAACTTCTCTTTAACCTTCATTCCAGTTCAAATCTTACTAAAAAATGCGTGTTCGAATGTTTATTGTAATTGGCGACTTGGGCGGGAGGCGTTTGTATCACACCTGGCTGCCAAGGGGGCACTAGTCCAAAAAAGTTTGGGAACCACTGGTTTAGCGGAATTTGCTGCGGAAAGCTGCCTACTGTACTTTCTCCTCGATCATTCTAACTTTTTGTATTACTTTGCTAACTGTTGCTGGGTCCCAGGTGTCATCTAAGGCAAGATTTTGACAATTTACACTGTTCCTTTGCATTTTCTGTTATGAATGTCACTTTGATACGGAACTCTGTAAAAATGCATCCACATCGATGTCTCCATGAAACGTGGGAATTTCGTGTTGGGCATTTGCGGCCATTTTGAAGTTAGTTTAATCATTTAATATCCGTTACGACTGGACTATAATTTGAAAAGGTCGCTGCAATTTTATTTGAGTCGTATTGAAAGATTGGTCAAGATTTCCGGCAATGGTGTTTCCAAATAATTATACAGTGTTACAGAATACAAACAGCACCGAAATATTATGCAATCCGAATGATTTATTAACGCTCTCGAGCATAAAACATAGCAGCCTATGTGAAAAGTTCACCACCTATACGCGAGCAACACACTCACTAGCAATTGTAAGCCCTCATCACTCACACACAGATTCGCTGTAGGCACTCGATATTACACACAGATAAGTACGCAGCTCGTATGATTCATACGCACTGGCACTATGAGCGCTAAGTAGGTCCGTATATCTAGTCTCGTGACATGAGACGACGGGGCTTCACAAGAATTATATGTACACCGATATATTGATGCGTAAATCATATAATATACAGTAAACGACAAGCACCATCAACAAAATAATTAGCGACGTAATTCACGGGTTACAGAAATATAGGCACTACGAAATATTCATGGATATCATTTATACATTCACTGAAAATATACGCACGCTGTGACATCCGGTTACATTAATTATATGCCTGACACATTTATATACGCTGCTAGTATCTGAATTTAAATGCTACGTACGAGTGACACAAACATACCTATTTTGCAATTCTATAGATGGTGCTACGCGGTAGAGTGTCATTCACAGCGCCTATACTTCTGCACTTAATGACGCGTGTGAGTGTGTCTGGTTCGTATGTGCGTTTACCCTCTGCTGGCCTGGCAAAGGAACTTGAGGGACACGTGCAGGTGGCTCAGATTACCGGTTATAACTGGTTCCGTGCGGTTCAGCTCATTAGGCATTGGGTCTGCTGACCCAATGCCTAATGCCCAATGTCCGCTGATTTTTTTTTCAATACTGGTTGTTATCCCACCGCTGCCACCATTTTGTTGTGTTGTTCCTGATGGGGAAACTATATTTTTTATCTTTTCCACCATTTTAAGTAAGCATCTTTGAAAACTCACAGAATGTAATTTATTAACAAGTATCAATCACAATTTGTTGTAAAAGAGTAGTGTGTCCAACTTTCTTATTATTCGAATTTTAAGTCATACGAGAGGATCTTTCGAAATTAGAATATAATGAATACAGTATTAATTAGGTCAATTATCATGTAAATTATTAATAACTTGTCTGATCAATAATTATTTATACTAGTGCACCAAACATAACCCTTTTGTTGAATAAGTCATGAAAATAATAATTTGAAAACATCTTACCATCCCATCGAAAAATTCCACAATACTTTTACATTCACCAAGCCCACAAAGTTCACCAAGTCCACATTGTCCGCCAAGGGCACAAAAGCAACCAAGTTCACAAAGGCCCGTGACCAGGCCTTCACAGCCATGGGAATTCCCGGGCACGTATCCTTGATACGGTTTGGCAAAAAAAAAATTAGGTGCTTTGGAATTTGTTCTTCAGTATTAGATAGGGGAAAATAAGGCTTCGGACAGACGGACGAACTGACAGACTCTTATTATAGTACTCTTATTATAGTATAGATTGTAAATGGCTCAAGCGGAGGCACGATCCAAAAACAGGGGTGGCATAGCAGAGGATAAATAATGACTTATCTATATATTCATTCTCCAGTTCACTAGCGGTACTGATACAATGCAACTTTTTTGGATACCTAAACACAATGTGTTCATTATCTACGATTAGGTGCAAAAGTCACATAAAGCACTCCTACCGCTTTCTACACATCTCACTGGAATTTGTTAACCCCACTATCTTGGATACATCATTCGGATACTTAACTCAATATTGTAGTGCGGCTGTCGTGATCTGGCCCTCACGCCTCTCTCTCAGTACGGTAGACTGTAAAAGACTGTAAACACTGTAAAAGACCGGGATAGTAAGAAAATGACATTCGCTAAACGTAAGGAGTGAACCAACCTCGACGCATTTGAACTCGTTGCGCCCAAAAGAGCCCAACAGTCAGAAACCTGTTGTTGTTGTTGTTGTAGTTACGTAGGGGGCGGCTCCGGAGGGGGTCGGGCGTGTGTCGGAAGGTATGAGAAAGAAGGTCGGGAAGACAAGAAGTCATGCACAGATAGAGGGCTGTCCCATAGAGAGGTAGGAAGGAGGGCGGTAGGGTGGGCGGGACACTCAAACAGGTGGTTTACGGTA
>LQNS02277964.1:19127843-19140432 GCA_001587735.2 Parhyale hawaiensis | reverse complement strand
TTGGGCTCCTGCCTAAGGTGAATTCTGTGTTTGGTGACAGGTTGTCCGCTGATGCTTTTATGCTTCCTTAGTGCCTGTGTTTTAGTATGACTCACCGGTCTGAACTTCAGCTGCTGACAGTCACGTCTGTTGGACCGACTTGTTAGTTTCGGCCTGCTGGCTGTGCGCTGATATTGATCTTTTGATCATATCCCACAGGAGAGGAGTGGCAGAACTCTGTATGTTTTATAGGGTGTACAACAATGAGAGGCATTGATTGTATTCTTCTGTCTGTGCGCTCCAGGTCTTCTGGAGAATTACACGAGCTGCGGTCGGGCAACCTTTCACGTTAGGTGCCGAATTAAACAGTTCGGTTGGTGCTTCGTACTTTGGTCTGTTGTGGTTTGGAATTCATTGCCGGCATCGGCTTTCGGTCGTGGTGGCCTGCAGGCGTTTAACTCAGCTGCTATTGGTTTTTTGCGGATTTCTTTAGTAGCGGTTCTCTGAACTTCAAATGAATAGAACTTGCAGGAATTAAGGCCTTCTACGGCTGCTTCGATAACTTAACTGCGCCGTTTCCAATTAATCGTAAAACGCTGACACTCGACGCTCCAAATAATTCAAGGAATTTAACTTCCATAAGTTAGGAAGTAGTTTTAATTGTAAGGAGTCAGTTACACGGTAGCATAGCAGCTTGACTGAACTCTGAATTGCCCGTCGGTGATGACAACACGCATTTGAACAATCATGAGGTAGTACTACGATTGAAAGCGGAGGTTTAAGGACGCCACTGAACGTCCCAGCGAGCCCTTTAGATTCGATCAGTACTCTGCGGCCAGACGGAGATTCGTGTCCGAACTGCAAGCAGGCAACGTTAAAACTAATCTGAACAACTCTCTACTAGACGCAAATTTACATGGAAGTAACTTACTGTTACGTTAACAAAGGCTGAATACAGCCTTGATCAAGGTGTGAATATTTAAGGTTAAATTTTCCTCTCAATGAGAGGGAAAAATATCACAAGTGCAAAACCAAAAACGTTATCAAAGATTCTGGGCTTTTCTTTTTAAAGTCCACCGCTTTATGCTCTACCTTGCATTATCATGATAAATGATATGGGGCACCAATGCAAGTTTGCCGTTCCCTCATCGTTCGCTGATGATACACGGATATTAGCAACGGTACGATCAACGGCGGACTAAGGAATGTGCAACTAGACCTAACCAACATCTTTCACTGGACATCGGTTAACAACATGACTTTCAACGAATCAAAATTTGAACCTTTACGATACGGAAAAAACTTCTCCCTGACTGAATCCACGTCCTACACGACGAGAGATGGGAGTAAAATCGAAAGAAAGCAAATTTTAAGGGATCTTGGGGTGAGAATAAAAGATAATTCCACTTTTGAAGATCATATGGCTCGAGTTGTTACCGTAAGCAAGAAGTGGAGCGGATGGGTACTTCGAACTTTCTCTTCACGAGAGACGGAGCCGTTTTTTCTTGGGTAGAAAAAATATCACTGAAATAGATATTCTTCTGGATGCAGAAAGTGCTTCAAAAAACTTTAAGAACTAGAGCGCTCTGAGAGCGCATATCTCAGCCAAGCGAAGCAACGGTAACGAAAAGTTCAATTTGGTGTTGAAAAGATGATATTCTTTGTATCAACTCCAAAATCTAATCATTTGTGCCATTTGATTGTATTAACAGCTTATGCAATTTTCATAAAGATCCCTTCACAACTTTTTAAGTTATGCTACTCACAAACATGAGTCAAACATACAAACAAACTAACCTATTTGCACCAAAATTTAATCATGTATGTCTTTTAACATTACTAACAACTCCTATAAATTTCATAAAAATCCATTCACAATTTTTTGAGTATTGTGCTAACAAGTATAAATTTAGAAACAGTGACTAACGAACGAACACACAGATAACTCCAAAAATTTGGTCATTCACACTTTATAATATAATATGAGGTAGACAAACGACAAATAAACGGATGGACGGATCTTCACCAAAGTTAATCATCTGTTCCTCCTAACATACCTAACAATTCTTGAAAATTTCGTCAAAATCCGTCCAAAACTTTTTGATTTATCTTGGTGACAGAAAGACAGGCAAAGAGAGACAAACCCGACGAAAACCTAACCTCTTTGGCGGAGGTAAAAATTTAGCATCATTTTGTCCCTTTTTCACAGCATAGTCATTAAAAATTTATTTAAATCACGCAAAACAATTCAAACAGGGCTAATACCGTGAAAAATAATTCTAAAACGTGTTTGATACTTGGATCGCCAATTATTCATAAAAAACCTTTTAGCGCGAGCTTCGCTAGAACGGGAAACGTCCAACTCTCGCCAGCTAAGTCGCAAGTCTGAAAAGAGATCTCTTTAAAATCCGTATTGCTACTTGAGAGGAATATGCATTGACCATAGCTTACTCTATTCTTGACTTCCCACCCAAATTCCCATGTGGGCCTAATGGCAAATTGATAAAGTTCTTGTAAAATCTTTTCTAGACAGCATGGCGATTCCAGAAAAGTAAACAGTTCGTGGCGATGCATGTATAGAGGTCATTGGTGGCTGACAGTAATTGAATTTTAAGGCACCAAAATAAGTTAGTTTAGCTAAATTCAATTTTGTAATATACCCCAGGTCAGTACTCATATATACGTACTTCTCTCCATTAGACGCACTCCTTACGCCTGCAAGAACAGTTATTATTTTACCGTATTGTCATTTTTTGGGGTCGCTATGTTTAGTGGAACCGTAGGTTTGTTTATTAATTTATCGTCAGGCCTACTTGGCATCAGTGGCACAGGTATTACATTATAATTTGAAATAACATTCAGTGCAATATAGCCTATTGATAAATGCATATGCCAGGGGTATGACACATGAAGTTAGTTATAAAGACATATACGATGTGTTTTTTGGTGCAACGTACTGTAAATGTAGATATATTTGTAGCTACTACTTCGCTTCACTTTTGCTAATATATGTTTAATCACTGGCGGATTCAGGGGGTGGGGAACATTCATGGCATTTGCTCCCCTCGCCCCCCTCGGGAATTTCGGGGGAGGCATTCATAACAAAATGTCCCCCCCCCCTCACGGGAAAGATAGTGAACATACTTTAACAATTTGTATATGAAATAAAGCGTTCTGAAACTGAAATGATATATTTTCTTAAGATTATTTGTGCTGAGCCCATTTCTCTTCTTTGCTCTACATTAGTTTTGTTCGTAGAAAAAGTAAAACCAACTTCGTAACTAAAAACATGTTTTGCATGATTTTTATGCTTCTAACATATTTAGATCATGGTACGCTAGTAAGGTATTGCCGTTGTGAGCTTTCTCTTTCTATTTCCATAGCAAATTAGGTATGATGGCTAATGATAGAAGCTAACATGTCTGCACACTTAATTGCTAAGGACTGTTGTGCCCGTGAGCATATAGTTACTATATGTAGTAGATCTTCTCATGCTTCATGACAGAGGGTTATTCGACAGCTGGTTCCTTGAGCAAAAAAAACTTTTCGGGTCATATTCCGTCTCCGGCATCAACAGATTAAAGAGGCTGTATGCTAACAGGCCAAACGGCGGTATTTTATCACCTGCGAATATTGTGAGAGAGGTGATGTTTTCGTTGAAGATTTAAGTACACATATTAGTATATGTAAGACAAGGCTATGAGCACAGCTTGCTCGACACGTCGCATTTTAATAGAAAGACATGGATTTTATCGCTACAAACTGGTTATCCTTTGTAATCCTAAGAACATCAAGTGAAGATGTCAAACGAAAATATAGAGTTTTGGAAAAAGCTTCTGTGAAGCTTGTAAAACAAATGTCATCTTCGTTTCAACGATACTTGTCTTACAAATAAGTTGCTGCTGACGTACACAAGAATATTGATATATATATATATCTGTCCACACAATAAGTGGTCGAAGGAGTTGAGCAATCTTCATAATTTTTTGTACGGAGTTTGGTGGGTTGACCTAGATGTGACCCATGCCAAAAACTAGACCTAGCTGGCCATAAAAAATGACGGCGTTGAATTGTCTCTACCGCGGCAGATCGTCTAGAGAAAGGGGCGTTCTACTTTTATCCTATGCTATTACTAAAGAGCTAATCTATGAAACAAATGCGGCTGTGTCTTAGTTTAGTTTATCAAAAATAACCGCTAACTTTGCCCTCTACCGCGGGTAATGGTCTTACGCTACCGAGGCGTTCTAGTTTAATTTTGAGGTCGAATAGAATTGCGAAATATGTGAAAGCTTGCAAACACGATGTGGAATCATAGGCCTCATTTTAGAGGGAATGAAAACATAAGTTATGTTTCTGAAAGTACAGTACCGTCCAAAACTAAGGGACAAACTTTGAAAACGGCATAACTTTTTTCTAACCATGCCAGGTACTTCTTCTTTTGCACACTCTTAGCCAGTAAGATGTTGATTATTGTGTTAAATTTGAGACATGTATGAAGGGTTATAAAAAAGTTATGAACGAAAAGCTTTTCTCTTGAAATTTATAACGTCCACAACTAAGGGACCAAAAAAGAAAAATACACTTAACTTCTTATTAGCCCCTGTTTCTTTATTAACGTCGAAGACAAAGTTTGACACTGCCATTTGTAAAACTTGCTGTTCGTTGCATGATGGCACCATGTCAGAAACTTGATTATATCCCGCGACAAGATATCATCAAGTTGCACAAGAATAATTTCCCTATTAGAGATATTTTTGAGAAGGTAAACCATTCGAAAAGTGTTGTGGGCAGAATAGTGAAGTCGTACGATGAAACCGGCTGAATTGGAGCCCCCAAAAAAGCCGGTAGATTCCGTGAAACGTCAGTTAGAGAGGACAGAGTCATCCGGCGTACATCATTGAGGGATCGTTTTAACTCCTCAGCTACGATAAGTAGGGAAATTTAATGACACAAATGTATGAACGTCTCACCTCAAACAGTTTCTCGGGGCCTTCAAGAAATAGGGTTATTTGCAAGACGCCCACAGAAGAAACCGCTCGTGAGTGCCAAGAACAAGAAAAAGCGATTAGAGTTTGCAAACAAGCATGTTAACTGGTCCAATGAAAATTGGTCTAGTACTTTTCAGTGATGGAAGCAAATGCAAATTGTTTGGTAATGATGGTAAAAACTTTGTAAGAAGACGCGAAGGCGAGAAATTAAGTGTAAAGTGTACTAAGAAGACTGAAATTTGGCGGCGGGAGTGTGGTTTTCGGTATGTTCTCTAGTCAAAGGACATCGCCTTTCGTGCGTTTGCAAACCCGTGAGAATGCTCAGGTATATAAAAGTCCGCTGGAAGGTATTGTCGTGCCTAATATTGTGAGCTCAGGTGTCCCCAGCCCTATCTTCATGCAAGACAATGCCCCCTGCCACAATTCAAAGACAGTCATGAGTTACCTTGAGCAGCAAGATCTAAAAGTTTTGGATTGGCAACCACAAGACCTAAATCCAATCGAGACTTTTTGGAAAACACTAGGGGTGAAAGTTATGGCAAGAAACACTATCAATACGGAAGATCTTTGGAGGGAACTTCAAGAGGAATGGGCGAAAATTACTGTTGAAGATTGCCAGAGTCTCATTCGGTCATGTAGTGGACGATGTGCAGCTGTAATCGAACGCAAGGGACTATTTACCAACTATTGATTGTTCACCACCATTTTGCTAAATGTTTCTACAAAATATTGAGTTAAATGCATTTTTTCTTGTGTGTCTTTTAGCTTTCGACGTTATAAATTTCAAGAGAAAAGCTTTTCGTTCGTAACTTTTTT
The DNA here is from genome assembly GCA_001587735.2 of Parhyale hawaiensis. Taxonomy (NCBI): domain Eukaryota; kingdom Metazoa; phylum Arthropoda; class Malacostraca; order Amphipoda; family Hyalidae; genus Parhyale; species Parhyale hawaiensis. Next base: position 19,134,649 of record LQNS02277964.1, on the reverse strand, counting down.
ATTATCCTTCATACATGTCTCAAATATTAACACAATAATCATCTTACTGGCTAATAGTGCGCAGAAGAAGAAGTAGCTACCTAGCCTGGTTAGGAAAAAGTTATGCCGTTTTGAAAATTTGGGACTTAGTTTTGGACGGTACTGAATATTTACTTGATGCATAAACTGTACCGATTACCGACTGTATTACCTGGGAATTTCTGAAGGTATACTGGCGACCAAACAGCCCTGTAACTATACTTCGTCAGTTAATTTTAAGTTAGTCCTTCTACAACTATGAATAACTCACTACAAAACATGCTCTTAGAGTGTAATATCACATTCGCTTGTCTCAACCACATTAATATTAAAGGTAGGGATGGCATGAGCTGGCCAGATCACATTGCTATCTCAATAAATATACTGCATAGTATAGTTAGCTGCAAAAAAAGCAGAGTACTAGCATGTATCTGATTAGTTTCCTCTCTATTCTAACCTTAGCGTCAGAGCAATTTCGACTCACCCAGCTAGCTATTGCAAAAAATATGACAACAGTGAACACGGTAACTGGCGGTGGTGTGATAACCTCATTCTGGCATGTCAGATATGTCTGAATGAAATTTCCGGAGAAAACTGTCAAAGAAGTTGATGTAGATGTAGCTACTGAAGCTGAACATTGCAACTTGTCAGACATACAAATTGCTATTGCTGAGACTGGGCGCCATGTTTTAGGTACCGTACATAAAAAAGCAAGGAAAAGTGTCCCGGGATGGAATGAAAAGCTCCGCGAACTCTGCACAGCCAACAGAATTGAGTGTATTGCAACGAAGCGGGCAGACCGAGCGCAGATGAGCTGTGGCAGACAAAAAAAAAAGCTGCACAATATGTATCGTGTTGCCCTCATGCAAGTGTGTAGACTAGGCTGGAGCATTTTTCAACTTTTTTGATTTTCCATAGTAGCTAGTTTGGAAACGTCGCCAAATGGGGAGAAAAAAATTGTGATAAAAGCATTTTTTCCTAGACTGATATCTTCTACAGCCCCAAGACCCATGAAGTTTGAAAAAAGTGCTTTTGTGGGTGGAAAAAAATTTTTTTTTCCTTTGTTCACCAAACAGTAGCTACACATCAGAGGAACATGCACGTAAAGTTTTAGACAGTCAGTGCAATGCTAAGTGGGTAGAATAGGGCGATGAAGGGGTCCGGGCCTCCACTAATTCTGCCTGTGAGCTTGAATATCTAGCGTCAAATGGTATTTTCTGCAGCACTGCTACAATATACATGGATGTTTTATAGGAGTAGGGGCGGCTGTGGTCCCTACCTAAATGTAGATTGAAGCAGTGCTGCAGCAAATGCCATTTGACGCTAGATATTCAAGCTCACACGCAGAATTAGTGAGAGGCCCGGACCCCTTCATCGCCCTGTTCTACCCACTTAGCATTGCACTGGCTGCCTAAAACTTTACGTACGTGTTTCTCTAATATGTAGCTACTGTTTAGTGAACAAAAAAAAAATTTACACCCACAAGAGCACTTTTTTCAAATTTCATGGGTCTTGGGGCGGTAGAAAATATCCGTCTACGAAAAAATGCTTTTATCACATTTTTTTTCTCCCCATATGGCAACGTTTCCAAACTAGCCACTATGGGAAATAAAAAAAAAGTGGAGAAACGCTCCACCCTAGTGTAGACGTGAAGACGAGATTAGAGCAGAAAACTGTCCAACAAGCAAACTGGAAATAAATCGGACGACTTCTGAAAGGAAGAAATAGAAGCCAAAAGCTTATACTGTTGCAGTCAGTGGATGAAATCGATGAAGAAAAAATATGGCAGCATTTTGGGTGTTATTTTACAAAAGGCAAAACAGGGAATTCCGTAATAAATCGCATTGATCTCATGTGAAAAAGTGCAATTCATGAATATGATGAAGAAATTGTTGACCAATGTCTAGTTTTTAACAAGCAATCAAATTTTGTCATCTTATTTAATATAAAAAAATTTTTTGAGACATTTTTATGAAATAGGCAACAGTATAATAGGTAATTAAGTGTTGTTTCTTAAATATAGTCGTGGTTATAACAGTGCTACCAGGTCAAATTAAGGTAAGTCATGTTAGGTTAATTTTTTGGTCACAGGTTATGTTTGAGGTTACGCTAGGTTTGGTTAGATGAGGTAGGGCTAGGTTGGGTAGGGTTAGTGTAGGTAAAGTTAGGTTAGGTTGAGTTAGGTTACATTACTATGAACATCTAGATTTTGTTTTCTTCAGTATTAGATAAGAAAAAATTTAAATGCTCCTAACAAAGAAAAAATATCCATCTGGACTGATTTCAGTATCATACTCATAAATTGCACCATTTTCTACATGAGATAAATGCATTTTTATTTCAAATTTCGCTTAGTGTCTTTAGTGAAGATAGTCTTGTTCTTGTTGATGGCATTTTTGACTATCTAGATTCAACTGATGAAAAATGCGCTGTATCCGAAGATGAAGTAGTCGAGCAATCACAAAGCTAAAGAATAACAAAGCTTTAGGGGCGGACCATAGCTCTGTTGAAGTATATAAATATAGCCCCCGTTTTCGCAAATTCCCTCAACAAGGGCACTACTTAGGGTTTCTTCCCGGATGATTTGATGAACATTATAATATCACCAAAAGTTAACATTAGAACTAAGTGTGGTAATGGTAAAGTCAACTTAGACCACACCTTCACCTGGGAAACCCACATGCACTGGTTTGTGGTGCGGGTATAGGCCCACTGGCCCCAGATGAGCAAGTATAGTCGCAGTCGCCCTCGGGTCACGAACTATGGCGCCAATTTGACGGAAGGAACAAATGACCCGAGACCCCCCACCATCTCATCTCTGAGGAAGACAGTTCCGCCACGGCGACGTGCATGCACACACCACTGCCGAGTCAGCACACCAAGATCTGCAAAGAGCTCGTGTGCCTCACGGGGCATCGAACGAGCGATACAAGGTGTTAGAGCTGAGAACGGAAGCATGCAGCTACCGTGGCGGCATAGGAGCAGTTATCGTCCCATAACAGTGACTACTTTTCTCCGATACTAGAAGAAGTAGTGATGGAGACACGCATGACACCATTCTTGGTAACTGCGGATAACCAGGTCACTCTAAAATTTTAATTATCTCGTATCAGCAGCTCTCCATATCTGATCTGGCTACGTCATTTTAGCTCGCTTTCTCCCAAAAATCACTCAATCTCCGCATCAGAGTTAATGGAACCTATGAGAGAGAGAGAGCGGTCGCATGACAATGACTTAGTGAGACATTGATTAAATACTTCTACTTCTGTAAAAGCTGCAGCAAAGTTCCAACTGGCTCCTGCAACTACATGCAACTTTTTATCACCGATTATTGCGGCGGTGGCGTTGTAATTGAAGCCCTTCGTTGTCGGATGCAGGGATAGGTTTATCATGAAGGTGTGTCTCAGCGTTAGGTTTTGGCCTCATTTGCAACCAGGCCTCGAGGGAAAGGTAGTCCTATATGCTGGCACTGAGAGTCAAATATATATTGGAGATCCTGCATTAGTTATCCGGTTAATCACTGTGATGTTTAAAGGAAAGCATAAACCATTTTGTAGACACGAGTTCGCTTCATGCCCTACTCCTTGGCAATCATAGACCCAAACAAGGGAACCCTCACGGCGGGATTCAGCGGATCTATCTATATTAAGCAGGTATTTAGAAGGCTAAAGTCAGGTAAGCGGAAATCAGACTGATATATTCTGTCACACGCCCTCTAGCTCTATAACAACTGCACACCACTACCCACCTATCCCGCAATATGTAGCCAACCCTTCGCCCAGGTGATTAGAATGCCACCAGAGACTTCTCGGAATAAGTACGGTGAGGTAGATACAGGGGTAGCTGTGCGTATAGAAGTCGAGACTGCTAATCAGCACTTCCCAAAAATAACCCCCCCCTAAAGTTATAGCGTTCCTGGAACTTACCGGGAAAGTGCATGGTCAGGACAAGTCGCAGTTCGTCAAGTTTACACAGTCTCTAATAGAGCACCAGCCTCTAGGAGCGTGGCGGTCGAATTATACAATCAACACAACCTCAGCTAACGATATTCGGATGGTGGGCAGTAATATGGCGAAGTAGATGATTTTTTTGAGCTGCTGAATACGGACAATCAGAGCATTTGAAGGGCTTATCACTTAAATGCTTGGTAGCAATATGGCAACGTAAGCTGGGTTTTTTAACAGCTCTATATTCACAATACGCACACTTGAGCGGCTTAACACTAGAATGCTTGGCGGCAACATGATAACGTAAGTTTGGTTTTTGACCAGTGGAATACTGACAATAAGAACACTTGAAAGGCGTAACAAGTGAATGCTTGGCGTTAACATGGTCATCTAGAGCGGATTTTTGAGTTGCTGCATATTCACAATCAGAACACTTGAAAGGCTTAAGACCTAAATGTATAGCAGAGACATGCCTAAGTAGATTACACTTAAAAGCACATGAATACTGGCAATACGAACATTTGAAAGGCTTAACACCTGAATGGCTCGTTGAAATATTGGGTAGGAAATTGCATTTTTGGACTGTTGAATATTCACTATCAGAACAATTGAGAGACTTAACAGTTGTATGCTTCACAACACTATGATGACGTTCATCAGATTTTCGAGCAGCTGAGGACTCAGCACACATGACATCCTCAGGAGCACAGCGGCCACTGGCAAGACTCGAGTCACTGCGACGGGACACACCAACAGAATGCCGGCACTGCGGGCGCTGGCGGCGCGCCTCAGTCGCGCTCTCTGCAGTAGCGTTGGTGGAGTCCCCACAGCACACAGCGGAGCGTTCGGAGCGCCGGCGAGAAGTCAAAGTTTCCCTCGACATAGCGATAATTTTTGCATGACCAGAAACACTTGATGTCGTTTCATCAAACAGGAGATCATCATGATCAGATACAACAGAGTCATGGCTCATACGTTTATAGCTCGTTGCAATGCTTGAGCTCCCAGCAGACGTGGAAGGCACATTGGTGGATTTTTCCCTAGTGCGAGATTCTGGTTCCAATACCCCCTTTCCTTGAGATGTAGTGGCAGTCTTGGTGGGATATTTCTTTTTCACTGTACACGTCTCGGTGCCCAATACCGTTAGCTGAGTTTCATATTTCAATCCTCTGAGCATACTCGACATGGAGAGACTCGAAGATTGAACAGACACGCTCTCTGTTGTGAACAAGAAAAGAATTCAATAAGTTTATTGCACAATTTTTGGGTGCCAGCCAATAAATCAGGCACACAACTGGTAGAGGGCGAACTGCGGACCGATTCATTCAAGATAAGATTTACGTACACACCATTCCATCCATAACAACTGAGCCAAACCATATGGCGCTGAACTGCATCGAATGTAACAAGAATCATCAGAATATTTGCACGATCGCGACCTAAAGTAAGCCTCTTGTTCCTGCAGCCAACCTACCAACATCGTCATCAGCAGAGCAGGGAGGAGCAAGTTCTTTACAAGAACGTTCTTCCTTCAAAAATATCTTGCGCTTGCAGGTGAGGAGATCGTCCCCAACAGGACTTTGGTGAGCAGAAGCGGCAGAGCCTGACGGTAAACAGATATTGCTATCTGCAGAGAGAAGTGTAGCAACATCGTCTTAGTTGAGTAAAGGAAACACAGCCATGGCGCTCAATAGGCCCATCACGAGAAAGATTTGCAATCAAATCAGTAGAGTGCTCCAGATCAGAAGTTGATTATTCAAATGATCTAATTGATAACATTAGCCACAACTGAGGTACAAAGGAAGTATCTCTAACAGTAGCTGTCTCACCTGCTGAGGAGACACTGGGACCATGCAAACTGGCAGATGTCACAAGCCCTGAAATAGACGGTCCCTTCTCCGGGTGTATCTTAGGGAGGACGGGTGGATCTTCCTGCCGTTCATCCTTAACTGACACGACCTCAGGCTGACTGGCAGCTCTACCATCCACTGAGCAGGGCCTGCGTTGAGGCTCGTCCTGGAAAAATAATTTCTCAACATCAGAACAAAGGTCACTAATGTGGTTCATATAAAAACGAAAAGGAGCTGCCGACACTGAGCTGTCAAACTCCGTACAAGATAAAATTTCCAAAACTAAACCAAAAAAATTTTTCACATCGTAGAAACGTTGAGATACTCAAAAACACATCCAATGACAACTGTTCTTCGATATTGCGCCGAAAAATGCAAGGCGGGCTGTTGCTTTAGCCGAGCTGGTCTGGGGCTGGCAGGCTGCTGCCGGTGTACGTGCAGTGGGCGCAGCCTGCAGCTGTGTGGCAGTTGAGGCAGATGTGTAATAGGCAAGTGAGGTTACTGCTGCAGAGGCAAGCATAGAACAGAATACAACACTCATACAGTAGCCAACTGCCTTTCGAACGATATGTCTTCCATTAGTAACTATGATATTCTAACGTGACTACGAATACCTTGACCCTATATTCAAGAGCTGTTGTACTGTACAACGGACACTTAACAATCGATTGCATAGATTAAAAATGAAAAACAAAGCACTATATGAAGATACTTCATTGACCCATAGCTAACAGTAAGTGTGTAATGGCAAATAACCTAGTCCTGCTGCAGACACCACGTAGTACAGGCAAGACTGTGAACACTTAAAAAAAATACAAGCACAAGTTCTAATGCTGTCGCTGTCCAGCACTACTCCTATCCTCCCCCACACTGTATACCCGACACTTGAACATACTCCGCATTTCTTCTTGAGCAAACAACTTGGCACGACGAAACGAGGCTGTAGAGGGCCCAGCCGGACTGCTTGTCCCACATCACAAGGCGCTATTGC
>LQNS02277964.1:19049028-19066839 GCA_001587735.2 Parhyale hawaiensis | reverse complement strand
GAAATGACCTCTTTTGAAAGGGAGTTTTATTACTTTAGATATCACGCTTTCACTTCAAAAATGTTTTAGAATGGAACAGTTTATAACCTGTCGCTCTGCACCGCCGTACTGGGTCCTGGCTACGCAATTTGAATAACACGTGAGCCGAACAAAACGAATATTACAGGACGAGAAAAGCAATGAACATCGGTAGGCGCGATGCCGATACCAAACACTCCACGTCTTCCCTTCGTATCGGGAAAGCTTTTTCGTAAAGTGAGACATAAAGCACAGCATTGAATTGAATTTTGAAATTTCTACCAGTTCAAAAGCAGAGAATTAGTCTGATTTAATACCGAAATCGTAGCGTGCACAAGGATTCATAGGCTTATGCATCCACGAGCAATATAACACCACAGATCCTACGTTCATTTTTCTGCTATATCTAGTGCTTACTTGCCTTGACAACTTGACAATAGATTATCAAAATCCTAAGCAGCTCATCACTATACAATTACAATGTTTCATTTGAAATGAAAACTGATATTGAACGAAAGATGGTACAACTAGGCTTATAAAATTCAATAATGCAGCAAGGTGACTTATCAGAGCAGACATTTAGTCTGTGACTACTTGAAGTAATTTAATAATCAGTAACACGAACACACTATATATAGTATAACTAGAGTGCCTGTGCTGCAAAAAATAACGGTCAGAAATCAGTGACAACTCTAGCTTCATTGATCATACTCTCATTACTAATATGCATCCGAAAGATGCACCACAATGGCGTACTCAAGTTGTCAAAAGAGATTAGTGTTCTCTCTTCAATTCATCTGAGAAATACACTCTGTCCTTTTCTTAAGACTGTATGCAAAAAATGAGGTTTTATTTTTAGGTCAGAGAAAATTTTATCTAGCAAGACGCTCTGATTTTGGCTGGGAACATCAAACATATAAAAAATCGACAGTTGCACAGTAATGAAGAGAGTAATATAACCGATATAACTTTTTCACACTTTAATATTCACTTTGCTGCTGTACCACGACATGGCAAGAACGGAAACATGCGTAAGAAGGGTTTAGAGTATGCGAGCACAAAGCAAGCAGTTTTGAATACAAAGTGCAAGGGCATAAAATACTAAGCACTAGTCGCGCTCGTGAAACTTTCACCGTCTGACGGTGCTTTTCAGGTTGGAGCCCTGCAATTTCTATGATAAAAAATACCAATTTTATGTTATACTCAGCAGTTGAAACCAGCGTATGAAGATAGTTCAGGCGAGGTTGTTCGGGTAGACGCATTGCGTTAGGATAGACAAAGTTTGTCTAGGTTACATAAAGAGCGTTAGTTTAAAAAGGGATACGATGGGTTGGAGCAGCTTCGAAAAATGAAACTAATGTCGTAACAGCGTGGTTTAAGATTCCTAAACGTAAGAAGATATAAAAAATTAATGAAATGTAAAATCTTCACGTGTCTTGCTGGTAACCGATAAGTACCTATTGCAGGCGCTTTATACATCTAAAGCTAATTTCATAACTATGGTTAAAGTCAGGAAGATTAAGCCTTCGTTTCCGAGCGGAACGATGTCACAGAGCAAAGAGCAAGGGACGTATAGTATGTTGACAGAAATGGAGAACCCAAGCACGAGGGTGTTCCCACACAGGATCAACGCGCATCGGAACAGCAAGTCTGAAAAGAAGAGGAAGAACAGAACAAAGCATGAGCAAGTAGGAGTAGGAAATCGGGAAGGATACTTACTAGGCACGAAAGACAGACGTCTCTAAGGCTTAGCTAACCGCCAAGGTAACATACACGGGCCCCCTGGGTTTACCAAACGCCACAACATAGAATGGGGAAGTCTAACTAACCGAACCCTAAGGCCTTCTGAGTTCAATACTTAAATTTTCCGTCTACCTACAGTTAAGGCGGGGTTGTACTGCAGTACCGTTGATAGCTTACAGTTTTTTTACTGCATTCCAGAACAATCAATAGTCTATTTCCACAACCGCTTTTTAGAACTCTCCCACTGCTGCCTACTTCATGACGGTCATCATAGGCTTAATAGACGGTACGTTTTCTTTTAGAAAATTGATTTAAACCAAACAAACCAACCACTAAAGGTAAAAGGTAGAGTCAACTTGACCGTGCCCAACTGGGGAAACTGTCATGCACCGGTTTGTGCTGCATATATAGAACAACAGGCCCTAGAGAAGCATACGGCTGCAGTCGAGCACAGATGCCTAGAGCTATGGCGTCAATGGCGGAAGACTCCATGTAACAATATCTGTGACCCCACAATCCTCCCCGTAGCTGGGGAATGTCAGTAAATCCACAGCGGTATGCAGACCGGATGCTGACCGATCATATCAAGCGCGCAAAGATCTGGCCTCGCTGGGAGCGAGGTTCGAGCCTGCGACCTTGAGAGCCAAAGTCAGACGCTCTAGTCTGCTGCTAGAGCGGGCCATTAAAATATTTAATAGATTTAAGCAATATGGTTTGTTATTCTTTAGAAAAGATGAAAAAATACTCTAGGAGACTTGAAAAATGTAAATAAGACTGCAACTTCCAAAATTACAGCAAAACATACCACGTCACCTCCAGCTTTCTTCGTTTTCATTCAATAGGCAGTCTCTTCAAAACATCTATCTATACAAATCATGACACTCAAAACTTCTACACCCCGAAATCTAAATCCAGCACAGTAAAATTGCAAAACACGCACGGAAGCAGCGCGATAATGTTCGAGACCTACCCAGGGACGCGAGCTTTCTGCTGATCTAGGGGTGCTGAATCGGCAGTGGTGGGCGCGAAGAGCGTCGTGAGAGTACTTACCTTCCTTGGAGATAAGGGGGCGGGGCATTTGAGTAGTAGTAGAAGAGACTTTACCAGCGATTCAGTGGCACGATGCCTATATCGCGCCGAACTATTCCTGTGTTTAACCACAGGCTCGTGCTCCACTAGGGTACGGAATTTGTCTCATATTGTATTATTTATATATACCGGTAGCTATATGTTAATATATATAGTTGCAAGGAGAACTTTATCCTCATTATCAGTTTTACATACAGTATATTCAATTTAAAAATCCTTTCCACCTTCCTAATTGCAAAATAAATGCTGATATACAATTTCTAACATACAGTATATGTAATTCACAAAGAAAAGGGTAGAGCCGTAGTTGACGATAGCAATTATCGTAAAGGATTCATCATAGTTTTTGGTAGAGGTTACATCTGGTCAGAAAAGTCCTCAGGGCATTTCTGTTAAATTGGCCACGAGGTCCAAGGAGGATGAAATCAGCATCCCGACCATGCAGGTCCGGATAGCAGTCCCTCGGCTCGTCGGAGAAGGTAAAACACTCAGCCATTAAATGCAAGACAGTGAGGGGTATGACGCAGTCGTCGCGATAGGGTTGCGGACGCCTCGTCCGCAGATAGTCGTAAGTCTCGTGTGCCCTATACGCACGCGGCACAGTACGACGTCTATTCGGTGGTCGTTGCCATTTGACGAGTGCCACTGTCGGACGGCTTCTTTGATTGTTCGTAATTTATTACTTCTCTGCGCCAGTTACTGCGATTGCCATAGCTTGCGCAGGTTTCGTTTGATTAGCGGGTAACTTTAGCCTTCAGTCAAATTAGCGCCATAGTTCTTGAAGCTGCACTTACTCCTCTGGGGCCAGTGGCCTATATCCGCAGCACAAACCAGTGCATGTGGGTTTCCCAGCTATACGGGAGCGGTCAAGTTGACTTTACCTTTTTCCCTTTATTCAGCCAACTACTATTTACTGCAAATAACTGTTTTTCGTTTCTAGACCATTTCAATCCAACACATTGCGCACAACGTAATTATAGGGTATTTAAAGATGCAATGAAAACTGTCCACAGGAGAAAATTAAGCACATTAGGCGCATCTTCTAACGGATACCATCACCCCAGGTAATGTAATTTTTAACAGCTCTAACTAAACCCTTCAGTCACGCCTCAAGTTTCTGTTGTAATGTGGTCTGGAATTTTGGTTGTCTGCATAGAAACACAATTATTATTGATGTTCTACGAGTTTCACAAAATTAAAGCTTACAAACTAAAATCAAACCATTCAATTCTAAATTCTCATTCGCCGAAGTAAAAAACAATATCAAAGAAACTTGCAATGACAGATACATCACGCAGCAAGCAGTTCTCTCCGTTATTTTCAAAACTTAATTTGTTTTTGTCATTGTTTCTTGACAGAAAAATTTTGTTGTACATTACAAGCCAGACAAGTGTAGAAGAATTTTCATCTTTAAAAGAATGAATATACTAAAAAAAACTCCATTCTGACTGATACATCAAAGTTCACCCTCTCTGAAAACATACCAATCGTTTCAAACCTACACTAAAATCCATAAATTCCTGACAATGTTATTAGACCAAGACATCACTCAATCGACCTACTGCTCTTTCTACAAAACAAACAAACCAAAAACATATACTTCTCACATGGATACTTGGAAGGTTAGGGCACAGCATCCTGAGGTTTTCACGCTTAGTACTACCATACGAATAATAATAAAACTAACATAAGAGAGAATTAGCATTTGGTTTGCAGAGACTTACTGGTACAATGCCTGCATCTTAATAAGGAGATGATATTGACACTATTTTCCTTTGAGAGAAGCGTTGGTTACACAGAGCTGGGGCGAAAACGTTTTTTTTTTGAGAGCATGAAATACAGTATGCAGAATAAAGGGGGCTAGGGAAAGATGTTGCATATTAGTAAACGGTACGTTTACAATGATTTTAAAATAGGAAGAAAAGTAGGATGTGAAATTTAGAAAATGCAGACCAGCTAACCATACTCAAGAGTGAATGAGAAACGGACATGTATTACAACAAACGAAAAAACTGAGTTTAAAGACAAAGCAGTTAGAATTATAGTGCACATAACGATATTGTGATAAAAATAGAGAAAATGTAAGACAAAACTAGACAAATTATACAGTGTAAAATGCGACAAGAATCGCCAAATTTTGTTATACTTTTTCATTCTATCTCAGATTACACAATTCGACTGCTCTACGACAGTGCAGACGGTGTCTCCTATGGTCTTCCGCACGGAAGAAGGTACATGTAAAAGCCTAGCAGTGTAAGTCGCTCACCTCGATCAGCGGCCCACCTCCCGAAACAGAGGGGAAAGTACTGAGAGCCTACTGACAACTCTGGCGCTTTACACAGAATCATAAATGGTCTATCTAAGGTACACAAAGCCCTAGATTGGTGACGTCACTTCTTCGTGCGTAGACGACATCAAAGTCCAATCCTCCGCTACTCTCATTCCGGAGGCAGCAAGGAGCTTGTTACACCATGCCTCGACAATCGAGGCCTGGGCCGGGGAGAGAGCTCTATTCTATACGTCAGACTATCATCCATCAAAAATTGACCCAGCGATCAAAATAGGTGCGTCGGACCTCACGCTGGAGCGCAACACAAAAATCTTCGTCGCAGTGCTTGACCTACACCTCAATTTTGCCGCCCACGCGAATTATGTTCGTGACAGATGCCGTTCCCGCTTGCGGATTCTTGCCGCGCTGGCCGGCACAAGATGAGGACAACAGAAAGAGACTTTATTACTGACCTATCGGGCCCTCATTAGAAGCGCCATACTTTACGCAGCCCCGGTCTGGTTTCCTAATGTCTCAAGAACTGCCGTAAGTAAGCTGCAAGTGGTACAGAATGCAGCCCTACGCACAGTCACTGGATCCCACCGCACGGTTCCGGCGCATCACCTCCAACAGGAGACTTCAACCCAAGCAATTGGCGACAGGCTTGGGTTGCTGTCGAAACAGTATCTTCTCAGCGCATCGCGGGTACATCATCCTGCCCAGGGTACTATTACAGCCCCTTCCAGTCCTCGCCGCATCTGACACGTTCTTCAATCAAAGTTTCAGCAATTCACACTGCCCTGAGTTCATTACACACCTCAGCTGTTGCAACTACGGCAGCTGCATATCCCCCCGTAGTATTCTGGAATATCAATGCCCTCCTCTCTGTGCAGAGAAATCTCTTCTCCCCCGATCTTTTCGATCTACGCACTTCCAGCTACGCTTTAGCCACTGCACCGGTCTTAGCGGATGATAAGTTCCCAGTGAATGATTCCTAGGTGAACAGACTCTTCGTCACCTCTTCTCTTGTTCTAGTCACCCCACTGATCTTTCATGAGCAATCTCTTACTGGACCGATTGGGCTTCCGCGTTTCCTCGCTTCTCTTCCTCTCTTCGACTTTCTCTCCCTCTGCCCAGGCACCCTGCTCCCAAGTTGCTGTGGTGGGCCCAAACGATGGTAGCGAAAACAACTACATCAATTTAATCCGCTAATAATACCTCATCCTGCCAAATCGCAAAAATCCTCGTTCCATTACTTAAACCTTAAATAACTAGTCTGTACACACTGCGCAGCTCTTGCGAATTCAAAGGAGGCATCGAAAACCTTCAATTGCTACCCAAAATGTACTTATCCAATTTGAATTTTACTTCCTCGTTTACCAATATAGCTACTCACTGATTATACGATATTTTATATGGCAAAATTTTTGATAATGCCAATTCATTTCACAACCTAGACCAAAAAATTTTAAAAAATTTCTTCAATTTGCTCATTAAAGATCCATTCATGTTCGTTTTCAACAAGTTATTCAAAGAAACCGAGCGTATTTCCGTGGGATCCTCGCTCAGTCCAGCCAATGTCAATTATACCACCATCCATAGGCCTTAACAATTGTCCGAACAGTTATAATATATCCATTCTACCTAAATGTAGACGACACCTTCCTTATCTTCAGAGACTCAACTGATTCAGATTTCTCGAAAATAAATTTCAGAGCTGAGACCCAATCAAACGACTCAATATCATTCTTAAACACCCTAGAGACAAATCATTACTCAGTATTCATTACAAGATTTTAAAGGAAACCAACATTTTTAGGACTCGAAACTAATTCACTGTCATTGCTACGATCGAAGTAGAGTAAATGCCACCAAAACTGTTCCGATTAAGGCATATCATTTACCCTCCTCTTACCTAGCACTGTCAAATTATTACTGCAAACTGCTTCTGAAAAAACTATTTGATCCCTGTATAACTAAATGGACTATTTGTCAATTAGACTTTTTCCACTCTCATACTACAACAAACCCACCGTCGATATAGTCAACTCTGATAACTTTCCTATTAGATGCCTAAGCGCATATAAACTTCAGAATCTCCTACATTGACACGTTTACCGTAATATTTTATTTCAAATTCAAAGAGCAACATTCCACACCTCTTCTGTCCAGTGTTGTCTACAATTCTCGGGCTAAAGCTGAAACGCCTCGTATGAGGGCAGCACTGGACGGCTTTATAAGCCACGGATTTATAAAACATTTACGCATATCTAGCGTAACGGGTGTACCACTCACAAAACCTACTAATTAAACTCAATGTCTTCAGGCAGAACAAAACAACCATCCTTTTAGAAAAGAAGACTTTTTCATCATCAACTTTTCAAACTCAACAAAACTCATAAATTTGGAATCATTGAACATCCGTAAAGTTAGAACCAGCCTTAATATGTATAATGACTGCTGTACCACCGTATCTCTCATTACGATCCACAACTGACGTTTTTCCTACGACTGTACAAGTTTGATCCCTCTGCACAATGCCTGTACTATGACTGCTGTTTACAAATCTATGACTGTACAAGCATTGGCAGTAGGATCTTCCAAGTTTACCCTCGTTATTAACATATATACCTCTCCTTGAACATTTCTACCCTTATCTAGCATAGTTGAAATGAATTACACTTCTTTTATTATCTTTAGACTTTACAGTATGCATTTTTGAAGATGAGAGATACACCCGAAATGTTAAAAATTTTGTGAATTAGTCGACAAATCTAGTAATTTTACGATATTAATCTTAGTTTATTATTTTACGTTTAAAAATAGTTGGGTTCGAGCGTAAAGAAACAGGGGTGAATGTACGACCCGTGGGCATATTTGCATTAGAACATAAATAGCCATAAACTAGCGGTCTCACAAAGGCTAATGAGCGGCTAATTTATGAGTACTCTCAGCTACCAGTACTTGAATGCTTAACAGCAATATGATTACGCAAGAGAGCTTTATAAGCTGAAGAATACGGACAATCGGAACACTGATAGGGCTTAACACTTGAATGCCTGGCGGCAATATGATTACGCAAGTTGCATTTTTGAGCAGCTGAATATGGACAATCAGAACACTTGAAAGGCTTAACAGTTGAATGCTTGGCAGCAATATGACTAATCAAGCTGGTCTTCATAATAGATGAATACTGACAATCAGAACACTTGAAAGGTTTAACAGTTGAATGCTTGGCAGCAATATGGTAACGCAAGTAGGATTTTTGAGCAGCTGAATACGGACAGTCAAAACATTTGAAAGGCTTAACACCTGAATGCTTTACAGCTATATGGTCACGCAACTTGGATTCCTTAATGAATGAATGCTGACAATCAGAACACTTGAAAGGCTTAACACCTGAATGCTTGGCAGTAATATGGTAACGCAATAATGATTCTTGAGCAGATGAATACTGGCAATTAGAACACTTGAAAGGCTTAATGCTTGCATGCTTGTTAGCGATATGGTAACGCAAGCTATCTTTTCTAACGGATGAATACTGGCAATCAGAACACTTGAAAGGCTTGGTATTTGTATGTTTGGCAGCAATATGGAGACGCAAGTACAATTTTCTAGCAGACGAATACTGACAATACAAACACTTGAAAGGCTTAATTTGTGAATGTTTTGCTGCAATATGGTACCTCAATTTATATTTTGAAATAGATGAATACGGACAATCAGAACAATTGAAAGGCTTCACACTTGTGTGCTTGGCAGCAATATGTTTACGCAAGTAGGATTTTTTATCAGACGAATACTGACATTCTGAACACTTGAAAGGTTCAACACTTGTGTGCTGGGCAGCAATATGATCCCGTAATTCAGATTTATTTACCGCTGAATACTGACAACTCGAGCATTGCAAAGGCCTTGGGTGGCTGTCAGCAATGTGGAGTCGCAACTGAGATTTACAGGTTGATGAATACTGACAAAAGGAACACCGAAAATTCTTAGTACTTGTATGCTTTGCAACAACATGGCGTCTCAAATCGGATATAACAGCTGTTGAATATTCACAATAGGAACAATGAAAAGGTAAAACACCTGAATGCACAGCAGCTATATGGTAACGCAAGCTAATTTCACGATCAGCAAAATACTGACATTCAGTACACTGAAACTTCTGACCAATCCCAACCCTCGAGTGTTGCACAGCATTATGTCCATGCAAGTCAGAGCTCTTGCTGGCAGGCGTATTGCGACCATCAGAAGACTCCGAAAATTGAACACTGGGACGCGTCATAACAACGCCATCACGTCTGTTACCGCCCACAGCCGGAGAGCATTGCTTCTGCTGGCAGAAATGCGCAAGACCAGCAGCCATTGGCTGTGCACTGCAGCTTGCTGGCGGTGTAATGTCGTGGTCAGGGCGCTGTGAAGGAGTGTCCGCTGAATGTTCAGAGGCAGGTAGGCACTGCTCCTCACTCCCCTGAGCAGCTGAGGACTCAGCACACACGACATCCTCAGGAGCACAGCGGCCACTGGCAAGACTCAAGTCGCTGCGACGGGACACACCAACAGAATGCCGACACTGCGGGCGCTGGCGGGGCGCTTCGGTCGCGCCCTCTGCAGTAGCGTTGGTGGAGTCCCCACAGCAGGCAGCGGGGCGTTCGGAGCGCCGGCGAGAAGTCAAAGTTTCCCTCGACATGACGGATACGTCAGCGTGACCAGAAACACTCGCTATTACTTCTCTGGACTGGAGGCCCACATGATCAGATACAATACAGTCGTAGCTCTTACGTGGATAGCTCGTTGCAATGTTGGAGCTCACAGCAGATGCACGCAGCTCATTTGGGGATTCTTCTGCCGCGCACGAGTCTGGTTTTAATACCGCCTGTGCTTCTAATGTAGTGCCGGTCTCGGTGGGCAACTCCTGCTTCACAACACACAGCTGGGCACTTGGGAGATGCATTTCATGTTTGTGCACACCGAGCATACTCGGGATGGAGGAGGCCGAAGAACCCAACGGCATGGACTCTGCAGTAGATAAGAGGAAGATTCAATAAATTTATTGATCGATTTTTGGGTGTCAGCCGACAAATCAATTAGCTACACAATGCCTAGGAGACGTAAGTACTAGAGAGTGATTTCCCCAAGATAATTACGTACAAAACATTCATCATAAGTAAGCAACAACGTAGAGATCTAGACTGTATCTAATGCGAAAAAAAAAACATGAGAATATTTTCGCCATCTCGACCTCATGCAACTCTTGGTTGCTCCGCCTACAGTGAACCTACCAACATTCCCATCAGCAGCGCAGGCAGCAGCAAGATCTTCAAATGAATGTTCTTCCTTCACAAAATCTTCGCTATTGCAGGAGAGGAGATCGTCCTCAGCAGGGCTTTGGTGGGCAGAAGCGGCAGCGTCTGACGGCCCACAGATTTTGGTGTCTGCAAAGAGAACACAGCCATGGCCTCATTAGGCATATGAAAATCATGATTTGCAATATCGACTGACTGAGGGATTCATATCAGGTATAAAAAAATTACATGACCTATTGGATAACATTAGATTAGATAGGCGGCAGTAGACGAACCAATAGGCCCATTCCCAAAGAGACACCGGAACATACGCCCCGGCACTCTATGAGCTATTGCCATTATGTTAGTGGGATATAGAGGACAGGAGAAAAGAGAGAGAGAGAAAAAGAGAGGGGGGGGGGGTGAAGAGTCCCTGCCCAAGAAACGATCTTGAATGCACGTAAGCACGTTCAAGAGCCGCTGACATGCGGAGCTTAGAGATATCAAACTGTGTAGTTGGAGCCACGGCATGCCTGGTACACACGAAGTAGCTATCTCTCAGAGTAGCTGTGTCTCACCTGCTGAGCAGACAAGGGCAGCATGCAAACTGGCGGATGTCGCCATCTCAGAACTAGCTCGCTCCAGGACCGGATGCATATCAGGGAGAACGGGTGGATCTTCCTGCCATTCTTTCTTCACTGACACAACCTCAGGCTGACTGGCAGCTCCAACATCCACTGACCAAAACTGGTGTTGCGGTTCGTCCTGTGGAAATATTTTATATTCATCAAAGACGTGCCACTTAATCGGTTCAAATAGAAAGCAGAGGCGACATTGAACTGCTGAGTTCCGCACAAGACGCAGTTTCAAAACTTAAATGATAGTTTGTTTAAAATGTCAAGACGTCGAGATGTTCAGAAATATATCAAACAAAAGCAATAGTAATCAATACAGGGACAAAAAGAAGCAATCAAGGAGGTATAGAGTGATAACTCTCAGAGGCAAAGTTCTGCCAAGACAATCTCAATAATCGCAGCATGAGTGCTCTTGCTGCTTCCAGAAATGACGCGGAGACCAGTGAAGTGATGACCAACTTCCAGCGTCAAGCCCATTTCCCAATATTCTCATCAAGACTTTTCTAAACTTACACAGGACGGCTGTTTCTTCACCCAGTCGCTCAGACCCGCGACTGGCTGCCGAGGACCGCCAAATGTTTCCTGCTGCCCACCGCGACGATCTGCGGCATCGGCGGCACAGGACATCTTCCTTTCGGCTGAGCCTGGAAAGTAAACGCGTTCTTAGCATTTAACCGGGGCACAGATGGAGAACAGAACTTGGCTGACAGTATAGAGGTAAAGTCAACTTGACCCTACCTTCAACTAGAAAAACCACACGCACTAGTTCGTGTTGCGAATATAGGTCAAGAGGTCCTAAACGACTAGGTACGGCTGCAATCGACCACCCGAGGCCAAGAACTACAGTATCATGGATAGAATATTGAAATGACGCACTCCCTACTACGCTCATATCTCTGAAAAAGGTAAGTGCCCCCATGGCCGCGGTGTATACCTAGCCTATCTCTGCTCAGTCAGTACCCAAAGCGTTACAAAGAGCTCTTATGCCTGGCTGGGCGTTAAACCAAGCACCACTAGCGCCTTAGCAAAAGACATCCACGGATTGCGAAATGTAATCCATAAATACCAAGAATTATCATTATTAGAGTCAGTGTTCACAACCCTAAACGCAGCGAGGCGATTCAAGAGAGAGGTTCAACTGAAAGAAAAGAATATTTTATCTCGGCATTCCTGCCGAAAAAACTGGGTTGGTTCAGTGCGCTACTACCGGCGGGAAAAAGCGCAAAGAATATAAAAAAACACTCGAGGTCTTTCACACGAGAGAGAGTAGAGGAGTCCCACGGACTAGGTCGGCTACCTCGTTTGAAAGCCCCCCTTGAGGAACAGAAAGGGAAATAGAGAACCTACCTAATTTTACAAAACTAACCTCGTCAGCAGAAACTGCGGCAAACTGCAACATCTCATGCGGAAAAGGCACTCGGGACCCTTGGGTGCGTGACGCCCAAACATATTGTGGCAGGAAAATAAATTCCAAGAAAAAGAAAACGCTACGAAAGCATCATTTGGCAGTTGGCGAAGACATTCCATAGGAATAACAGAAAGGGAACACTACAAGATGAAACACTGCCCTCTCCCACCCAACACGCGGACCACAGCGTTGATCTCAACACATTCTTACACTACACAGAGAGCAAAAGTATTACCACCTGCTGGTGCAGCCAAGCTGGTCTGGGGCTCGCAGGCTGCTGCCGGTGTACTCGCGGTGGGCGCGGCCTGCAGCAGTTAAGGTAAAGATATAATGGGCAGTGCAAGATTAGCAACAAGCAATGAGAAGATGCTGGTGTGAGACACACGAGGCCCTGGGCCAATATTGACAAGCTGTTTTGTCACACACCCAGCAATCAACTATTGTGATGAAAACAAAATATTCTATGAAATAAACTTCTTCTACGCTACACCTTTTAATTATGGCACACAGTAACCACATTGAGTACTAGGAAAAATATAGTTAAAAGCTCAAATTTCTTCAATGCCCATCATTACTCTTGTTTACCCGACACATGAACATACTCTGCATTGCGTCTTGAGCAGACAATCTTGCAGGACGACGCGGGGCTGTAGAGGGCCCAGCCGCACTGCTTGTCCCACATCACAAGGCGCTATTGCACGGGCGGCACCAGACATTCCTCGCTTGCTAAGGCCTGCAAAACAGAGCAGATAATATGTTAGCTTAGGATAGCAAAGCCTATGTACACTGGGTCCCGCTAGGGTAAGGGGCCTAAAGGAGACACACTGGCCCAGTGGAGACGCACCTTCGTCTCCATTGGGCCAGTGTGGCGGCTGGACGTTGTGAGAAATGTCCAATCATTCATCAGTCAACAGTTATGGTGGGCGTTTAGGAGACATGGTAAGCTCTATTTTGCAGGTACTGAACATTCCTTGTAGTGTCCGGTCGCCGCGCCACAGCCTTCCTACTGCAAGTGCGTCTCTATTGGGCCTTGTGGGTCTCCTGTGGGCCACTTACCCTATCTCATGTAGAATGTAACAGAATTGAAATAAAAACTATACTTTCGTAAGCTTTCTCAGCATGATCTACTAAAAACTAGCTGTACCTCAAACACGCACTGAAGTGTAACAGGCGAAATGGCAGGAAATTTTAATACAAAAATGACTTTCTTGAAATATGCGTCGACACTCAGGCGTATTTATAAGGACGTTTTTATTGAAAGTCTTCTGGGATATTTATTTATTTATTTAACCCCAAGCTTTGGTTAAGTAAAAAAGCCCAGAAGACTTTCAATAAAAACGTCCTTAAAAATAACTTTGTAACTGAATCCCCCCCTTATGAACACGGGGCAATCATCAAACCTCGGACCATGGCCCAATAAACCACTTGACCGATAAATTACAAACTCTTGTAATTGCTACATATTCCTTATACCACCACGACGCTTTCTTTTTTGGCTCGATGTTGATACACTGTTTAAAAAAAGTTATACCGGTGCTGCAGTTGACCCATTTTAATATACCTTTTGATTCAGGAAAGGTAGCCAAGGTAGCCACCAAGTGAATTTTATTTGAATCAAAGACTATAAATCATATTATTGTAACGATCAAACAGGGATAGAGCATTCGCTCTGCGAAAATTTTCGCGATTCACTGCAAAATTAGGGCCGTTAGAAATGTAAGCTACAGCAGACAATCGCACAGCCACAGGTGCTCGACTCGTGAGCTGACAGTCCAGAGGACAAGGAGGCACAGATGCCAACGCAAATCGTAACCGTAACACTGTAACAGGCACTGCAGTCGGACTTATAAAGGAGTTAATCTTAACTACAAAAGGGGCAGCTATAGAGCTGTAATGGAGTCAGTGTCGATAAGTTTTGATTTCTATAGCAAACCCACCGCTGTAAACAATATAAGTAATCGTCTAAAAGGAACTCACCACGAACATTGACAATATGAAACCTCTCTTTATGCCTTAATAAGTTGACAACTTACCAGTAAATCAGAATGATAAAAGCTTCACGTAAAATGTTGAAAAAAGGGCAATGAATATGTATTACAGAAATAAAAACAGGTCAAAGTAAAACAGTAAGGAACACTCTAGAAGTTGTGCCCAAAACAAATAACTGATATTCAAAATCCCACCTGAAGTAAAGTTGGACGGAGGGACTGGCCGCTCTGCTGGAGCATGAATTTCGCCATGCAACTCCATACTAATGCTCTGTGCTTCAGCAGCGCTCCTATACAAGGTATTTAGTTGCCGTCTGTCTTGGTATTAAGAGGTGAGGTATTAAGGGTGCGGCACCCAAACAATGTTAACAGCCACGCAGAGTAGCGCTCCTCTCAAAAATAATTTTAGGAGTTTTGTTTGTGGCTTGCCGGTGATCAACTGCGCACCTCTCCTGCGTGTGTGTGCGTATTCTATTGCTGGCGCGCGGGGCCGTGCTTGCCTCCCTAGTCTGGCTGTCCTGCTCTGGGCCGGCCTGGGCTTTGGGAACTGCAGAGGTGAGCTAAATACTAGTTAGATCAAGGAGCCAGAAAATTTTCAGGATCCAGAGTTGAAAATTCCAAAGAGCCAGGAATCGGAGTTTTGCACCTGGGACCAACCGACTCCGCAACCCTGACTTGCACGAGTATTGTGCTCAATGTAATTTTGGCAATAGCTATCACAAGGTGCGTTTATTAGGGTCGTAGACACCACTTTTTAACGCATAAAACATCTGTTAGTTTACAGCTGAATGACATGGCTTCGAGATCCTTCAAGAATACCTACATCTGTAGTACTTGGTTGCAGTTGTGATGAATATAATGTTTAATATTCAGAAGAATCCAGTCACAAGCTTCATAAATCGAGCTCCCTGTGTTTACCCTCAATCATTAATATACAGAAATGTTATCATTGTAGCAAAAAGAATTTTTTTTTCTTATAATCGGCATAGCATAATATAATCCTCTAATACTGTACAAAATTTTGTGCTATTTCTGTAGTATTCACTGCACCTAAATAATCCGATTTAGTTGAAAAAACTCAGACTAACAACAAAAAGTTTTTTTTGATATTTGCATTAGCTACATTTCTGATAATTTTTGATTGGTGGTAAGCACACTTAATAAAACATGCGACTGGATTCTCGGTAGGCACATCATATTCGCCGCAGATGCAACTAAGTACATACAACGAGGGCAATTTTAAAATCTCCCAGAAGCCATATTAAGCTGAAAAAGTTGACCTAATGTTGGTGCACCTCCACCAATGAACCACTCTGATAAAAATAAATCCCATTTCGGAGGCGTTGAGTGATCGCTCCCCGTTTTCCCTATTCTAAATGTTCTTTTAGTACTGAGAGGAGCCAGATGTTTATGTTTTAATGAGAAAATTTATTTGTGCACATCTTACTATTTCATCTAGTGGATCTGCTCTATTATAAGGTCATTCACTTTGTTTAGTCAAGCCCGCCACCCTCTTATTGATGGAGCTTCTTTCTGCTCTTGAGCTTCTTTCCTGACTTGCTGTTCCCACACACGTTGATTTTTCGTGTTTGGCTTCTTTGACTCTTCAACACTTTAAGTGTTCGTTAATCTTCCTCTTTTTCACAGCATACACTAGGAATGTGAAGGTGTAAACTGGGAATATAATGATGAGTCATACTCACTGGTCAATAATTAAGTGGCTGACACCAAGAACCACTCGTGAAAAGAGGGACAATCCTAGACTGTGACAACTCCCTCGCAACAGACCCTCAGTCAGAGATCTGCCAAACAACAGAGCAAGGGGAGCTGCCAAATAGTCTGCACAAGCTTGCAGAAAGTGGGGATGAATCCCATCAGGGCCCGCCCTGAAGCTAGTGTCAAGGGTGGCGGGAATTGATGGGAGGCAGGAATATCAAGATTCTCACTACAACCTTAGCGAGTTAGGCATCCTTCACGTCTTGTCTTGTAATTTGCTTCCCTCTCCGTTTTTACTTCCACTACTGTTGTTGCTTGTTCTGTGTGTCTTATTCTTTTACGATTTGTTGAGAGGAAGCACCACCACGTTCTTGTCTATCACTTCTTTTGGCATAACAACAGTTCCATCTCTCTATTTTCAGAATTATAATTTGTTGCGCACTCTCAGCAGCCAATCAAAATAAATTAAATTACCAATATACCTCCCATACAATTGAGTAGCAACTTCTTTCCATAATTTGAATTAGGTCTTGTTAGCATTTTAACTTTATACTCCAGGCGAAGCACATATGCACTAATGCGCGATAGGACAGCATTATACTGTACATGTTAGGGGTTGGTATCACTATCAAAGTGGTGTCGTGCGCAACTTGGCATCCCTAGTTGACCATCGTTTTTTTTAGGAGAGATACCTATTTCATAGACCTACAATCGCTCAAATTTTGAATTAGACTCATGTACTAGCAAACACGTACATGCATTCATTTTTTAATACTGAAGATGTAAAATTAATGAAAGAAAGCGCTCGACACAAGCATCATGTTATTGCTTCCTTAATTTTGACTCTTATGATCAAATCAGACGGGTGTGTAGAATTTGGTGATATCACTATGGTACGACTTCAACATGGCGCACACTGCAAAACTTATTGCCACAATCATATAAAGAAAAAATACTTGTACACTTACACGATAACAAAAAACATGTGGCGCTAGATGATCTCATTAGGGGGAACATGTGTGATATTTGGCTTCAGCACATCGATATTACACTCAATCAATTGAAAATATTTAAACCCTACTTCTGTTTATGACTGGCTGAAATATCAATTTAATCAAAATAGTTTTTTTTTTTATCGGCGTAGGGCAAAACTTCAACAGATACAGATAAACGGGCGCCATTTCTATATTAAACACATAAAACTTATCCTGTAGCAGTAAGAAAACACTTGAATATTTTACGAATGCTGACCAGTGTTATGAAAGATTTGCCAACGCAATTTCCTAGGTCGCATCGCGCCGAACGTCAGACATATCACCTCAATAAGGCACCGGGAGGCTTGGATTTCACGAGGCAAAAGTTTCATACCCCCTATTGTTTTACCCATAGCTTTGATTTTGATATAGGTATGTTGTTCAATACAATGCTTTTCTCTCCACATCTGTTTGCATCTGGTAATCTCCTCCGCAGGCAACTATCACTGCCGATAACGACGTAATGCAGACACAGCCTGGCGCCTGTCACACTCACACATTGTCCTGCAGACACAGCCTGGCGCTTGTCACACTCACACATTGTCCTGCAGACACAGCCTGGCGCTTGTCACACTCACACATTGTCCTGCAGACACAGCCTGGCGCTTGTCACACTCACACAT
>LQNS02277964.1:19020926-19043868 GCA_001587735.2 Parhyale hawaiensis | reverse complement strand
CGCATTTGATTCATCCTAGTGAGAAATCCACGCGATTGTAGAGCTGGAGCTTCTTCACTCTCGTCGGAGTCGCTTTCATCATGGTTCAGTCGATCATGCAATGGGTGTCGTGGATTAGCCAACATCCGAAATTAAAAGTTCAGAAGTTTAATGTCACGGTAATACTCTACTGGTTTCAGTCCACATTCCGCATACTTAGAATGGGTGACGAACGAAAACCACCCGTTGCGATGCGTACGGCGGAGTTTTGTATTGGAGCAATATGCCCCACAACCCTAACTTCCAGTTGGGTCATACGCCCGCAAGAATGCGACTGGTAACAAATGAGAAGCGCTCAATCAACTCACTTTTAATCAGCATAGAAGTTTACTGAAACCTAGAAACTTTGAAATTTTTCAAATTCGAAAATCCGATACAACACACACCAAAGCAGATGTACATTTGCTAATGGCTTCAGACAGATTAATGGTCAGTAATACCAACACAGTACAAGAAATAAATACGGGAATTGCTACAAATCTCTTCAAACAGTAAGGGATGAGGGCGCGAACCAACAGCGGTTGAATGAGTTCCAATGCACCACACAATGTTAATTGTATGTAAGAGTATGATAGGAAACACTCTAGTGAATCATCGGTCGAACTGAAACTTATAGCCAGCCAAGTTATTCAATCATCAGACTTTGAGCTTTCAACACTTGAATGCTTGGTAACAATATGCTC
This sequence comes from Parhyale hawaiensis, assembly GCA_001587735.2. Classification (NCBI taxonomy): domain Eukaryota; kingdom Metazoa; phylum Arthropoda; class Malacostraca; order Amphipoda; family Hyalidae; genus Parhyale; species Parhyale hawaiensis. Next base: position 19,043,146 of record LQNS02277964.1, on the reverse strand, counting down.
TAGCAATCGAGATTTATAAACCGCAGAATACTGACAACTGGAGCACTGAAAAGGCTTAACATTTGAATGCTTGGCAGCAGTGTGCCTAACTATGTGATGTTTATAAACTGATGAATAGTGACAAAAGGAACATTGAAACAGCCTAACACTTGAATGCTTGGCAGCAATATGGTGGCGCAAGAGGGACACATGAGCTGTTGAGTATTCACAATCGGAACACTGGAAAGGCTTAACGTTTGAATGCTTGGCAGCGATATGGATATGCAAATTAGATTTTTTAGCTGCTGAATACTGACATTGGGGACATTGAAACGGTCTAACCTTGGAATGCAGGGCAGCAACATGGTCTCGGAAGTGGTTTTTGTAAGATGTTGAATAGTGACAAAGAGAACACTGGAAAGGCATAACACTTGAGTGCTTAGCAGCAATATGCTCCCGCAATTTATATTTCTTCACTGTCGAATAATGACAATAGGAACATTGGAAAGGTTTGTTACTCGAATGCTTTTGAGCAATATGGATGCGCAAATTTAATGTTGTAACAGCTGAATACTGACAATGAGAACACTGGAAAGGCTTGAGAGTTGAATGCTTGGCAAGAAAGTGGTGACGCAAGCGATACTTGCGATCTGTAGAATATTGACACTCGCCACACTGAAATCGCTTGCTATTTCCAACCTTCGAATGATCCACAGCAATCTGTCCATCAAGGTTAGAGTCCTCATTGGCAGGCACATAGTGACAACCAGCAGACTCTGAAGATTCACCGCTGGAATGGTCCCCAACAATGACATCACGCCGGCTACGGCCCCCAGTTGAAGAATATTGCTCCTGATGGAGGGGCTGCTCCGGACCAGCAGGCATTGGCTGAGCATTGCAGCTTGCTGGCGGTGTAATGTCGTGGTCACGGCGCTGTGAAGGAGTGTCTGTTGAATGTTCAGAGGCAGGATGGCACTGCTCTTCACTCCCCTTAGCAGCTGAGGACTCAGCACACACGACATCCTCAGGAGCACAGCGGCCACTGGCAAGACTCAAGTCGCTGCGACGGGACACACCAACAGAATGCCGGCACTGCGGGCGCTGGCGGGGCGCTTCGGTTGCGCCCTCTGCAGTAGCGATGGTGGAGTCCCCACAGCAGGCAGCGGGGGATACGTTAGCGTGACCAGAAACACTCGCTATTGCTTCTCTGGACTGGAGGCCCACATGATCAGATACAACAGCGTCATGGCTCTTATGTTTAGAGCTCGTTGCAATGTTTAAGCTTCTAACAAACGGGTACGGTATAGTGGCTGATTCATGTGCAGTGCCACATTCTGATGTCAATACCGCCCGTGATTCCGATTTAATACCAATTTTGGTGGGGAATTCCTGCTCCAACGAACCCATCTCGGCGCCCATCAGAGGAGTTTGATTTTTATTCACACCGAGCATACTCGAGATGGAGAGACTCGAAGGTTCAACCGACATAGACTCTGCAATAGAGAGGAGGAAGATTCACTGAATTTATTCATCAATTTGTTTATGTTAGCCGACAAATGAATCACACAACGCGTTAAAGACACACCACAGGAAGATTTTCTTAAAATAGGAAGTCGCTACAAAGCGTTTATCATAAGTGAGCAAAATCATACCCAGCATGACTGCGTATAATGTAAGAAGAATCATTTGAATATCTTCTCAATCTCTACTTCAGGCAAGCCTCTGGATGCATTAGCCCTAACCTTACTTACCAACACCATCAGAAGCGCAGGCAGCAGCAAGTTTTTCAAAAGAATGTTCTTCCTTCACAAACTCTTCGCTTTTGCAGGTGAGGAGATCGTCCTCAGCAGGGCTTTGGTGGGCAGGTGCAGCAGCCTCTGATGATTCAGATAAATAAATGTCTGATAAGGGAACACAGCCACGACTTTTATTAGGCCTTTAATGATGAAAGTTTGCAATATCTCCTCACTGAGCGCGCGAGATCGGAAGTAAGTAAATAACATGACTTAATGGATAACATTAGCCACAGCCTATTAAAAAAACACAAAGTATCTCTTAGAGCAGATGTGGCTCACCTGCCAAGACGATAAGGGCAGCATGCAAACTGGCGGGTATCACAGCCCCAGCATTAGACGGTTCCTTGCCCTTGTACATCTCAGGAAAGACGGGTGGATCTTCCTGCCGTTCTTCCTTAACTGACACGAACTCAGGCTGACTGGCAGCTCCAACATCCACTGAGCAAGACTTGTGTTGCAGCGCGTCCTGAGGCAATAGTTTTCAGTCATTAAAACCTGCTTCTTATTTGGTTCAATTAAGAAAGTCAGATGTGGCATTGAACAGCTGAATTCTGAACAAGACCTAATTTCAAAACTAAACAACAAATGACTCAGAGTAATACGGTATAGAGTGTAGAGAAGGCGAGATGTTCAAAAATGCATAAAATAAAAACAATTATTCTTCAATATAGCACCGAAAAGAAACAATAAGCACAGATTGATAATGACAACTAAAATTTTGTCCACAAAGTCTCAAAAATCGCGGCATGAGTGCGCCTGCTGCTCTCAGACGTGACGTGGAGACCACAGAAGTAACAAGCTTCAGGCTGTGATATCGAAGCTCCCAGGATCAGGTACTCATCTTATTTTCTCAATATGCTTATGATTATTATTCTTATCATGGGTTGAGTTACTAGCGCCGCAGGCATCACGCCCGCCTCGGGCCGATATATGCTAATAAAGACTTTGCTCAACTTACACGTGGCTGCTCCCTCTTTACCCAGTCGCTTAGACCCGCGACGGCCTGCCGAGGACCGCCAAATATTTTCTGTTGCTCACCGCGGCGATCTGCGGCATCGGCGGCACATGGTATCTTCTGTTCGGCTGAGCCTGGAAAGTAAACGTGTCCTCAGCACTCATACAGGCGACAAAGCAAGAGGACGAAACATGGCTGAGGCAGCGATGGCAGCAGGTCTTGGCAAACCAACGGACATTCGCGGATGGGATCGACAGAGCTGGGCTTGATGTTTGCCGAATGCAAGTCATACATTAAAATAGATACAGACAAAATCTATGAATGCCTCAGTAGGCAGTTAATGAAAAATTCTACAAGAGTAATAGAAATAGAACACTGATATTAAACAGTACCTATCGATAGAAGAATAAAAGAAAGTGCCTATGAAAATAATATAGAATGACCTAAAAAAACTAGTTTTTACACGCAAATCACGTCAGGGAAGAAATGAACTAAGTAACTATTATATTGAGGGTTTTCCAATGAACTAAGTAATAAGAAGAAGTGGATTTCTATAGCAAAGCAACAAGTGTTAACAATCGAATCTTATATTCAGTCTGATATCTCGCTTTTGGTCGGTAGCCTATAAGTTGACAGAGGCAATTCACCAGCATACAAGATGAGTGAAAAAAGCTTCAGTGTAAAATGCTGGACAAAATACGCCAATGGATCTTGAAGGTATAAATCTAGCCACAAAACGATAGGAAGTGACGTTCTTTCTTACAGTTGTACCCCATAATAGCAATGCGCTTAAATAACTTATAGCTACTCAAAATCTCACCTGAGGCAGACATGAACGAGGTGACTGGCTCCTCAGCTGGAACACAAATCTCGCCCTGCAGTTCCATACTAATGCTCTGTGCTTCAGCAGCGCTCCTATACAAGGTATTTAGTTGTCGTCTGTCTTGTTCTTTTCAGGCGATATACACAGGGTGTGGTATCTAAACAAGGTTAGCAGCCATGCACTCCTCAACTGATGGTTTTACAAAGGATTCCACAATAAATTAAATTTTTGATGAAGTACAGGGCGAGATATGAAACCAATGAACACTTACAATATATTACACATAATCAATTATAGAAACTAGCTTCGCCTCTCTAATATAAGAAATGGCTAAAGAGAAAGAAATAAGGGTAAGCCATGTGATGTGCTAATAAGAATGAAAACACCACGAATGCAGAAGTTGCTTCTTCCTGCATTGGATGAACGCTCATATAGCCATTTCGTGGTAATACGATTTTACATGATTATTAACTAAAGATGCCTAAACGTTTAAATTTAATATTATTATCATGTAAAATCGTATAACCATGAAATGGCTATCGAGTCACCAATATTATTATGCAGTGAATCAAATTCAAAATCTAAAAGACTTTTAGAAGCATTCCATTCACATTACAATCCTAATTCATTCAATAGACATGTTGAATTTTCTGCAGCTTACTGCCGTGTCCAATAATCTCACTAAAAATGAACTTCCTTCGTTTTTACTCTCAAAATTTCAATATTTCGCGATATATTTCATTATTTTTTTTTGCGTTATTGGTAGCTAGGATACAATGTTTGCATACTTTCCAACTTTGTTCTGCTGATAGAATTTGAAGTTCTGTTCCCCTGAAGGAGATTTAATATTAAAGCTCTTTAGTTCCCCTGAAGACGGGCAATGCTTAATAGCTCGAAAGCTTGGGGTTGAATAAATGAAAAGGGAATGCGTGTGCTGGTGCATAAACCATTCAGCAGTCACAAATTAGTGAACTGAGATCTTCCATTGACTTACAGGCGACTAATCTATGCAACAAGAACCCTGTCAGACATCGACACCTAGACGCTCGGCAGTAATGTGCTTGGGCAGTCGAGCTGCAGACACTGATGAATTTATGCAACAGCAATACTGTTATACTGAAAAGGCTAAACACATGAATGCTTGGCAAAAATTTCGTCGAGCAAGTGACTTTTTTTAGCTGATGAATACTCACAGTCTGGACACTGAAAAGGCTCAACACTTATATGCTTGGCAGCAATATGGTCACGCCAGTTATTTTTCTAAACTGATGAATACTCACAGAATGAACATTGAAGAGGCTTAACCCTCGAATGTTTGACAGTTAAATGGCGACGTAAGTTACTTTTATAAACTGATGGGATACTCACAGTCTGGACACTGGGAAGGCTCACCACTTGGATGCTTGCAGCAATACGACGACGCATATAAGATTTATAATCTGCGTAATATTGACACTACTAGTGGACCCGTGCGTGAAATATTCACGCAATAACCTACACGTTTGCCTAATGCCTCTAGGCCGGTGCGGAATCTCCCCTTCTTTTATTTATTTCCTAATTTTCTTCTTTTCTTCATTGATCCTCTGTCGTGCTCTCANACACGACCAAAAGCCGATGCAGGCAACAAATTCCAAACTTTAGCCGACCAGGGCACGAAGCACCGACAGAACTGATTAGTTCGACATCTGACAGCCTCCAAAGTGAAAGAGTGCGCTAAATATTTTATTTAATATTATTATCATGTAAAATCGTATAACCACGGCTATTGCTATCGAGTCTGGTTTTAATAATACGTCACTTAGTTTAAGTTTTAGATCTTCTGAAAATCTTCGTAAGGTAAGTGTAACGTTAGGATTAAGTAAGTTATCTGTACAAGTTAAAAGACTTCGAATCTGCCGTGTCCAATAATCTCACTAAAAATGAACTTCCTTCGTTTTTACTCTCAAAATGTCAATGTTTCGCGATATATTTCATTATTTTTTTTGCGTTATTGGTAGCTAGGATACAATGTTTGTGCTTTCCAACTTGGTTCTGCTGATAGAATTTGAAGTTCTGTTCCCCTCAAGGAGATTTAATATTAAAGCTCCTTGGTTCCCCTGAAGACGGGCTATGCTTAAAAGCTCGAAAGCTTGGGGTTAAATAAATGAAAAGCCCTGAAGACTTTCAATAAAAACTTCCTTTATGAATACACCTGGGTGTCTACGCATATTTCAAGAATATATTACATATATTATAATAGTAAACAGTTGATTTCTCATAACTTTAAGTGGCTAATAGAAAAACCGGATCACTTCGAGGGCACATGCCTCCGCCAAGCAAGACAACAGTAACAAAAAATTAAAATTCGTTCCGATGCTATGATTTTCTTTCTCTCAACAGCAAAATCAAATTGTTTGCACTCACTGCCAGTAATAACAGCTTCTGTAGTTTTTTTCGAGATCCGTTTGTACCTTTTCGAAATATGTTGCTGACAAACATTTTTACAAGCAAACAGACTAGCCGATCATCACAAAAATTTGATCATTTATACGTGTTTCAACATTTCTAACAATTTCCGTGAACTTCATGGATATTCACTCAGAATTCTTTGGAGGTATTTGCTACCAACCATAAAAGAACAGAAAATTTGGAGGTATTTCGCTAGCTACCATAAAATAACAGAAAATTTGGAGGTATCCCGCTAGCAACCATAAAATAACAGAAATTTGGAGGTATCCTGCTAGCAACCATAAAATAACAGAAAATTTGGAGGCATTCCGCTAGCAACCATAAAATAACAAAATCTGGAGGTATTCCGCTAGCAACCATAAAATAAAAGAAAAAACGAGACAATCGAACAAACAAAAAAGAAATTATTACAAGCATTTGGTCATATACTCCTTGCAGTATACCGAAGAACTCACATCATTTCCTGAAAATTCGTCCATAACTTTCTGAGTTAAGGTATTAAGGAAAGACAGGAAGACAAACAAACATACAGTACAGTTAAACGGATCTTCACCAAACAGATGACCATCGGTTACCCTTAACACGCCTAGCAATCACTGTTAATCTTGTACAGATACCTATCTCGGTGAGACAGACAAACTAGACGAAAATATAACATTCTTGGCAGAGGTAATTAGCAGCACGACTACAATACATACATACTAATGAAACCATGATAGCCTGATTTGTTTGGATGTCACCGAGCGCACAATCTTCTCTTTAATGCTCAAGAAATAAACTGAGAGGAGGTCAGAAGGTTCAGAAGAATAATGGTTCAATTTATCATTTGAATTCATCATTAATATGAAAAAGCTTTGCGATCACTGCTTGTGGTTCAGCAGTACTTTTATTTAAAAAAACTTTTCTTCTCAGTATTTTCGTACTTGAAAATCCAACATAATCTACGCCAGGCCACCCAATAGAGCTGAAAACAATGGAATCCTTAGGCTTTGTTTTTAGTGACCCACTGGGTCATGGTCAGTCTAGCAAGCAACAAATATCGTAGACGCTTCAAAGGTCTAGAGCTAGTCAAGTGTTCGTGCGTAAGAAACAGGGAGTGAGTTTCAATGTTCCACGGAAGGGAATGCGTGTGCTGGAGCATAAACTATTCAACAGTCACAAATTAGTGAACTGAGATCTTTCTTTGACTTACGGGCGACTAATCTATGCAACAAGAACCCTGTCAGACATCGACACCTAGACGCTCGGCAGTAATGTACTTGGGCAGTCGAGCTGCAGAAACTGATGAATTTATGCAACAGCAATACTGAAAAGGCTAAACACATGTATGCTTGGCAACAATATGGTCAAGCAAGTGACTTTTTTAGCTGATGAATACTCACAGTCTGGACACTGAAAAGGCTTAACACTTATATGCTTGGCAGCAATATGGTCACGCAAGTTATTTTTCTAAACTGATGAATACTCACAGTATGAACACTGAAGAGGCTTATCCCTCGAATGTTTGACAGTTATATGGCGACGTAAGTTACTTTTATAAACTGATGGGATACTCACAGTCTGGACACTGGGAAGGCTCACCACTTGAATGCTTGCAGCAATATGACGACGCATATAAGATTTATAATCTGTGTAATATTGACACTCGTCACACTGAAACTTTCGACCAATTTCAACCCTCGAGTGTCTCACAGCATTATGTCTACGCATGAGAGCCATCTCTTTGGCTGGCTCAGAGTGAACGAGAAAACAACAAGGTATAATCGATTGGTACGAGGCAAGTGTCACTACGCAAATCTTGACTGTGGCCCAGGCGGGNTGAACAAAACCACCACTTAAGGCTATTAGCAATAACAAGCGAACTCGTCACACCGGGGGAGCGTCCAGTTCCCCTAGCAAAAGCACAAGCTTCTGCCAACTGCGGCAAAAGGTTAATTGTAAGACCAGCACAAAAACATTCTTTTATTATATTATTATATGTAAAAACAAGTTGCGCAAAGGTAATACACGTTGTCGATGTTTTGTTACTTTTTTAATGTTCCTGGAGGTCTCTGTTTGCCCGCAAAAGTAAATAATATGTGGAAGACCAACCTGCGCTCATAGGTCGTGCATGTGCCGCAACATAGTGACAATGAAAAAAAATATATACAAGCCTCTTGAAACAAGCTATGTGCAAAATACCAGAACTGCTACCAACTATTTGATTACCATCAACGCCCCCAGGGCGGAGTACATACCCAACAACTGAAAATAAGTTACAATGATTTCTTTCCCTCTGAAACTCTAAGCAAGTAAATGTGAACACAAGGCAGTGCATACACACGTTCATCTATTAAAATCATGTACATATAAAAACATCAATATGTAAATATATATTAATATATACGAGCTGCACCAATTCCATTAGCAGGGTGATGTGCGACAGGGCATAGGCAACCCACAACATATATATGAGCTGCACATAAACAGGAGCTCTCTTGTTGGTTATAAGCAGTGGTGGCTCGTGGCTACGAAAGTGGGGGTACTGCACTGTTCCACTGTTATCATCACCCACAAATGAAGTGAGAGACGTCATATCATTTTCCTTGAAGATTTAAGTATATTTTCATATATATTTATATTTGTAAAAGAATGTATACTTGTCTGTCCATCCAAAACGTGGTCGAAGGAGTTGAGCAATCTTCATAATTTTTTGCAGGGAATTTGGTGGGTTGACCTAGATGTGACCCATGCCAAAAAACTAAGCTTAGCTGGTCGTCACAAATGACGGCGTTGAATTTGCCTCCATCAAAGCAAATTCTCCTCCACCGCGTCTTATGCCACGAAGCATTCTATTTTGCCCTATGCTATTACTGAAGAGCAAATCTCTGAGGTTTGCCATCTACCGCGGGTGATGGTCTTTCGCCACAAGGCATTTTAGTTTTTTCATGAACTAGAGGAGGGTTTTTATAGTACCAACAATAACGTCAATAACCCCTTCTAGTTCAGGTTGGTCCAACCTTTTTGATATTTTGGACCACTTAGAGTCTAATGGTTGATAGAGGGCCAAATTCTGGTGTCATTTAATAATAGTAACTATTTCATATACAGATACATGAAAACTGTATTTTTCTGTACAACTTTTCGGGTCATATTCTGTCTCCGGTTTGTACATTTTAGATAGGCTGTAGCTGTGTTAGGTACTAGACCGAGCGGTAGTGTTTCACTTTTGTATAGAATTGTGAAATAGTGAAGGTTTGCAAACACGATATGCGAATCATAAGCCACAATTTCGATACATCGGAACATAAGTGATGTTTCAGAAAGTACATTTACCCGAATTATCATGTGGTACTGATTACTACCTACAATACCTAAGAATATTTGAAAGTATACTTGTGGCCAAACAGCCCCGCAACTAAGCATCGTGGGAGATTTTAACGCAAGTCAGGTACAACTATGTATAGCAGACTACAAAATATTCTCTTGGAGCTTAAAATCACATTCGTAGATATCTGTCTACTTGCCTCAACCCCCTTAACTAATATTAATAGTACGGATAACATGAGCTGGCCAGATCATATTGCTATTTCAATAAGTTTACGGCATAGTATTACCACAGAAAAATGGAGTACTAGCCTGTTTCTGATCAGTTACCTTGGTATTCTAACCTGAGCATAAATGCGATTGCTACTCACCTAACTTAAAACATGATAATAGTAAACATGTTAACTGGTAGTTGAGTGATAACCTGCTCTAGTATATCAGATGTGTCTTAGGGAAATTTCTGGAGAAACTGTCAATGAAAATGATGTAGTAAATGAAGTTGGACTGTGTAAGCACTTGTGAGCCGTACAAATTTCTATTTTTCAATCTGAGTGCCAAATTTTTAGCATCCTACCCAAAAAAGCAAGAAAAAGCGTCACAGGATGGAATGAAAAGATCGGCGGACTTTGCACAGCCAACAGGATTGCATTTGATACTTGAAACGAAGCGGGCAGACCAAGTTCAAGAGAACTGTGGCAGACAAAGAAAAGCTAGATGCAGAAAGACTTAAGACCTGAATGCTCGGCGGCAATATGATCAGGCAAATAAAGATGTTTTCGCTGACGAATGGTTACCATACAATCCAAACATTGGAAAGGCTTAACTTTGGAATGCCTGACGGCAATATGGTGGCGCATATAAATTTTTTCCCTGTGAATAATGACAATCCGAACATTGAAAAGACTTGACATTTGGATACTTCGCAACAATGTGACTGTGCTATTGAGATTTACGACAGGCTGAATCCGGACAAAGTGAACAATGAAATAACTTAATACTTGTATATTTAGCCCGGACATCGGAACATACGTTGGATATAATAAGTTTTGAATATTGGCAATAGAAATACTAGAAAAGGTTGACGTTTGATTGATTGCTAGATAGCAATGTGGAATGCAAGTTACGTTTGCTAACTGACTACCATTAACACTCCTCACAATAGAACCGCTTAAAAATCCAAACATCTGAAAGTTGTAAAAGAACATACCTCTTTTTGGCAGGCATAAACAGTGCGTTACCTTTGATTATACATATACAATTGTTTTTAGTAATTTTTCAAGAGGAGAGTCTAACTTCGAAATATCAGTATTAATTAAATGTAAGGCTATGTTGCCAATATAAACAGCACTTGTGAAATAAATATTTAGCCATTGGTAAGTTTATCACACAATTTGCTTATTTACGAATTTTTTACTGTTACCTCAGATTATGCAACAAGCTAATAAAACCGCCATAAAGAGGAAATAAATACAAGTGAACAAGAATATTGTTATTAAACGTCTAAAACCAACAAATTATAACCAAAACAACCTAATAAAGACTGAAATAAGTGTTTAGTAGTGGTAAACATAAGTTAATTTGGAACATAGCAACCTCCATTTTTCATCATTTTTTAAGCCGATTATCAACAGACTTTATCAGGTTTGACATTTAAGATGGTGGAATAGAATCTGCTGCTGTTTTTACTGCAGTCCACAGGCTTACTTTGCTCGAAAACTGCCGACCACCGTCATAGACCTTCCTTTTGATCACTGCCCAGAGGTTCGCAATCGGATTTAAATTGGGGGTATTCGCTTGCCAGGTCATGATCCTTTTTTATTTGAATCCTCCATCTGCAAGCCAGTTAGCAGTGTACCGTGCTCGGTGTGAGGGAGCGTTATCGTGCTGAAATACCAATTTGGATCTGCGTGCAATAGTCTACTCATCAAGCCATGGAATCAAGTTAGCTTCAAGAAACTGGCAATACCTTCCTGCATTCAATTTAACTCCTTCTGTCACCTCAAATGGACCAATAAGAGTGTCACTTACTAGCCCGGCCCAAAACATAATACCTCCATCACATTGTTGACGCTTAAGCCGTGTCTGTTGAGGTCGGTCATGGAGGACCCATCCAGACACCCATCCATCTGGACCACCAAAAGTGGCTCTTCATTCGTCAGTAAATATGACATTGGAGAAATCAGTTTTCATGTTCATGTTCTCCCTGACCCTATTTTGTTTATGAGTTTTTGATAGAAGTGGTCGTTCAATTGCCTTTTCACTTTCCCTAGCTTCTGCAGAACCTCACATCTTGTCTTTCTGCTTAGTATTGGGGCTCCGGTGTCTTCAAATATTGCCTTACTTGTAGAAAGTTGTTTTCTAGTGATAGAAACCTTCAAATGACGCATATCCCGAGCAGTAAATTTCCTCCTAGAGGCTCCATCCGGAGTTTTCCTGTTGACTTTACCCTCAATTGCATAAGCCTTGATTGTTTGATGATCACGCTGTAATTCCTTACAAAGTTACAAACTCCGAGTGTTGTCTTACGAGAAGCCAATAACGAAGTTACTTTGATCTTTTCTTCATTTTTAAACCGCATTTCTTGCCGTTTTTTCACGGATGCCGTCATCTCATACTTTTTTGTACTGAATAATTTCAGCCTCCATTTCTACTGCAAGGGTGAACTAATAAACGACAATAAGAGACATGCAGCATATCGACAGAAACGTACGTGGAGCCAATACTCGAGGGTGTTGCAACACAGTATCAACATTCATAATAACACCAATTCGGGGGAGAAAAGGAAGAACAGAACAAAGCGAGAGAAAGAACAGAGAAAATGGGCGCAAATGATAACGTCCAGGAAGCCTTTCTGAGGGCAAAGTAATTCTTAGGGGTCCCCAGGAGCATTACTTCCCATAACATAGAATGGGTGATATTGACTAACCTAACCGTAGATATGGCCTGTAACCCATCCTGGACCCCTGAGGGTATTATTTACCAACACACAAATGCACATTTTCTTCTAATAAATTCGATACAACTCATGATTAGTAATACCTGTAGAATAAAACCAATGCATATCATAAACTGAACACATTAGAAATTTGTCTGAGAACTCACTTGGGTACTTAGGTTCCAAGGCACCACTCACAGGAATCTTTGTGGGNGGTAACATAAAAGGCCAAAATTGAGTAAATCGGTGGTATTACTGAAACATAAAACACATGAATAATCCTTCTAGGAAAGTTCCCAACAGAACACAGAATGTTGTACTCATCTCTGTAAACTCTACTGACCCTGAAATCAATAACTGGAATTATCAGTACAGTAGCTTCACCACTTCAGCGCTCCCTGCCTTCTGCAGTCACCATTGAATGACTCTGGTTCAGTAAAAACTTCAAGGCATCCATGTATGTACATCCATGCAGTTCCTCCAGCAGCCTCGTTAGGACTCAGGTTGCGGAGTCCGGGGAAGAACCTCAATCGAGTAAATATAAAATTGCCACACTCAATCATAATAAGTACGTTTTACGGTCATTATTATTACCTCCGCCAAAGTTATGTTTTCGTCGGTCTGTTTGTTTGTTCGTCTGTCTGTAACCAAGATAATTAAAAAAATTCTGAACCGATTTCAACGAAATTTACAGGGATTGTTAGGTATGTTAGGAGGAACAGATGATTAACTTTTGGTGAAGATATGTCTATCCGTTTGTTTGTCGGCCTCATTTTTCTCAATGCCATAACTCGAAAAGTTATGGATGGATTTATATGAAATTAACAAGAGTTGTTAGGTATATAACAAAGATTAAATGACCAAATTTTGGTAATGATCCGTTTGTTCGTTCGTTCGTCACTGTTTTTAATTTTATGCTTGTTAACACAATAACTCAAAAAATAATGAATGGATCTTTATGAAATTTATAGGGGTTGTTAGCAATGTTGAGAGACATAAATGATTAAATATTGATGCAGATCGGTTTGTTCGTTTGTGTGTTTGACTCATGTTTGCCATAACGTTTGTTAGCAGTATAACCGAAAAAGTTATGAATGGATCTTCAAGAAAATTTCACAAGCTGTTATTACTATCAAAAGACACATATTATTAGATTTTGGAGTTAATACAAAGAAAATTATGGTTTCAGAGCCAATTTGAATTTTTGCTACCGTTGCCTCGCTTGGCGGAGGTATGCGCTCTGAGGGTGCTCTAGTTCATGATTATGTTTCACGGACAGTTCCACCCTATAGTTGTCACAGTCAGGAGGAGGTCGTAACTAAATCAGTTATCAATGCTTAAGTCGGGTATGGCCTGACAGCAATAGAAATTTTTCATAGTTGCTATACCAGCCGAGCGGGCCCCGACAGTAGTAGTAGAAGTTTTACTAGCGCTTCAGTGGCACACTGCCTGTATCGCGCCGAGCTAATCCTGTGTTTAAGCACAGGCTCGTGCGCCGATTAGGGCGCGTTTCAAATTGTTAATGATTTTTGTCTCGGCTTTTCTGCCGGTAGGTCTCAGAGTGGTCAGTGCGCTACTGGAAAAAGGCGCAAGTTGAGCATGTCCAACCCCAGGGCGCGGCTGAACGCTGTCGCTCAGTTACGCCGCACAGGGGAAGGAAACGAAATACGAGAGAGTAGAAGTCTAGCGGGAATAGATCTGCCCCCTCGATCGGCAGCCCACCTCCCAAAACAGAAAGGAAAGTATTAAGAGCCAACCAAATTTTACAAAACTAACCTCGTCAGCAGCAACTGCGGCCAGATGCTACATCCCCTGCGGAGTAAGCACTCGGGACCCTTGGGTGCGTGATGCCCAAACATATTGTGGCAGGGATTGGGCCCGCCACATTATGCCCCTGAGGGCTGGGCCCCGACAGCACTGACCGGAGTATGATTGTTGTACATACAGTATTAGCACATGACACTCAAACCGCTGACAGAGTCGGCGAAAACGGTTGCCCCGTCGTCTGATATTTCACCGAGCCGGTCTAAAGCCAGCTGCAGTTCTAGTAGTTCAGCTGATATCATTTCCCATGGACCCATCCGTACATATGAATTCAGCATTTTTATGACGGGTGTTGACTAGCTCCAAAAACAGGTCTATCTCAGTGCCAGGGTAATAGGTACTTTTGATAGTAATTGGGTCGCTCAGCCAAAATAAAAGGTAGCCATGTAGCCACAGCATCAAAGCTGAGGAAACGCGCAGTCTTTCCACTACAACTGAGTGCCCTCGAGGAGAGTCTCTTAGTTAGTGGAGAAGGGGAATCGGTAAGTGAATGCTATGGCTTCGCGTGGGCAATGCCGTGTAGCAGTCTTGCCAGGGTAAAAGGCCGCTGCTCCAGGCGCGCGATGTACTGCAAGATGAGTTGAAGTCTTCGGTGGGGGAGTGAGGGTTCAGCGGCTTCGGCGTATAAGCTCTTAGCTGTGACTTTTACAAGTTCAGGTTATTATCGTTTTGCCAGTGTAGTGGACTGGGTAAACGCAAGCGGTACTAGCGGTGTTGGAGAGATGGGGTGTGGTTGGCTACTTCTGAGCAGCATTTCGGCACGGAGGGAGTGACATGGTCGAAAGACACCATAGGACAATAAAGCATCTTTCTGAGAGAGGTGGTATTACCCCAATAAGGCAGTGTATATGTAGGTATAAAGTTGCACCTAGGTAGAGGTTGGTAAAGGTTCCATGGGCCGTGTAAACTTAATGTGGAGCACCGCAGTGGGAAGCGGTGCCTCGGTGGGTGCAGAAAGACAATGATGTGACGATAGGGGAGGCAGTGCAGGTAAATAACCTAATGTACGGTGCACTACACAATGGCGCGGGGAAGGGTCACTGAAGTTGCCGGGCAGATATAGATGATATGCCGAGACATTGATTGGACATTCACAAGATTATCGAGTCAGATATGGCGCTGGAGGAGGATCCTTTGGGTGGTTGCGCTATCGAAGTCGAGGGGGAAGGTGAGGTGGACGGTGGAGGCCGAACTGCCTTGGACGGTAGAGGCCAGCTGCCATGGAGGAGGAGGTTGAACGTTTAAATCGCCGTCAAAATCCCCAGCGTGTTAAGCCACAAGACTGGACAGGAACTGAGGTAAGGTTAATGGCAACTTGGTGATTGGTGATCCAGTTAATGGATTTTTATCTTTGCAGTGAGCATGTTTAAGACAAGGAAGAAATTTACAGTCTATTTCCCGGTTGGTACAAGGCGGCATACAATGTATACATTGCCTCCCCTGCACTACAATGCATGCATGGCCAATGCTTGCAAGCGGTATTCAGAGGCGGCCTCACAGCAGTAACACTGCATCTCACCAACATAGCCAACCCCATGCTGGGGACCTCGTTTGGTAGAGGTAAGAAGGTCTCCACTATGTAATTTCTGAGTGGGCTAAGGGTCGTATTTCCGAGAACGTTTTGTTGCAAGACTATGGATAACAATTGGGAATGTTTCAGGAGGATTTGCACATCTAAGTCATTTTTCTTGTATTCTCTATAGTTTCACTGAAGAAGGCGCTCATTAAGGCAAAGTTTTTCGATATTTGGATTTGCTTTGCTCAAGATACAGTCACTCTCGTTAAAAATCGCTTTGGTTGTTTTGCTTTTCGTCTCAGACTCTGAGGTCCGCTCCAGGGGGTGGGAAGGCACCTCTATTTCCGGAATATGTAGCGTTTCCTCACGTCCTCCAAACTATCACCCTCCTTCACTCTGAGAGGTTTGCTTTCGCCCACTTTCGGACCTTGAGCAACTGAGAATTGGCTCGAGGGCAGCTAACACTCAGCCAAGTGGAGCCGCTGCAGCGGCTGTTACTGCCAGGTCAGCCCGTAGTAGACTTTCGTCGAGGTCAGCTTCCCCCAAACGGAGTGCCACTGCAGAAATACTGCACAGATCGCACATTGGAAGTGGTAAGTGCTAGTCACTTTTCTAATAACTTCCCCGTAAGCAAGACTTTCTCAGACATGCGTTGCAAAGGTTTCTCGCTCCAGTGTATGGTAAAGGCAAGTAGTTGAGCCCATTCGGTTTGATGAGCCCATTGGATTTGGAATATTTGGGTACGGGGGATTGACAACATGGCAGCTACTGCTGCTTCCCTCTACGTATATTGCACACACATGCCCCGGTCTTTTACAAGTGGCTGCACTGTATCCAAACCCTACGCACTTGAACCAACTGCAGGGTCTAGGGATGTACTAACTCGACCAGTCAGTCTAGAATATCTTTACAATTACCGCGAGGAGACTCTGTTTAAAAGTCCAATTATATACTGGTTTTAGGACAAACATACCAAAAAAATTACTGCAACAAAAACTTCTAACTCAAAACTAGGTGAGTGTATCCAATATATTCTCATGGAAGTATTAGGGCCATTTTCAATTCGAATAGTTCCTCGGCATTCATTCCAGCACCCAAGGAGGCGACAGTGATGGGACTACCATCTAGTTAATGCTGTAATTACGCGGGGTAGGCTCCTAAGGGTGTCGAACATGTGGCGGAATGCGGCAGGTATGAAAAGGAAGAGAGCACAAAAGTGAAGTACAGATAAAGGATTGTCCCATAGAGAGGTGGGAAGGAGAGTGGTGAGCTGGGCGGGACATTCGAACACCATCTAGAGGCTGCATACGCAGAAGGGCCTAGCTCTAGAACTTCGAATGTACTCTGGCGTCAGCAGCCCTCCGTTTCGGGTCTATATCATCTAAGCTCGGCTGTCCCTAAAGAGGCACTCAATCTCTCCATCAGAGATAATGGCGCCTAAGAGAGAGAGCGGTCGCTGGTTAGTAAAGTTAATAGTGAGAAACGTATTAAATACTTCGGTTCTGTAAAAGCTTCAGTAAATTCCCTATGCAGTTCATATCCGTTGGCCCCGGTGTCCACGTTGTTCCTCAAGCCATCCGCCGTCGGATGCAGGTATAAGTCGAGCAGGAAGGAGCGGCTCTAGCTTGAGTTGTTTCATTTGCGGTCAAGCCTCGACGGAGATGTGACGATGAAGGCTGGTGCTGAGCTAGAAACATGCACTGGAGAGTCCGCATCAATGGCACCGTCAATATCAATCATCGTGTTGTGGGAAAGCATACCGTTAATAGTTTGCATCAGCCCATTCCAAGGCAACTATCGACGCTAATGAAGCGAACCCTTAAGGCGGTTCTCAGGGCACCCATTCGTGTTAGGGCTGGTGTTTACTTACAGGAATATAAAGTAAGGACTGCATGGAATCGGCAATAGATTTGGCGTCACATGCAGTCAGAAGCTGCACACCACTACCTACCTACCAACACTAGCAGGTATCGTGTACGTGAGCAGGAGCAGGCTTCTTCCGCACTGACAGTCGTGGGTCAACGGCCTTCCTCTTGCAGGAAGCATTTTTCCCGACAAGTTTCATCTTTCCATTTAATTTCCATTTATTTTGCTTTCGCTCTTTCTCCTTCAATTCAAGCTGGCGTTTGATATCTTTATAGACTTCGTCAAAGCTCAACACCGGCGCAGCAAAGTGGGTGCAAAGCTGGCTCTTTCTTCCACTCGGAATCTCTTCATCTGGTGGGTAGAAGCTGTTTGCCACTGAAAGAGAAACAATTCCTCCTCTGACTAGAGGGTTGCTGGAGACGTCTCTGGGTAACTTTATGTTTGAAACCACTTCTTCTGCTTCTAGCACGGCCACTGCAATAGAAGGGTCTTCTACGACATCAACGGGAACACGTTCCAGAGTAGATGTTTCTGTGATACGAATGGGAGTCTCCACTCTAGGAACAGAAGTCTTCCCAGGTGCCATTACTAATGTCGATTTAGAACTAATGTCGATGCAAACCGGCTCAATATCCACAGTTTCAGGAGCTGGTGCGACTTCGTCTTTTTGAGCAGAATCAAGTTGAGGTTCACCGCTTTCAGATGCACTGGAGATCTCTGCAGATGATGAGACAGGTGCGGGCTGAGGCTCTGCAGAAGGCTGTTGTGGTTCGACAAGTACCTCTTCTGCTGGAAGAAGATCTGCATCCCGGGTTGGGATTAAGCTGTTCACGAAGAGCAGTTCTTTGTCGAGCACATTAGGGTCAAATGGATGAATCCCACACATCTTGAACCCTGCTTTGATATTTGTCCTTGACAAAGATTCTTCTAAAGGCCGAGCAATCGTTCGAGCGACACTGTCTTTAGGTATCCATAGGTTACCCCTCAGGCTCTGACCAAGCATCACTAATTTAGACAAGTTAACTTTGAGAAACTTGTAGACCAACACATCTAGTGGCTGACATAAGTGTGTTGTATGAGGAGCCAGTGACATTAGGACAACATTGTTCTGGCGAGCAGCTTCGATGATTTCAATAGAACAGTGGAAACTGTGACTATCTACCAGCAAAAGAACCGGGCGTTCAGCAGTTGGGCGTGCATGCTCCAAAAACAGGCGCTGAAACCAACGAAGGAAAAGTTCCGAGTCCATGAAACCGGAGTCTTGCTTCTCATAGAGTGCTCCTTCAGGACCGCCTTCAGAATATGTTCCCTCGGGTAAAGAAGACTTGTAGATAATGAAAGGAGGGATGGCATTACCTGCTGCTGAAACACAACAGTGGATGGTGATGTGTTCTGATGGCGCCACTTCCCTAGAATGCGCATTTTTCATGCGCCTTGGGATGATAACTTGCTGAGTGCTTTTCTTCAGATCAAGTACGGTTTCGTCGCAGTTGTAGATATCTTGAGGTCGACTGGAGAATCCATGTTGTTGCAGAGTGTCCTTTAACAGTTGAAAGTAGTGGCGGAGATTGTTCACAGTCGAGAAACTGGCTCTTCTTCGACCTAGCGAATCTGGTTTTCGCAGTTTGACAATTTCGGGGTGTCGAGCTTTGAAGCTAATCCACCACGTAAAGCTAGGCCCTTGAGAGCCAAATCTCTTACTCCCCTTGAGCCTATCTATGTCCCAGGCATACATCAATATCTGGTTGACTGTGAGATGGAAACCCCGCTGAGCCAAGTAGGCTATGTATCCACAGAGGTCGTTTTCTTGCTCAGTTGACAAAGAGGTAGGACGGCCAGCTCCAGTTGTTGTTTCAGCAACTTTCTTGACGAATCGATCGTTCAGCGTTTTTCGGGGCACATTATGGAGTTTCGAGGAAGAACGAACACTCTTCCCGTTCAGCCGGCAGTCCACTAGGGCGGCTGCCATATCTTCCGCCTTCCACTGCCGGTGCTTGAGGCCGATTCTTGATCCCATCTGAAAGCAAATATAACTTAATTAACTAAACATATCAGTAGCCTGACACTCCTCAAGGATCCGGCTTGAAAAGGTCTAACCAGCTGTGTTTGCATAAGTTAGTTAACTTTTGCCAATTTTGTGCTCTTATTTTTCCCCTTCCTTTGATCAACCGACATACAAGTGCTAATCCCCAACTAATGCAAGCGGTTCGTCACGTAAAAAATGCGATGAGCACCAACTATGGTTCCCAACTTCCAAAATTGATTTGCGACTACCACCTCTTTCTCAAACAAGTGAAAAAACGTTCCCTTTCTCTGATAAAGCTGCCCCCTTATAGTGGAGGTATGTAAGGTTTCATCATATCCTGATCTTGTAAAAGAAAGCCTCAGTTTTCTGGACAAACTGCCTCGCTCTCAGTAAGATAGGTAAGTTATATTTTACTACATCTTGATCTTAAAGGGCCTAGATAACTAAGTACTTAAAAACTGCAATTTTAGCCTATGGCTATAAACATAAATATGTAGCTATATAGATATACCCTAGGGGTGTACAGATAGGCCTACTATCGGTATCAGTACCCCATGTATGGGCCATTTTTTGGAGTATCGGTATCGGCAAAAACGGATTGAGTTTGCCGATACCGCCACTACATTTTAGAACAACGGAGCAAGTTTGAATTCTGTGGACACGGCGACATTCGTTCACCAAAGAACAAGGAGCGGTGGTTGGTTGAATTTAATCTAATACTAAGAATGACCGTCGTGTGTTTATAAATATATTTATTTATTTATATGTTCGGTGTCACCTCTTAACGGAATAGATGGGCGGAATTTAGCCCAGGTTGGAGGCTCTGGTTGTCCTCTCAAGCTCCATTGAAAGTGATAGGCAGAAAAAAGGCCGGGTTGCAGAAGATGGCATACGTATTTTAATCTACGGCAAAGTATAGGGCGACCTTATGTCAGAATGCACTTTTTGAATTGTCAAAGTTGAAATCGTAGCACTGAAGATACCTGAAGCTTCCGTTGGCACTCTCATGCTTCTTGATTCGTAGTTTCTCCCCACAGATGATTTCGTTGCATGAGCTATTCTTCTCACTTTGATGTAATTGTCAACGAAACTGATGAAACATAAGTTTTCATGGCCAAAAGACAATTATTTCTTCTAGCTTACTGTTTTCCTCTAACGAAGCAGTTTTCTCTTCATAGGTCAAATTTGAGCACTTCAAATGAAACAGATACCTATTTGAGGTGGAAAGATGGTATCAACACATTGTATATAAGCTGCCATTTTGTTCAAGTTTGTTGGAGTGTTTTACTCAAGATGTTACTTCGGCCTGTCAATATAGAAGACCTAAGGATGACAGCACGACAGAGGATGAATGAAGAAAATTAAGAAGCAAGTAAGAGAAGAGATTCCGCACCAGCCTAGAGGCATTAGGTAGACGTATAGGTTATTGCGTGAATTTTTAACGCACGGGTCCACTAGTCAAGTATATAATTGAGAGCATTCATTGTTCAGCTAGATACTAAACTACGATACGTAACGAAAATAATGCCCAGTAAATATTCAACAGAGCAAGAAGATTTCGACAGTAACCTAGTAAAAATATAGCCAAGCAGCAGCTAACGTCAGTGTTGTCCTGCTACAGGAGATGTACGAAACGCAGCGAAAACGCATGCAAAAGCTTCGTTTTTTATGCTGCAAGTCAAGGGAAAAGTTTTACTAACCGCAGAAGCTATAATGCAGTTGAACGCCTGCACTATATGACGAATTCTAGGCAGTGGCAGTACGATAATTAGGCTCTAACATCTTGCGTGGTGGGTCCGATTTATTGAAAAGTACTTCATGGTTTATAGTTATAGGAAGTTGCTTTAGCATCACTGTACATTTTCGGTACTAGGTTGCTGACTTTAGCGTCATTTTCTACTGTCGAGATATCTGTCTCTCACTTCCGACTGTTCATTCTTTTTAGCACTTTCCAACACCGCGTGCCAGACATGGCTTAAACCAAATTGTAGCCTCTATTTCTGTAACTATTTCACAAAGCTGCCTTTATAATACTCTCTACAGCTCTCCATTAATTCCATAATGAAACTCAGTGTATTGTAGACGGCCAGAAAAAAAAATGACCTTTATTCATGACCCTAAATGCGTGAAGAAATGGTTGAAATGAGTTCACACAATAGTTGTAAAAGCCTAATAAACGTAAGTCTATACGCAAAATATTTTGGAGCTCGGTTCTCTGGAAAGACTGACAGGTCTGGTGGTCATATAACCGCGAAGTTCGGCGTCAATGACCGCGTAGTCGAACGCCGACCTTCTGCAAGCAACGCTGCAAGTTCTATCCAATTCTGGCCTAATGCATAAGTTTGCAGGTCATGCGACGTCACTCGGATTCTCTAAGCTTGCATTCATTTGACTGTCGGGTGCTGTTGTCTCTTAATTTATTTCTGTGATGATTTTTGCGCCGCTCTCACGTCATTCGACTCGCGCTTTGCTCGGGTGCTTTTCAGTGCTTAGGTTTCACGATTTGACATACATCAGGCGTGTTTAATTGGCGCACTTCCAGTGATGTATCTGATCAAATTAGCGAGTCTGAACTCAGTATCTGATCAAATTAGCTAGTGTGAACTCAGTATCTGATCAAATTAGCGAGTCTGAACTCAGTATCTGATCAAATTAGCTGGTGTGAACCCAGTATCTGATCAAATTAGCGAGTCTGAACTCAGTATCTGATCAAATTAGCGAGTCTGAACTCAGTATCTGATCAAAT
>LQNS02277964.1:18984002-18994482 GCA_001587735.2 Parhyale hawaiensis | reverse complement strand
CGTAGAGCACGGACGTAAGACGTGCCCGGTCGGGCCTGGCGGCTCCCCACCAGTCTCCTGGCCTCGCCGTAGCTAACGTGCTCCTTGGCCTGGGTAGCCAGAACCTCTTGTTCAAACTTAAAAATGCTGCAAGTTGGTGAGTTTTCTGGGTGCGATTTACTGCAGTTGGCACACCTGATTGGTGCAGTACATGGTTGTTGGTGTTGGGGTCTTGAACAATTTTGGCATACTGGGGTGGTTTTACGACACGTTTTTGCTCCGTGTCCATACTGTTGGCACTTGAAGCAGCCGTGAGGGCGGGGAATATACAGCCGTACTGGGCACTTCATCCAGCCAATTTCCACTGCTGGTGGGAGGGTATGAGCGTCGATGGTGAGGATATAAATGGGAGTCTCTACCATTTTCCTTCTTCTTCACCCTATAAACGCTCTTCACTCCGGACTCAGAGAGGGCTTGGAGGAGATCCCCGTCGGCGTACTTAGGCTTATCAAGGAACCAGATGGTACCTTTAATTTGGGTGAGGCGATCATTGGAGGCGGCGGAGACTTCAACTCCCTCTAGCATCCTCACACTCGTCATCGCTCTCGACTGCTGCTCGCTTTTTACTTCGACCAGGAATGTGCCGGCCTTCGTCTCCGTGACCTTGGCAGGCTTGCCTCCCAGCGTCCGCTGCAAATCGTTGTAAGCTCTTATGATATCTATGCCACTGATGTCGTCTCCTTTTTTATTAGAGATATCAAAAAAGCGTTTAAATTTTTTCGGTGTCTCACACTTAAATGGAAAATTCAGATCTTGCTCTAGCCTCAGCTGCCTGCGTTCTCGTGGCCGCGACCGGTGTCGGCTCCTACCGCCCACCCTGCCGCCAGTGCGTCCGGGGGGCTGGTACGGCAACATCTCATTTTCAGGTCTTCCGTGGTCAGAGCTCGGCGCAGTGGCCGCACCCACACTCGCGGCGGGTTGCCTCGACGGGGCTGGTTCTGGCGGCTCGGAGGTTTCGTGGTTCATGTCCGAGTCCATTAAAGGGGTCCGGTCCGTCATTCAGAAGCAAAAGAGGGGGGAGGACCGCAAGGGGTCGGCCCCTCCCGCGGACCTTCATTATTTTAATAGGTCAGAAACACAAAATAAACAAATAAAAGGAAAACCACGGTCCAGTAAGACCGGGCGCTGACTGCGTTGGTTCTACCCACACTTCAGATTGTGATGGAATAATAAAGTAAATATCTCTGAAGTAATAAAGAAGAGAAACGTCAAGTAGGTATACTAACGGTACCACCACGAGAAGGTGCAGTTCAGCTTGAATACAATTACATATAATAATTGTATCCCGGAGATCAAATCCTTGTCACCAGTAGCAAAACGTCCCTTTACCAGAGATAAAAAAAACACTTCGCACGTACCAGTCAATGAATAGGTAAAGGCAAGTGCTTAAAATCCCATCTGGCCTTATCAGGAATGTCATCCGCTACCAGTAAACGAGTATTAAGTTGTGAAAAATGAAAAGCTTCGGATGTGATGCAGGTGAAATGATTCGCAGATCTCTAATTTCCTCCGGTATACTGTATAAGTGAAGAGTGTGACACACAGACACACACTAGCGTAGTAATACATAGACTAGAGTGCCTGAGCTGTCCAAAAAAAAAAAAAAATCAGCGAGGAATTCGGCCAGCACTATTTTCATTTAAAATGTTTTCTATTCTATACTCTGTCCATTTGATAAAGGTAGTTCGGTCGTGGTTAAATTCCTCTACAGCGTTGCCAATTTTATGGGTATTTCTGAGATTTTGTTCGGCCCATAAAATTTTCAGAGTATAATGTGCTACAACGGCCAACTAAAATTATCATAAGAGTTGAGTGCTCTCTCTTTCAATCCATCTTATCAGCACAATCGTTCCCCACCTTATATGACATGAAAAAAATCTTACTTTCAGCAGGCAGCAAAGCATTGCTGAATTAAATTCCAAGCCACGTACCCTAGCTACCGAAGGAG
Organism: Parhyale hawaiensis; assembly: GCA_001587735.2. Classification (NCBI taxonomy): domain Eukaryota; kingdom Metazoa; phylum Arthropoda; class Malacostraca; order Amphipoda; family Hyalidae; genus Parhyale; species Parhyale hawaiensis. Next base: position 18,992,495 of record LQNS02277964.1, on the reverse strand, counting down.
AAACCTTCAGTAGGTCTGTTGTTTTTTTGTTGAAGCGAAAAACTGTCCCATCAAAGAATTGTGGCTACTACCCCTGGAAAAAGCATCGCTTAGTGTGCACTTCGCTGCTCATCTACTGAAATTGTACGTCGTGAACTGAGACTAAACATATGTTTTGATGGATGGAGAAAGCTATGAAATTCAGACTGTGGCAACGCCCAGAGAAGCTGTAAACAACATTAGTTTTTCTTCATTTCGAGAAGCTTTTCCAGCACGAAGTGTAAAATATAAAGGGATAAGGATCCTACTTTCGCCGTCTTATGCAACCTGGTCATCGATCTCCACGAAAACGCAAGTCAATTACAAAACCTGCAAGGCTGCAACATGGCCTATTTTTCGCCCATAAATTTCATTGAGATCGTGACCCGATAAATACAAATATATATAAGCTATATAAACATAAAAATATATAGATTAACATCAGACGGTGTTTATTATATGGTTTGAGTTTCTCACTCTGAACATCATGCAAGCCTCTGGATGCTAGAGCCCGCAGTCAACGTACCAACATCGCCATCAGCAGCAAGATCTTCAAAAGAATGTTCTTCCTTAACAAAATCTTTGCTCTTCCAGGTGAGAAGACCGTCCTCAGCAGGGCTTGGGTGTGCAGAAGCGGCAGCGCCTGACAGAAAACAGGTTTTTAGGTCCGGAAAGGGAACACAGTCATTACTTTCACTAAGCCTTAGTTAATGGTATAGCTTAGTAACTTCAAAAGTTACTACAGTACGTTACCTTTGATTATGCAAATACAATTTTTTTACTTATTTTTCAAGATATGGGTCAAACATTTAAAATGTTGATAGTAAGTTAGTGCACAGGTATGTTGTAAGTATAAAAACAGTTAGAGAAAAATAAAACGGAACCATTCCCCCCCGTTTCGGCTACATTTGCTTATCGCACGGGGTGCCTGCTGTTACGCCAGATTATGCAACATCACTCTCTAGTCAACATGGGCAAGAAAAGCGGTCTAACCAGGGAAGAAAAGACCAAAGTGACCTCGTTATTGGCTTCTGGTAAGACAACACTCGAAGTTTCCGAGGAATTGCAGAGTGATCAGCAAACAGCTAAGGCTTATGCAATTGAAGGTAAAGTTAACCAGAAAAGGATAGAGCATCTACGAGGAAACTGACTGCTCGGAATATGCGACATTTGAAGGTTTCTATGGCTAAAAAAAAACTTTCTACAAGTAAGATTAAGGTGATATTTGAAGACGCTGGAGCCCCAATACTAATAAGAAAGACAGGATGTGAGGTTCTGCAGAAGTTAGAGAAAGTGAAAAAAGCAATTAAACGACCGCTTCTAACAAAAGCTCAAAAAGAAAATAGGGTCAAATGGTCTGAAGAGAACATGAAAACTGATTTCTCCAATGTCATATTTACTGACGAATGCAGAGCCACTCTTGATAGTCCAGATGGATGGGCGTCTGGATGGGTCCTCCCTGACCGACCTCAACAGACACGGCTTAAGCGTCAACAAGGCGGTGGAGGTGTAATGTTTTGCGCCGAGATAGTAGATCGCATTGGTCCATTTGAAGTGGCAGAAGGAGTTAAACTGAATGCAGAAAGGTACTGCCAGTTTCTTGAAGCCAACTTGATTCCGTGGCTTGATGAGCAGACTATCGCACGCAGATCCAAATTGGTATTTCGGCGCGGTAACGCTCCCTTACACAGAGCACGGTACTCTGCTAACTGCCTTGCGGATGGAGGATGCAAATCAAAAAGGATTTTGACCTGGCCAGCGAAAAGCCCCGATCTAAATTCCATTGAGAATCCCTGGGCAATGTTCAAAAGGAAGGTCTATGAAGGTGGTCGGCAGTTTTCGAGCAACATAAGCCCGTCAAACGCAGTAAAAACAGCGGCAGATTCTATTCCACAATCTGAAGTATCAAACCTGACAAAGTCTGTTGATAATCGCTTTATAGAAATCATGAAAAATGGAGGTTGCCATGTTCAAAATTGAGTAGTTTTGTTTACCACTAATAACTCTTATTTCGTTTTTTATTAGGTTTTTCTCAGTAAGACGTCTTCTTGATTTTATCAATTTTTTGGCCAAGCTTTCGACAATCTTTGCGAAAGTCGTTTTCAGGGCAAGAAACTTCTGTCTCGGGAATTCTTACATGCAGCTGAACCTAGAATACAACTCACACTGGCAGATATTTGGATTTCTATTCAAACAACCAAGTCAATATCAAAAGGAAAGCGTCATCAACGCTCTACTGAATCGAGCTTTTACGTGTGTAGCCAAGAAGAACTAAACGCAGAATTGGACGCTATAACTAATTAACTCCTCGAGAATGGCTATCCAAACAAACTTATACAAACACCAATTTCAAATAAGCGACGATCAACTCGAGCAAGAAGAAGTTAATATGAATCTGAACAATACATCCATTACGTCAGCGCACCCTACGTCAAAGGTGCTTCGGAAGGCATAAATTGAGTCGTAAAGCTTTACAACGTCCAAGTAGCTAAAAAATAAGAAAATACCATCCATAAAAAACTATGTCAGCTAAAGGATAAAATGCAAATTTCGGATTTGAAAGGAGTAGTATATAAATTAGAATATCAAAATTGTGATTGAGTGTACATCGGAGAGATTGGTCGAAATGTTGGAACAAGAATTAATGAACATAAAGCTAATGTTAGGATCTTTGATACACTTTAGCTGCAATTAGGAATTTCCGAGACAGAAGTTTCTTGCCCTGAAAACGACTTTCGCAAAGATTGTCGAAAGCTTGGCCAAAAAAATTATAAAATCCAGAAGACGTCTTACTGAGAAGAAACCTAGTAAATTATGTAACCTCGATGTCCATTATTTTCAACAATAAGAAACTTATTTCATTGCTTATTGAATTGTTGTGGTTATAATTTCTTGGTTTTGGACATTAAATAAAAATATTCCTTCTCACTTGTATTTATTTCCTCTTTATGTCGTTTTTATTAACTTGTTGTATAATCTGAGGTAACATCAAAAAACCCGTAAATAAGCAAATTGTATGATAAACTCAGCAAATGGCTAAACGTTTATTGAACAAGTGTTGTTTATATTTGCAACAGAGCCATACATTTAGTTAATATTGAAACTTCAAAGTTAGACTCTTATCCTGAAAATTTAAAAAAATTGTATTTGCATAATCAAAGGTAACGTACTGTAATGCCATGACCTAACTAGAGCACTCTGAGCGCGCATACCTCCGTTAAGTAAGGCTGCTCGCCCACTGAGGCGATGCGACAAACGAGACGTCGCACGAAGACACAGCTCATCACGTCGCATGCGACGCTTGCATCAGGTGCCGCCAACTGAAGCAATTCGTATCGCACCAAAACTCAATAAGCATCCTGCATTTGGCAACAACTTGAGACCTGCTTTGCAGCGCCCAAATGCTGATGAGTTGCATGGCGGGAAACTTATGAAGCTATAAAATTCTAGCAACAGCTATCAAAATTGAGCGCGTTCGTGCCACAGCTACAACTACCAGACAAACATTGGCAAGAACAACTCAAGGTCGTTAGTCCAGTTCAGTGCTTGCGAGTGGAACGGATAGCAAGCAGCGCCATAACTTTGGGTTTCATTTCCCGCAACATTGCATAGAAATAATATTACCGGTACTCATCTCAATTGGCATATAGAATGACTATTTGAATATCTATTTAGTTATTGTAAGGTTTTGGAACTTTTAGGAAGTTTTTTTTTGGGCTGTGGTGCATGTTTCATACCAATTATCACTTATATATGAGAAAAGCAGCGTTATACTATATTGTAAGCAAGATTGTCAACCTCAAACTGTCGGGTGAGAATGCATCTCTTTAAAGAGAAGCATTTATCACATTCTAGTAAATATTTCCCTATCAATTTTGTTATATTCATCCGTATGAAACCAAAAGGACGTCATGACAAACGGCACGGAATCTAGGGACCATCATCTCGTTGCACGAAAAATGCAACATGCAGCATTTTGGTCCGACAGTCAAATAAAAACGAATGAAGGCAGGAGTTGCATCGCCTCAGTGGGCGGTGAGCTAAGCAACACAATACTATTCCTACTGTGCAGCAAAAGCAGCGTGCGATTTCTGTGGCGTCGCACTATTGCATCGCATCAGTGGGCAGGCTGCCTAAGGCAACGGTAGCAAAAAATTCAAATTGGCACTGAATCAATTATATTCTTTGTATCAACTGCAAAATCTAATAATCTGTGCTTTTGAAAGCACTAACAGTTACTGAAATTTGTTTGAAGATCCGTTCATAACTTTTTGAGTTAGGCTACATACAAACACTGTGATAAACATAAGTCAAACATACAAACGAACCAACCGATCTGCGCCAAAATTTAATCATTTGAGGCTTTTAACATTACTAACAACTCCTGTATCATAAGGATCCATTGAAAATTTTTGAATTATTGCGCTAACAAGCATAAAATCAAACACAACGACAAACAAACAGATCATCATAGAAAATCTTTCATTAGCTCTTTTCGTGATATGCCCAATAACTCAAGTAAATTTCAGAAAAATCCGTCCATAACTTTTTGAGATATGGCACTGAGAAAAATGAGGCAGGCAAACAAACAAAGAAACGGATGGACGGATCTGCACCAAAAGTTAATCATCTGTTCCTCCCAACATACATAGCAATACCTGTAAGTTTCGACAAAATCCGTCCATAACTTTTTGAGTTATTTTGGTGACAGACAGACAAACCCGACGGAAACATAACCTCCTTGGCGGAAGTCATTACTGTAGCTTAGCTATCAGAGTAAAAGCAAGTGTCTCTCAGAGCGCCGTAGCTGTGCCTCACCTCGACAGTCTCCGGCAGCACGCAAACTTGCAAAGGTTGCAGCCAGAGAATGAGGCTGTCCCTGGTGCGGGTGCATGTCAGGGAGGCTGGGCGCATCAGCCTGCCACTCTTCCTTCACTGACACGAACTCAGGCGCGCTCACAGCTCCACCATTTGTTGACCAAAGCCTGCGCTGAACATCATCCTGAAAGAAGGAAAAATATGAAAAACGTGCTGTTTACATTTTACATACTTCTAACAATGAGACAATGGAATTAATTAACGGAAATCGTGAGCTGCTGGGTACGTAACGCAAATAGACACCACAGAAACAGCACATTATTATTATTATTTTGAGTAGTTTAAGCCTCCTTTTCCACAACAATGGCGATCTAACAGAGGAAGAAGCAAGGGGCATATAGTATGACGATAGACCTATCGGGAACCCATGCATGAAGGTGTTCCCACACAGGATCAACGTGCATGGGAAAAGGAAGATCAAAATAAAGCATGAACAAGTAGGAGTATGAAAATGGAAGGAAGCAAAGTGAAAAAGCACATATATTAACTGAGTTATTGGGACCTTTTCGGTTTCACTGCCCGCAATTATGAAACCAGAATACAGGTTTCTAATGCAGAATTTTATGCTCTTTCCAAATATATAGTTGTTTCATTTTTGAGAAATTAAAAAGTCTTCACTGTTTAAAGGTTGATAATTCCTATGTATTCGTTAAGAAACGTAATTTTTCGGTTTTTCCTCAGATTTTTTAGCTATAGTAAATAAATTCAATATGGCTAGCGAAGTATATAAACTAAAATGGTTTTGGGATCACATCCAACGTAATGGAAGTAATGTTAACCTAACCTACCCAGGACATCCCTTGGTACAACTTTAAGCATTCAAGTTCAACAGTAAACCACAGAGAAAAACTTGTGGATCCTGTCACTGGAGCTCACACACAACAGATTGAAAGTACCTGGAATGTGGTGAATCGCCGTAACAAAAGGCACAGGGGAACTAATCGTAAAATGATGAATGGTTTCCCATATGAATTTATGTGGCGGCGCTGGCATGAGGGAAAAGACCTATTTAAAGCGATAGGCTATTAGGAATTATTGCAAACTTCGGAGGATCTGGCATTCCAAAGCCGCCAAAGATAAAAATCGCTACACGCGGCAGAGATCTCTTGACAGGCATGTCACTAGAACTCCGGACCTTGAGCGCGGAAGTCAGGCACGCATGGCATGCTGCTGCTGTTGTGGGTATAAACAGCACCATCTACCATACGACTTGAGAAGGGATCAAAGGAGAAGGAGTCAAGTCCAACTTTAAGCTGCTGCTGCTCGCAGTTCTTAGGTAGAAGATTCGCTGCCAGATTCTGAACATTTTTCACTCTTTATATCCATGATAGAGATAAATTAGTACAGCATTTCTACACTTCAAAGGCTACCTGCCCTTTGGCAGGGTTCCCTTTAATATTTAATAGTATTGCATTCAAGTTTGTTCAACCATACGACTTGGGAAGGGATCAAACTAGGAGTCAAGTCCAAATTTAAGCTGCTGCTGCTCGCAGTTCTTAGGTAGAAGATTCGCTGCATGATTCTGAAAATTTCTCACTCTTTGTATCCATGATACGGGTTCAAGGGCATCATAATTGAGGAACAATGGTTCTGTTCTGTAGAATATCCACAGGTTCCTTCAGTAATAGATAAGGGAAAATAGGTTAATACGGGTCTGAGACATCAGTGAAGAACATATCTTCCGTTAGCTACGTGGAATATCAAATATTTTCGGCTAGTAAGCTATAGTTTGAACTACGTTCACTGTCGCACTTTCCTCGACAATAATCGATTTATAAAGGAAACAGAAATCATTTGCAACTGCTCCACAGGTGTCGCGAATTTACAAGCATTTCTGCCGTGAATCACGAGGTGCATAAGCTTCGTATAAGAACTTGCACGTGTTAACTCAAAGATGCAATGTGGGAGGGACTTCACAAGCTTGTATCGACCTAGATAAGTCTGGCTCTTGGTCTACTTTACGAATGGAGGAGTCACAGCGATTGCTAACTGCTGCTAAGATCGCAATCCTGAGGGGCGAAGATGCAGTTGGAAGGGTTGGTGTTGGGGAGATAGACTGGAACCTAACCTGCAATATGACGAATTTTCGAAGTCTGGAATTCACGGCGGATGTCAAAGCCCTAACGGAGCTAGACTCTAAATTTAAGCCAAAGCCTATTGGCTACATGCAGTGAAACAATTTCTATTAGGTATGCAGTCATACATCACTCGCCACTAGGGACATAAAGGAGACACATATGCGGAAAAACAAACTGTCCGGTAACTGGACGTTGTAAGAAGTGTCAAATCATACATAATTTTTGGTGGTGTAGGTATTGAACAATTCTTCCAAAGTCCAGTTACCGCGCCACAGCTTTTTTTTTACAACAAATACGTTTCAAATAGGCCAGTGCGCCTCCTTGGGGCCTCTTACCGTAAGTCATGGATACTATTGCCTCATATCAGATATGGTGTCCAGCGAAAAGCTGCAATATCAAAGGGAGGAATTCACTGATAAAAACTAGAGTGCAAGCAAACCGTTTCATCGGTTCCTTCCCGTGGGGCTACTCTTCTCGGAACTATATCTCACCCAAAACTTCGTCGATCATCTTCTGATTTGGGGTTAACAGAGCTAAGTTTCGAAGAGGAAGAAAGTAAACAATGAAAACAGCGGCCATGAGCGGGTTAACGGATAGGTACTCCAGACGTTTCCATTACCTTCACTAAATATGCAGCGCAAAAATTACATTCAAAGTTTCAAGATTTATTACTTGACAATCTCCAGCAGCACTAGTGGCAGCAATGCGTCTTGACAAAATTTGGGAGCAACATCCTCCACGGTTACGGACTCCTCCAATAGTTTCAAACTCGTAACGGCCACATGTTCTACGCCGCTGCAAGTCACTTTCTTTCATGCCCCACCTCACTTAATGTCCCCGAGCTAACAGCATAAATGCACTTGCTACTCCCAGCAGTAGCTACGGGGCTAAGGGCTGGGTCACAGAAGCTGCCAGCATCAAACACTTTGATAAACTTACACGTGGCTGCTCACTCTTCCCCCAGTTGCTCAGACTCGCGACTGGCTGTCGAGGACCGCGAAATGTTTCCTGTAGCACACCGCGGCGATCTGCAGCATCGGCGGCACATGGCATCTTCCATTTGACTGAGCCTGGAATGTAAAGAGGTCTTTAGCTTTTGTACTTGGGATACAGAGCAGCAACAGAACGTGGCTGAGTGTGTTGCATCAAACAAATAAAACGATGGTATTGGCCTGCACACCCTAGTAGAGTGAGCTGTGTGTGTATAACTGGTCAAACCTATGGGCTTTAGGACGATAGCTAATGGGATTGGATAGTAAAACCTGTAGGGCCTAACCTACATTCAGAGGCAAATAATGCTACAGTGAAAACAATAAATAAACCAGGGGCATAACTCTTGTTAGAATTCCCAGCATTAAAACAACACTAGACTATCTTTTGAATCAACACTTGTCCTCACCTCCAAAACAACACTGGTCCACACCTCCAAAACAACACTGGTCCACACCTCTAAAACAACACTGGTCCACACCTCCAAAACAACACTGGTCCACACCTCCAAAACAACACTGGTCCACAC
>LQNS02277964.1:18972530-18983753 GCA_001587735.2 Parhyale hawaiensis | reverse complement strand
CCTCTAAAACAACACCGGTCCACACCTCCAAAACAACACTGGTCCACACCTCCAAATCAGCACCGGTATACACCTCTAAAACAACACTGGTCCACACCTCCAAATCAGCACCGGTCCACACCTCTAAAACAACACCGGTCCACACCTCCAAAACAACAGTGGTCCACACCTCCAAATCAGCACCGGTATACACCTCTAAAACAACAGTGGTCCACACCTCCAAATCAGCACCGGTCCACACCTCCAAAACAACAGTGGTCCACACCTCCAAATCAGCACCGGTCCACACCTCCAAATCAGCACCGGTATACACCTCTAAAACAACACTGGTCCACACCTCCAAATCAGCACCGGTATACACCTCTAAAACAACACTGGTCCACACCTCCAAATCAGCACCGGTATGTACCTCTAAAACAACACTGGTCCACACCTCCAAATCAGCACCGGTATGTACCTCTAAAACAACACTGGTCCACACCTCCAAATCAGCACCGGTATACACCTCTAAAACAACACTGGTCCACACCTCCAAATCAGCACCGGTATGTACCTCTAAAACAACACTGGTTCACATTTCCCAAGCAACACTGGTTCACATTTCCCAAACAACACTGGTTCACATTTCCCAAGCAACACTGGTTCACATTTCCCAAGCAACACTGGTTCACATTTCCCAAACAACACTGGTTCACATTTCCCAAGCAACACTGGTTCACATTTCCCAAACAACACTGGTTCACATTTCCCAAACAACACTGGTTCACATTTCCCAAACAACACTGGTTCACATTTCCCAAACAACACTGGTTCACATTTCCCAAACAACACAGCACCGCAACTCCCGGACAACACACGTTCATCCCTAAATATATCAAAACTGGTCAACCTTTCCATTCAGTACTAATTTACGGCTCCCGATCAATCCCAGACATCTCTACGAAATGTCCTGGTTATATGAAGATTATTGCTATGGCTGTGGCGAAATGGCCACAGCAGATGCAACACCGGCCTGTCTTGCTCATCACCAGATGCAAGCTATTCTACACTGCGCCGCTTACCATCTGCAGACTCCCACTTAACATGTGAGAGCTGAGCATCCGCGCCATGAGGCGCATCCTCGGCAGCGTTTGCTGCAGCGGGAGTGAGAGACGGGCTGAGAGTCCCAGCAGAAGTGGGACACCGAGCGCCTGCTGTAGAATGCAACTCACTGACCGCCCTAATACTGGGTGAGGCAGGCTGTAAACAAACCATAAGGCAAAACATAGACTTCAGTAGACTTTTAATTCTCAAGCTGTTAGTCAATAGATGATATCGGTATTCTAGACAAAGTGCATCTTTAGTTATTGTTAGACTTTCTGAAATCGTTACACTTACTGTCTATTATGTTTTACAGAACTAAATCTGCAACAGGTCTCCGAAACGTTTTCTTAATTATGCTTGGGGCATAATTAAGACATTCGTCTTTGCTTTCAAGTTTCAAATATTTAGCGGAATAAACTTCATTAAACTTGAAACAGTGATTCAGTGATGAATGATTATTAACTCTCAAAGTGCATATTATATATCCATAACAATTCTTAAATATATAACATGTCCTAAATTTAAAGGATTTTATAAATTTTCAACTGTAAATAATGTCACCTAGCTTAGAATAACAAATCAAATAACATGTGGATTACGTTTGATAACAGTTGTGTATTTTAAGTTTCGAAGTTAAATTTTCTCCTATCATCTGCTAAAATATTCTTATACTGAGAAAATATTCTCTCCACTTCACACGATACTAAAGGTGCCTACAAAAGACTCGCCATATCTGATGGCCTAAGTTGTGTCATGATTTCATTTCTATAATTGTAGAAGATCGCTTGTTAATATTGAATTTACTAGAAGGCCCAGCCGTCAAAAATGACAGCACTAATTTTGGAATTAAGCTTTTTCGTTTTTTTTCAGTTTTGAATAGAGGTTTTGCTGTTAAATACGTCTCATCCTTCAAACCTGATCTTCCATTAATGAAAAACAAGTTTTACAGCCATGAGTTTTGAGAGAGCAATATATCCTCCCTGCAAGATACGGCCAGAATATCAGTTTGGAAATGGGAAAACATTGAGCAGCACTAAGAAAATACAGTTCAGTCAAAAGAGTTCACCGAAAATAATCAGGTCTTATGGTAACCTGGATACCAAGCGAGAGGTAAACCTCAAGCATTGAAAATTGACTGCATTCTATATATTAACTATAGGCCCCAGCCGTCAAAAATGATGGCAAAAATTTTGTGATTGAGCTTTTTATTGTTCCAGTCCCCAGTATAGGTTTTGCTGTATTACAGGTCTCATCTCTGCAGGATTGATCTTCCATTAGTGAAACGCAAGCTGTATAGCCATGAGCTTTGCGGTAGCAAAATATCCCCCTGCAAGATAAGGAGTGAATATCAGCTTGGAATTGATTAGGCGTAAAGCCGTACCAAGAAAAATACGGTTCAGTGAAAAGAATTCACTGGAAATGCCCAGGGCTCACCATGTTGTGGATACCAACTGATTGTTGAACCTCCAGCGTCGAACTTTAGCTGCGATGTAAATTCAATATAAAAAGGCGTCTGCTCAGCGTGAAGATTCAACTACTACGATATCTTCCAGCAATGAAAGCGGGGATCCAGAGGCCGGAGATCCAGAGCTATATTTGTCACCGGTACCCCAAGCGCTGATATTGTATGGTATCTCAACTTGTTTTACAGTACATGAATTTTCTCCTTTTATAATCTTAACTGCGTGACGGAGAGATGGACCAACATTGGAGCAAGCAAGCAAGCAAGGGAGCAAGAGAACAAGCAAGGGAGAGACAACAACTGTGTTTTATTATATAGTGGAAACGCTAGTACCTACCTTCGTGCGTACCTACCTACCTACCTTTTGTGTCACGCTCTTAATCATTAATAGATAGGCGGAAATTAGAGATTTATCTTTCTGAAAGCTGACGTATCTATGATACGGCGGGTGGCAGTAATTTTCGGGCCACTGGGCCAGGTCTTTTCAATTTATATTTATGCGCCTGAGCTTTCAATTTAAATGAGTTTGACCCTGCATCGTGCTTTGCTACCATGAGAATTGACGGGTTCCATTTGACACGGCAGCTTGTAGGAATTGCTATAAGCAAAGATGCTTTTCTTAAGCTATCATATGTTGAGTCTCAGTATTGTTGTGAAGTAGATGCGGTATTGCTATGGTACATCTAAAAGGTCTTGCCAGCCCGTGAGAGGTTCACGGGTTTCATGGAAGACTACGGTAATCTGAGCTCGGCTACATGAACGTGCAGGCTAAATTTAATGATGGTGCGGAACGTACAATTAGACTATGCGTCACATTATTACTAACATATATATATATATATACATTTCCTTTGCACACAGGCAGAGTGTAGAATAGGTATATCTTTCAAAGCAAAAAAAGAATATGATTGTGACCCACACGGCCAGGAATGAACGGGGACATATAGGGCGTGGTCTAGGACAAGCTAAATAACAGCTGACTTTTGTGAAATGAAAGAAGATGGTAATGATGATCCAACGGGTCACGAGCAGTTTAGAACAACATAAAACTTAATATTATTTGTTCATTGCTGGGGAATTTCTGGGGGTCTAACCTGAAAGGCCCCGCCAGACCGTGAACTTTTCACGGGTGCAGCTAGTGTAAATTAATTCAGTACTAGCGGGACCAGTGGAAATTCCACGGTTGAATAAAGTCTATAGCGTCCAAAATGAACCAGACCCACGCTACACTACTGCAATTTACCTCAGTTTAACCTAATGCAGCTCTGCTAACGTAACCCACCCCGTCCGAGTAAACGCCCGTCGCATATCCCTGACCAACTCATTCCGACTAAACAATGTCTGTCTATCCAAGCCTAATTAAGTCGTATAAGCTAACATGACCGGTGGGAATTCACCGATTAGTTAATGCTCCCACTTTATAAGATGTAGCAATCTTAACTACGCTGGTTTGTTGCCTCGATGTGATGCATAGAGGCAGCTGTATATTCTCCAATCTGGGCTTAAGCTGGTCGGTTGTGCGCATTGATAACTAGCTTACCAGACTTTGGCTGGTCGGTTGTGCGCATTGATAACTAGCTTACCAGACTTTGGCTGGTCGGTTGTGCGCATTGATAACTAGCTTACCAGACTTTGGCTCGTCGGTTGTGCGCATTGGTAACTAGGTTACCAGTCTTTTCCGGTAAACGGCGAACCCTTCCTTCGCTATATTTTACAAGGTATGGATCCGTGTCGGCCATTGAATGCATTCTTCCGTACCTGTCTTTGGAAGAAACACTCATTGTGACTGAATCCCAGCCTTTCACAACAGCGACTATATGGTGCCTCGCTCGTCAGCTTGTTACATGCTCCAGATCCCGATGTGCTGGCATAGAATTAACTGCCGAAACCCATGTTTCGTCGCACTGATATTGGGCCTTACAAGTAGACTGTAATTTTATACATCAAAAGCTAGGAGTCTCTCTGGGAAAGCAATCCTTGTAAGATGGGAGGGCAAACATGACTAACTCTGTGGGCCATCCCATGACCTCGAAAGCATTCGGTTAAATCTGCACACTACACAACCCCATAAGCTTATATTAAATCTTACCAGTTACACAGAGCACAGGCCCTAACATAACGTACCTGGCAGGTCTCCAAGGTGGCCCGCAAGTCCGAGATACTGATGGTAACTATCGGACACTCCCCCAACTCTTCTTCATCACTCAGGTCAGATTCATAGTGGTCACTCTCAGCGAACATACTGCAACCTAGGAAACAACCAAGACTGAGGAGCGCCCGAGTACAAGAGTACATGTGGAGGAGGTATTTAATGGTCAGATCCAGACAGAAACAGCTGCTACTGAAGGCATAGTTGCGGTAATTATTACCTATAGGGTCTCTCTTGGGCGATTACATCCAACAACAAAAGATGGGCAAGCATAACTAACCCAACCCTATGGCCCATCTATGGTTATGTGCAATTTCAAATTTGCCAAATTGAATACTTCTGGCTGCTGCAGACGCCGCAACTCAAAGTACCATATCCCAGTGAGTCTAAGACAAACAGTAAGTCAGATAACATCAATTCCCTAAGCGATAGCGACAGTACCTACTGCAATAACACTTGCAGATATGTTGGAACCATTGAAGTGATCTAAAAATTGCATAGCAAAATGACATGTGTAAGACTCTGTTTCCCCAACATAGGCGATATCACAGAGGAAGAATGGACACATAGGGTAACGAAAGACACGTGGAACCCATGCACGAGGGTATTCAAACGCATGGTTCAACGCGCATGGGAACAGCAAGTCAGGAAAATAGAGGAAGAACAGATGAAAGAAAGACCAGTAGGAGTGTGAGACGGGAAGGAAGCAAAGTGGGCATGAAAGACAGACGTTCCGAAGGCCTAGCTAATGGCTAAGGTAACCTAGAGCGTCCCCTGGGGGCGCTGCTCCCCATAACATAGGATGGGCAAACTTGAACTAACCCTATGGCCCATCCTATGCCCCCCACGGGGAAGTGAGACATATCAGTCGCCAATAACTTTACCGGTGGTTGTAGAAAAGCAGAGATGCAAGCTTTACCTTCAGCAGGTCAGGATAAAAGCATACGCAGCACAGCGAACGGGTTTACTTCCAGCCGCATCCATGGAAGCCGCTGAAGTACAATAGCTGCCCCTGTTACTTAAAGCAGTGTTTTCCACTGGGTATGGATAAATATGAACCTACAGACCGCCTGTCGGTTCACGCACGGACCCCCGACTGATTCTTGACGATTGAAGAATCTATAAGAATATTTATAGCTGTTATTGCATAGATGATGCGGATTAATTATTTGGAGTCTTTAAAGAAAATTACACATATGTTTTGTTGAACTATTAAATGATATTTTAACTCAGAAAGTTCAATTATGGCATAATTATCCCTTAATGGCACTTCTTTCATCATAGATGACGTAAGATTTTTTGAAAAATGATAACTGCAGCATGAATTTGCATTTGTTCAGGGTTAACAGCGAGGAAAGTCTAATATATGTTCATGAGAGTTTGATATAAATATGTATGTAAAAATTCGCTTGATTAGATTAGCAAATATATTATGAAAGTAATACAGTTGGCGCTACTTAAACTAAATGGCATTGCACTTGATTTAATCAATATGTACAGCAATATACATACTGTGGTCGTTCGGTGCATAATCTAAGTACGCCGTTAACGCCATTTCAGTAGCACGTGCTCAAGGGAGGCGCCCAGAAAACTAAAGTCAGGGTTTCACTCACTCAGACAACGAGCAAGCTTCGAACTGGTGTTACAATTACAAGCTGCTCAGCACAGCTGAGAAAATCGTACTTACTTCAGTGTATCTGTGCAGTCGCTGGGTAAACTCTCGAGAGTTGAGCGGCAGCGGGAGCTCTGGTGAAGACGTCAAGAGAAGAGGAGGGCGGCAACGGATGTACACCAATCATCAATGTTATTTTCGGTCCAAGACAGTGACGTGAAAGCTTTAACAAACACCACTGCTGAACAGCGAGTCAGTGCAAGTTATTATTCAAACAAGCTATTATTTCTTTTGTCATACTGACAAGGGTATAGAAGGATAAAACCAAGCAACCATGCAAGTACCAACGAACTTTTGTTTTAATAAATAGTAAAATGATGATAGATACTGTGCTTCTTGATGTCCCAAACAACCTGCCATCTCGATTGCATAGAGTTTCCTCGTTAAACTGTCAACGAGTGAGAGCTCTTATCGATTAATGCTCGGCGAGGTTACCTGGTTTCCTTAATTTTCGCACATCTGAAGCCAAGCCGCTGTAGGGCAAGTAGGACGAGCTTAGTTTATGTACGCGAAGAAGCTGCAGCTACGGAAACTGTTTCAGTTAAGCTACTGCGGCTACAGGGAAAAGTTGATATTCATACACTTTGCCAGAAAAACACCGTCAGGAAAGTGGGAAGGGGGCTTGTATGCAGCAAAGTTACCTTCGTTAGAGAAATCTAGCGCATTCTACCGCTGTTGCTATCATTTCTATAAGCTGCGGTCCTTGATACTATAGACTGTAAAATTGACATTACCCACTCAGTCCTTAGGGGACATAGGGCATACGGTAATGCACAAATAGTCAGACTAGATTGTAGACCAATTTAGCAGTAGCTATATGCGATATTATACAAATAGGATATCTATATGCCAGAGGCAGGGCATTAAAACTTTTATCGTCTGGTAAAGATATTGGGACTAGAGGGCTGGCGCTAGAACACGCACCATCAGTCAGCACAATAGAATTTAGACCAAGCTAACTACACAGATGACGGACTTGGAGGCCGCAGAAATACAACAAGTAGAAAAAGTCGAGCTTCGATTACTCAGGAAAGGAACTTGCACCTGAAGCATGAGGTAACTTATGCATGATATAGGATAATAGTAGGCTACCCCAAGAAATACCTCCTCTAAGGGAGCAAATAAAGAAGCGAATACCTAGAATTTTTTGAAAGCGTCTTGATCTGTTTCGAGGATGACCTTGAGCCCCCAACTCTAGAGAAAAACTTCCTGTTGTGAAGACGAACCGATTAGATACTATTCAATAGTTTAAGCCTCCATCTCCACAACAAACGTGATCAAACAGAGGGAGAAATAAGGGACATACAGTATGACGAGAGAAACGGGGAACCCATGCACGAAGGTGTTCCCACACATGATTAACGCGCATGGGAACAGGAAGTCAGGAAAGAAGAGGAAGAACAAATGAAAGTAAGGTCAGTATGTGAGTATGGAATCAGAAGGAAACAAAGTGAGCACGAAAGAGACGCCCCGAAAGCCTAGCTAATGGCTGAGGTAACCTACTCAATTCCCCGGGGCGCTGCTCGCCTTATCAGAAGACGTGACAAAACGAGGAACGAACAGGCTACTGTCTGAAATTATCCACTATGCTGGACGATCAGTAGCCAAGGGCATTTTTGAAGGAGAAAACTAGAGGGTAGGAGTGATCGGTGCGAATGCCACTAATTGGAATTTGCAACTGTGGGCCAGGCAAGTATTTTTCTTTATAATTTGTAAATGAAAGAAGACTCAAAAAAGAAATCATAGGTCCGCTCAAAAAACTGACGGTGCAATCACCAATGACCTAAGAGACAAGGCCACAATCCTGTACGACTATTTCACCTCTGTATTTACAATAGAAAATGTTAAGAATATTCCTGAACCAACATCAATGTAAGCTGATCCCATAAACACATGTGTTTTCACGGAAATCTAGATCGTTCAAGAACTAACCCACTTAAATGTGTATAAATCCACTCCCGTGCACTAAGGGAAATAGCTCCAGTCATTGTGAAGCCACTGCTCGAAATATTTAATCAGTCTCTAAGAACGGGAGAAGTTCCGCAGGATTGGAAACTAGCTAACGTGATACCGATACATAAGAAGGGCGATAAGAAAAGCCCTAGCAACTATCGACCAATCAGTCTTACATCGGTCGTCAGCAAAACCATCGAACGCCTCTTGAAAAAGCGGATCACTGATTACCTGAGGATGCATCAGCTCATATCAGACACTCAGCATGGCATCCGAAATGGAAGAAGCTGCTTAACAAACCTAGTGGACTTTTTCTCAAAAGTTACGGATATTAAAGATGAAGAGAAGGGTGCAGACATTGTGTAACTAGAATTCCAAAAGGCTTTTGATTAAGTCCTCCATCACCGGCTACCGAAAAGATTTGAAGCCCATTGTATCCAGGGAGACAATTTACAACGGATCGTGGCATGGCTTACGGGTCGGCAGCAGCTAGTGAAGCTTGAAGGAGAGACGAGCAGCTGAACGCAGGTATCATCAGGTGATCCACAAGGTAGCGTGCTTGGCCCCTTCTGTTCTCAATTACATCAATGATCTGGATCTTAACATCCGTAGTACAATCAGCAAATTTGCGATGATACTAAACTGTGCCATCCTGCCACGAAAAGAACCGAGCTCCAACAAGACCTTGAGCTCCTCCTGGATTGGAGCACGTGGCAAATGAGCTTTAATGTGGACAAATGCCCAGTAATGCACGTAGGGCTGGTGAACCCTTCAAGTCCACTGAAAATGAACGGGACTGAATAGCTGCTGTCACCCACCAACGTGATTTGAGAATCATTATTACAAACAAACTACAACACAGTCAGCAAGTTGACAAGAGTGTGAAAATGGCAAGCAGAGTACTCGGATTCATTCATCACCAGAAACTTCGAATACAAGTCCAAGGACATCATCATTCCCTTGTACAAGGCTTAAGTGCAGCCACACTTAGAATTTACTGTTCAATTCTGGTCGCCACATCTGTGTAAAGATATCGATAACATGGAAAGTGTCCAACGCCGAGCAACGAAATTGATACCTCAGCTGCGAAATAAGTCATATGAATGTCGCCTAGAAGAACTGGGTCTGATCTCTCTCGAACAAAGACGACTCAGGGCGAACTAATAGAAACAATAAAGTATTTGAATGGCTTCAATGACGTTCCTTCAACGGGACTCTTTGAAAGAGACCTCAATGATCGCCTACGAAACAACAGTCAAAACCTCAAGCATAAAGCTCGAAGAACGACCTCAAGTCAGCAGTTCTTTCCGAATTTCATAGTCAGCATTTGGAATACACTCCCTTCCGACATTGTTGGTGCGGAGTCAGTCGAAGCGTTTCAAAATCGTCTTGACATACATAGGGAGAGACTTCCTCCACTTCTAAGAACTCCTGCTCCAGGAGTCGCAAACTCTCAACGACCAGAGTTTCCGAGGCTACCTTAATAAGTCTTCTCTCTTCCACTCCAACTACACAGTTCGACATCTCTAAGCTCCGCATATCAGCGGCTCTTGATCATGCATGCAAGCATTCATGATCGTCTCTTTGGCTGAGATTCCTCCCCCCCTCTCCTCTCCTTTTTTCTTGTTTCTTGTCCTCTATTTTCTAGTAACATAATGGCAATAGGTCATCGAGGGCCGGAGCAAAGGTTCCGGTGTCTCTTTTGGAATGGGCCTGTTGGTTCGTCTACTGCCGCCTATCTAATCTAAACCTAATGCAATGGCCTCTGGCCTCTCTTAAGGCTCTTAGCAATAAGAAGCGAACTCGTAACACCGGGGGAGCGTCCAGTTCCCCTAGCAAAAGCACAAGCTTCTGCCAACTGCGGCACAAGGTTATATTATTATAGTGGGTTGAGTTACTAGCGCCGCAGTCATCACGCCCGCCTCGCGTCGAAAACGGCACAAGGTTAATTGCGAGACCAGCAGGAAAACATTCTGTTTATAACGCAAACATCCCTTCTTGTTGAACGATAGTGTCCATTATGTACAACCGCTACATAACAACAAACAACATACACGAACCATTGAGACAAATGGGAAATTTTATGTATTGCGCGCCTGGTTGAACGAGAGTACGTACATCTGCTACATAGTGACACCGAAAAAACTTACACGGTCGTTTCGAAACACGCTGAGTACAAAATACAGGGACAATTACAGAATATTTAAGAAAACTAGTGGTTCTCAAGGCCATTTAGACGCCTAACAGCGGGGAAAGTTGAGAACGAGGAACGGTGACATTTTTTTTCATTGTATCTCTACGCACGTAAATGTGAAGATGAGGCAATGTTTATGCCCGTTTACCTACAAAAAGCATGTGAAATAGAAAATTAAATCTATAATTTTTCTGTACAAACTATACAGCACATGCTGCTTGCAGCGCGTCGCACGTCTCACTATTATTTTCATGTCAGCATATTTCCCGTAAAGAGAGAATTATTAAATTAAGATGAAGTCGACATGAACTAATATAAACGTTTGACGTTTCGGAAGCATCCTTCCATTTTCAAAAATCTAATAAAACCTTGTAAGGATATATACCTAACAACAAAATTTTTATTTANNNNGACGTTTCGGAAGCATCCTTCCATTTTCAAAAATCTAATAAAACCTTGTAAGGATATATACCTAACAACAAAATTTTTATTTAAGAAGACCTAAAACGTAATGGTGTTAGCAGTGTGGGACCTGGAGGGCGATTGACCACGGTGCACTATGGGGTCCTTATATAAGCGTCGAGCGGCACTTTCTCCGTACTTTCTTCAAAAACAACGGTTACCCGCACCATCTATTGGACCACCACTGCAAATTGTTCCTAAATAAGCTGTTCGATCCTGGTATCAGTAAACCCACTGTCCCTAAATTA
>LQNS02277964.1:18829584-18841330 GCA_001587735.2 Parhyale hawaiensis | reverse complement strand
TGCCTTGGAACCGTTACGATGCCGTACGGGCCAGTATTCCCGTTCGTTTTTTCCATCGTGTGTGGATGTTTGGAATGGTCTTGATGGCTCTGTCTTTGCTAGTGCTGGTATTGGCAGCTTTAAACAATCTGTACACAGAGCTATTCTGTGATCTCGGATCTTCTTTTTTTTTTCATTCTTTAGTTTTCTTTACCCGCTGGGCTGGTTGCGTGGGGGTTAGTGAACCTCATGGAGTTTCTCCGTTCTTACGTCGCCAGTCTGGTGTGATTTAATAATAAATAATAATAATAATATAACTGAAGTTCTTAGATGAACCCAGGATCTGTCGCACTCTTCTCGGTGTAACATTTAATTGCAGGGATGTTTGCAGGCTTTTTGACCCCTCTCCTGTCCGAGACGCTTCATAGAGAAGTCGGTAGCGGTCTGTAGGGCTCAATTTTGAAGGGCGGCCAGGAGATTTCTTTTTTCCGTATTCTTCTGGGTTCTTCAAATAGCTACCACCTTTCTAGATCTGCTAACCTTCCTAGAAGTCTCAGATATAGTGTAACCTTCTTCATTTAATGCGCTTATTTGACCCTTTTGCTTTTCACATAACCCACAGTCTTCCCATGCTAAGAAATGGGTTAATTTCCAAATATAGAGGTTACAAGGTGGAGAGCAACTGTCCAATAGGGCGACGCCGGTTTCTTTTGATATTCTTCTTCTCTAATCTCGATGTAGTAACGCATAATGTAATTTTTTTTCAAGTTGTGCTATCTTGATTTCCACCCATATTCCAACACAAATTTATACTTTTCATCATCATAGTTTAATCAAACAGTTTATAGAGAAACTATGATAAGAAATAGGTAACTAGTTGATATAAGGTTTTTATCTCAAAATTTCATATGATATGGCGAAGTATTTTTTAAGATATCAAAAAATTCTGAATTGTGCTATCAATATTGCCACCACTTTACGAGCATCCTGATGCTGCTCTGTGAAGCATCTGAGTGCATTCCTCAGTATAGAGAGGAAGCCGTGCTCACGGCCTTTGCTGCAAATCTTACCTCTAGCCCCCTCACCGTAGTTGCCGGATTTGAACAGACATGTAACGAACCTACAGCCTCCTCTAGCATACTACTCGACAGTTTCGAGTGTTGTACTGACAGCTACTTATTTAAAAAGTTATTTCATAGACGGTTGCAGTATTCAGCAAGTTCCATTTCTTAATAGATTGATTGTTTGTCGAGTTATAAGACGAGCTTAGTAGTGGTGTCGGTTCATAACATGAGCCAAGACGATGTACGACTTAGGGTCGTCTCGGTTGTTGCCCCTGGATGCCAATGAAGAACTGCATATATAGATAGCCTTCACTGGGAATGGAGAAGAAAGCGTAGGGTAGCGATCTACAGTACGTAACCTTTGATTATGCATATAGAATTCTTTAACTTAATTTTTCAAGATGAGTGTCTAACTTTGAAATATCAATATTAACTTGATGTATGACTATGTTGCCAATATAAACAGCACTTGAAAAATAAATATTTAGCCATTGGTTAAGTTCATCATACAATTTGCTTAATTACGAGTTTTTTACTGTTACCTCAGATTATGCAACAAGCAAATAAAACGTTCTAAAGAGAAAATAAATACAAGTGAAGAGGAATATTTTTATTAAACGTCCAAAACCAAGAAATTATAAACAAAACAATTCAATAAACACTGAAATAAGTGTTCAGTAGTGGTAAACGTAAGTTAATTTTGAACGTGGCAACCTCCATTTGTCATGATTTTTGTAAGACGGTTATCAACCGGTTTGATAGTTCAGATGGTGGAATAGAATCTGCTGCTGTTTTTACTGCATTCCACAGGCTTACTTTGCTCGAAAACTACCG
Source organism: Parhyale hawaiensis (assembly GCA_001587735.2). Classification (NCBI taxonomy): domain Eukaryota; kingdom Metazoa; phylum Arthropoda; class Malacostraca; order Amphipoda; family Hyalidae; genus Parhyale; species Parhyale hawaiensis. Next base: position 18,839,453 of record LQNS02277964.1, on the reverse strand, counting down.
ACCACCTTCATAGACCTTCCTTTTGGTCATTGCCCAGAGGTTCTTAATGAAATTTAAATCGGAGCTATTCGCTGGCCAGGTCATACTCCTTTTGATTTGAATCCTCCATCCGCAAGCCAGTAAGCAATGTACCGTGCTCGGTGTGAGAGAGCGTTATCGTGCTGAAATACCAATTTGAATTTGCATGCGATAGTCTGCTCATCAAGCCATGGAATCAAGTTGGCTTCAAGAAACTGGCAGTACCTTTCTGCATTCAGTTCAACTCTTTCTGCCACTTCAAATGGACCAATAAGGGTGTCCCCTACTATCCCGGCTCAAAACATACCNCGCAGAAAATTGGTCTTATGAGGCATGCTTGGAGGGTGTTTGGCTCGGTAGAATTGACACGTCGCTGCTTTAATTGCTTTGTCCTCCCTCTTCTGGAGTACTGCTCTGTAGTCTGGGGTTCTGCTGGCGATTGCCATCTGTGTTTGCTTGACAAAGTTGTTCGTCGATGTGCGTTCATGCTGGGTGGTGTTGTGCCTTGTGATCTGGAGCATCGTCGCAGAGTTGGTAGGGTCTGTTTCCTGTTTAAAATCTATAACTGCCCCAGTCATCCACTGTCTGAGTTTCTTCCGGATCCATTTGTTCGGGTGAGGTATACTCGGCGGACTCGTGCTCTTCATGAGTCTGCCTTGGAACCGTTACAATGCCGTACGGGCCAGTATTCCCGTTCGTTTTTCCCATCGTATGTGGATGTTTGGAATGGTCTTGATTCCTCTGTCTTTGCTGGTGCTGGTATTGGTAGCTTTAAACGATCTGTACACAGAGATATTCTGTGATCTCGAATCTTTTCTTTTTATTCTCTAGTTTTTTCCACCCGCTGGGCTGGTTGCGTGGGGGGTTGTTAACCTCATGGAGTTTCTCCGTTCCTACATCGCCAGTCTGGTGTGATTTAATAATAAATAACAATATAACTGAAGTTCTTAGATGAACCCAGGATCTGTAGCACTCTTCTCGGTGTAACATTTAATTGCAGGGATGTTTGCAGGCTTTTTGACCCCTCTCCTGTCCGAGACGCCTCACGGAGAAGTCGGCAACGGGCTGTAGGGCTCAATTTTGAAGGGCAGCCAGGAGACTTCTTTTTTCGTATTCTTCTGGGTTCTTCAAAAAGTTAGTTACCACCTTTCTAGATCTGCTAACCTTCCTAGAAGTCTCAGATATAGTGTATCCTTCTTCATTTAATGCGCTTACTTGATCCTTCTCCTTTTCAGATAACCCACACTGTCTTCCCATGCTAAGAAATGGGTTAATTTCCATGTATAGAAGTTACAAGGTAGGGAGCAACTGTCCAATATGGCGACGCCGTTTGTTTTCATATTTTTCTTCTCTAATCTGGATGTAGTAACGCGGAAATGTAATTTTTTTCAAGTTGTGCTATCTTTATTTCCACCCATATTCCAACACAAATTTATACTTTTCATCATAAAAGTTTAATCTAATAGTTTAAAGAGAAACTATGATAAGAAATATGTAACTAGTTGAAATAGGGCTTTTATGTTAAAATTTCATATGATATGGCGTAGCATTTTTTCAAGTTATAAAAAAATTCAGAATAGTGCTATCATTATTGCCACCACTTTACGAGCATCCTGATGCTGCTCTGTGAACCATCAGAGTGCATCACAACTTTCCTCAGTATAGAGAGGAAGCCGTGCTCACGGCCTTTGCTGCAAATCTTACCTCTAGCAGCCCCCCTCACCGTAGTTGCCGGATTTGAACAGACATGTAACGAACCTACAGCCTCCTCTAGCATACTACTCGACAGTTTTGAGTGTTGTACTGACAGCTACTTATTTTAAAAAGTTATTTCAGAGACGGTTGCAGTATTCAGCAAGTTCCATTTCTTAATAGATTGATTTTTTGTCGAGTTATACGACGAGCTTAGTAGTGGTGTCGGTTCATAACATGCAATATAGCAAAACACGCTAGACCGCAAGCTGTGCGCCGGCTCAACCGATCGATATGACTATTCCTTAGAATTATTTTGTGTGTTATATCAACAGCTTTGTAAACATGACGTGACGTGAATGCAACTGGCTGTAAGTTCTTATGAGCCAAGACGATGTACAACTTAGGGTCGTCTCGGTTGTTGCCCCTGGATGCCAATGAACAGCTGCATATGTAGATAGCCTTCACTGGGAATGGAGAAGAAGGCGTAGGGTAGCGATCTACAGTACATAACCTTTGATTATGCATATAGAATTTTTTAACTTAATTTTTCAAGATGAGTGTTTAACTTTGAAATATCAATATTAACTTAATGTATGACTATGTTGCCAATATAAACAGCACTTGAAAAATAAATATTTAGCCATTGGTTAAGTTTATCATACAATTTGCTTATTTACGAGTTTTTTACTGTTACCTCAGATTATGCAACAAGCAATTAAAAACGTCCTAAAGAGAAAATAAATACAAGTGAAGAGGAATATTGTTATTAAACGTCCAAAACCAAGATATTATAAACAAAACAATTCAATAAACACTGAAATAAGTGTTCAGTAGTGGTAAACATAAGTTAATTTTGAACGTGGCAACCTCCATTTGTCATGATTTTTGTAAGGCGGTTATCAACCGGTTTGATTATTCAGATGGTGGAATAGAATCTGCTGCTGTTTTTACTGCATTCCACAGGCTTACTTTGCTCGAAAACTACCGACCACCTTCATAGACCTTCCTTTTGGTCATTGCCCAGAGGTTCTCAATGAGATTTAAATCGGAGCTATTCGCTGGCCAGGTCATAATCCTTTTTGATTTGAATCCTCCATCCGCAAGCCAGTTAGCAATGTACCGTGCTCGGTGTGAGAGAGCGTTATCGTGCTGAAATACCAATTTGAAATTGCATGCGATAGTCTGCTCATCAAGCCATGGAATCAAGTTGGCTTCAAGAAACTGGCAGTACCTTTCTGCATTCAGTTCAACTCTTTCTGCCACTTCAAATGGACCAATAAGGGTGTCCCCTACTATCCCGGCTCAAAACATACCTCCACCACCTTGTTGACGCTTAAGCCGTGTCTGTTGAGGTCGATCATGGAAGACTCATCCAGACGCCCATCCATCTGGACCATCAAGAGTAGTTCTGCGTTCGTCAGTAAATATGACATTGGAAAAATCAGCTTCCATGTTCTCTTCAGCCCATTTGACCCTATTTTCTTTCGGAGTTTTTGTTAGAAGTGATCGTTTAATTGCATTTTTCACTTTCCCTAGCTTCTGCAGAACTTCACATCTTGTCTTTCTGCTTAGTATTGGGGCTCCAGCGTCTTCAAATATCACCTTACGTGTAGAAAAGTTGTTTTCTAGCGATAGAAACCTTCAGATGCCGAATATCCCGAGCATTTAATTTTCTCGTAAAGGCTCTAACCGGAGTTTTCCGGCTGACTTTACCTTCAATTGCACGCTGTAATTCCTTGGAAATTTTGAGTGTTTTCTTACTAGAAGCCAATAACGAGGTCACTTTGATCTTTTCTTCACTTTTTGAACTGCATATCTTGCCCATATTGACTAGAGAGTGATGTAGCATAATATGGGGCAACAGCAGAACCCCGTGCGATAAGCAAATGTTGGCAAAATTGTTCCGTTTTATTTTTTTCTAGTTGTTTTTATAGTTACAACGTACCTGTGAACTAAGTTACTATTCACATTTTAAATGTTTGACACTTATCTTGAAAAATAAGTAAAAAAAATTGTATTTGTATCATCAAAAGTAACGCACTGTAAAATAAGCTTCCCAATAGTTGGTCTATGATCACTATTTACTTGTACTTGTAAATGTGTCACAAAATTTTCAAGTTGCAATCATTAGCTCCTGATTCGTATCGTCCCTGTGAAAAGAGGGGCAGGCAACCAGAAACTCGTGCCTATGTCATTATTACCTTACTGCGCTGGCCAACTGCAGCGGGTACAGAGATTTTTCAACACCTTCTCTCCATGAGTTGAAAATCGCCGCAAAACTACCTAATTGGCCCAATTGTTTATTTTGCGACGATTCTACAGTTGATTTCGGCAATATACAACTCATTTCGACTAGCGTGACTCATTTCGGCAGTCGTACGACAATCTTACAGCGATCTTTTTTGCCGTAGCGTCAACTGAAAAAGGACAGTTCTCAAATGCAGTCCTTTTCAGTAGCTACTAAGAACAAGGAAAGAGACTTTCTTTGTGTCCCTTTGAGGACTAACATTTGTTTTTCTTAATCGTTGCAACTAAATGTGTGGGTGTCTTATTTTCAGATTCCTGGGCTATGGTACAACCTATAGGACACAAGTATTTAGCTACAGAGTGGGAGAGTCAACTGTTCGAGTCATTGTTCACTCTATTTGTAATACTATTTGGTAGAGGAGTACTAGTACAAACTTTACTAACGCATCAGAGACACTATGTCTATATCGCGCCGAACTATTCCTGCAGTTTAAGACAGGTTCGGCGCCACTAGGATGCGAAGTACATCTCGTTTTAATTATCAATGATTTTTGTCTCGGCTTTTCTGCCGGGAGGTATCAGAGTGGTCAGTGCGCTACTAGCATGAAAAAAGTCGCAAATAATGCATCTCCGGCCCCGGGGCACGACTGAACACTTCTGTTCAGCTACGCCGCACAGGGGAAAGAAACGAAAAGAGAAGACAGAAGAAAGAAAAAACCCCTGCAAACGGTTCCTTCCGTGGCCCTTCGCACGGGAGAAAGAAGAAGCCTGACGGAATAGGTCGGCCACCACGATCGGTTGCCCACCTCTCGAAACAGAAGAAAAAGTATTGACAGCCTACCTAACCTAACAAAACTAATCTCAGCAAGAACTGCGACCAGCTCCTGAGGCCTTTATATATTCTAACAGGGATAGGGCCTGCTAGAATATACCTCTGAGGGCGCTATTCGGGAGAGATCAAGTCCAATAGCTATGACCCATTAAACGTCGCACAATGGGTAATAGTAGCAGAGGTTTAGAAAACAAATGGCATGATCCTAACGTAATAGGTGAGATTGATGAGAAACACGTAGTGCTAACGAAGCCAAATAACAGCAGCTCGCTCGTTTTTTATTATAAGAAAGATTTTAGCATTGTTTTGATGGCGTTAGTAGATGCAGAGGGTAATTTCATCAAGGTGCATTTTGAAGCCCATGGAAAAGCAGCGATGGCGCTAAAGTCAGAGATTCAAAATTGGGTAAAAGTTTTTTAATTAATACATTGAATATACCCACCTGAAGCGTTACCTAACGCAAATATTGTACTTCGCCGGCGTGGTAGGCGACGAAGCTTTTCCGTTTAATAAGCACACACAGAAAAATAGTTGTTTGCCATTAAGCAAAATTAGTTAAGTGTAAACTACCCTGTCGTCAATGCAGTGATGCGAATAAAATATATAACTACCGACACTCCAGAGCTAGACGCGTCTCTCTGTGAAAATGCATTTGTTATCTTAACAACATATTTTTTTCGAATTTTCGTGAGAAACTACAAATAACACCTAACCACACTAATACTGTTGTTTCAGCAACCAAGTGTTCGCAAAACTTCCAACGAGATGATACACATCTTCGGGGCCAGGTGAGCTTGAAGACGAAGAAATACCTAGCGGGATTAAACTACTTTCTGGGGTGGGAGGCAATGCTGTGCGTGAGGCTTTCGACATAGGGGATAGCGTTAAGAAGTATTTCATTTCACCGCAAGGTCAAATAGCGCGGCAGAATGACGTAATAAATAGAGGAAAGCAGCATTAACATTGTCAATTGGTTATAAATGCAGGAGTTTAACTGTAATAAAAAGAATGGAATTTGCCGCTGTACAATAAAATACAACATCAATTAAAATCTAGTTTTCTTACCTAGTATTTCCAAGCTTTGGGCTGTTTCTTCTAGTGGTGTCATGATAATACTTATAACCCATACCATACACTATTTTTTATTGGAAGACAAAAGTAATAAGATTTTCATCAATGTTGTCAGCCATAATGAATTTAAATGTTCAAGTAACATGCGCAATAGGTGCTTACAGTGTACACTCAAATAACGATACCCAAAGGTTAGGTTGCTTTCGTAACATCAGCCTACGAAACCTGTACATCCAATAGACGACGAAGTTGGCAACGAGAGCCTCGAAGCGTCAAGCTCCTTCCACAATATCACACCAGCTTCCTCTAAGGCCAACAAGGGAAATGGTTCCCACTTCTTGGTACTCTGATACCGCAACTGTCCGGTTGCGACATTTCTTCGAACCAACTGTTGCTAGGATACTTCAAACAAGGGTGCACACGCACAGCTCTTCTCGGCAAAATATGGGCACTGTGTTCTCAGGTCGAACCGACGTCGACGAATTCGTTTCATCGCTACTAAGCATCAAATTCAAATTATTACTTTCACTGTAGTCATTTTGTTACCTTCAGAAGTTATTTACATCTGTTTCTCGGGGCTGTAATGAACTTCAGCGACCTTCACAGCAAATCCCCGCACACGAGTCCTTCTATTGAGAAGGCTAAAACCTAGTCCTATACGTCGGTATGTCGATCGTACAGAAGTGACCACGAACCTTTACGAGTATTTCACTTGCCAGGAACTGAAAGTCATGCACAAGTTTCTATCGCTAGTAGGGCGAAGATTCTCAGGCTACAATGGCGCACACGCGCTCCTTTTTAACCTTTAGTGCCCAGTTGATACCTCTTGAGTTCACCGCTAGGGATTAAGGTGGACATCCTGGAGCCAAGTCCTATTTTCCACCCACTGAAAGGAAAAATGTGAATTACGATAACCTAATCTTTATTGGCTTATTAACACACTCCGGGAATTTGGACTAAAAGTAATGCGGGACTACCCGCATCGTTTGTCCTCAAAATGCGTCTCATTAGCCCTGTTTTGCGGATAGCTATCTCAACGGTTTGAGACACCATTCGGCCGTACGATTCCTTACTCTAAAGCGGAGCAGTTTGTGAAACTCGTGTGGATTCCGATCGGAACACGTTTTACTAAAACTACTAGGGAATTCTCTAGCCCAAGCCCCGTCCAAGCTTCTAGCTAGATGCTGCGGCGCCTGGCCTTGCAGAAAGCGTACGAAAAAATCGGTCACTTTGCACACATATTTTCTGGTCACTTAAGCCTAATATTAGACATCCCATAGGTAGAACTGGTAAATGTAAAGAATCTATCTTACCGAGTACTCAAGAAATAGTTAACTTAGTCGCCTTTCTTTCTCTCGCCCTCAGTTTAGCCATAAGTTCATTGCAGGATGTGTTTCTTTATTGTCTCAATACAGGTAGGTACTCCCATAGTAACAGGGGCAGCGTGGGCATTCTTAAGACAGTTTAATTATTACCTACCTTATATCACCCATCAGCTGTCTTAAAAGGGGAAGAGCTGCAGACACTCTTCGTCCGAATTGACAATACTATTTCATTCTCAACTAAGAGAGCAAGTCTAATAATATTAAAGACCAGTTATTTATAGTCAGAAAGTTGAACCGAAGCCTTCGTTTCTGAGCAGAACGATATCACAGAGGAATGAGCAAAGGACATATAGTATGCCGATAGAAACAGGGAACCTATGCACGAAGGTGTTTCCACACAGGATTAATGCGCAGGGGAACAGCGAGTTGGGAAAGAAGAGGAAGAACAGAATAAAGCATGAGCAAGTACGAGTATGAAATCGAGAAGGAAGTATAGTAGACCCGAAATACAGACGTCCCGAAAGCCTAGCTAATGGCTGATGTAACCTACATGAGCCCCATGGGGTGGCCGAACCCCATGATGTAGGATGGACGATTGAAAAACTAGGACAGCAAAGTTTAGAGCACCATCGTCTTTGCCTTTTGGAAGAAATCCGTTGGGTCGTCCTCGGCCCAAAAGCCGAGTACTACAAACCATAGTCCATTTTACTAATGCGATTAACATTGGTGCCCCGTATCTATCGGATAAAGAATATTGAAAAACTCTAATGGAGGATACGAGGTGCAATCAGCTGCACCCCTACTAGCGACCTTGACTGAAGCTCAGTCGCGTCTCCACGTTAGCGTTTAGCACAACACGTGCAATTCAGTCCCTCAGAAGGTGACTCTTTGAGGTAAAGGTAAAGCCAACTTTGACTGCACCCTCTATGGGAAACCCACACGCGCTGGTTCGGGCAGCAGATATAGACCAACTGGACCCAGGGGAGAAAGAACAGTTGCAGCCGACCAAGGGTGAGTAGGAACAACTATGGCGCAACAAGCAACAATTAGCACTGGCCTGTGCCCTGAGGATACCAGTTCATGAAGAGTACCCAAACAGATCCTCTTCCACTTTGTTACTAAAAGAGAAGAGCCTGTTTCGATCCACCCAGTTGAAGGTATCCAAAGCAGAATATGGCTCGTGTTTCTGAGCTATTCCAACTCATTCCGTTATTCTCAGGGTCTAATAGGTCTAAAGGAATCCCCAATAAGCTAGAGTTAAAACCTATAGAATCATCGAGCACCACTTTTGGAGTAAATCCCGCCTGACTTTCAGGGGTATCTCAATATTGTTACTGACAAATCTGGATCATGGCTAGGAAGCCTATGTTTGCGTTCCATTAACGAAGTCAAAAATATCCCTTCTACTAGAGGGCTCAGCCGTCAAAAATGACGGAAAAAAATATAAATTAGAGTGTAATGTTTTTGCTTTCAGATTACGTTCTGCTGTAAAGTAGGTCTCATATCTGCAGGCCTGATCTTTCGCTAACGAAACGCAAGTTGTACAGCCGTGAATAATGTGAGAGCAAAATATCCAACCGCTAGGTTAGGCGCCAATCTCACTTTGGAATTGGTAAAAGTTGAGTAGCACCAAGAAATATAGTTCAACAATGAAAAAATTCACCAGAAATGCTCAGGGGGCTTATTGTAACCTGGATACCGCCCGACAGTTGAACCTCAAGCGTCAAAATCTGGATGCAACGTAAACTGAATATAATTTCGCGTCTGTTCATCATGGAATAACAATTACCACGTCAGGAATCAGCTGAAGAAAGCGTACGCTAAATGGATCATGCACACAAAGAACGAAACCTCCTACCAAAACTGAGCCACTCTTATTCCTCGAAAAATTGGCTAAAAAATATGCGACGAAGCTGATGCCCGACAGAATCAAAAACTCTATGAAGGATACCGCCATTCATCTAAGACGCTCAGAACAAGAAGCTTGATCGTCATATCAAAAAGTACCGAGCTAGTTTTGAAAGTGAAGCAATAATAAGAAATTACAGTATTTCACTTCGGACAATATAAATAGTCTACAGTGCCTAGACATAAGTATTTGCACAACTCAATTTTCTAGGAATTTTACAAAATTTAGGAACTGCTTTAGGATAACTAATACATGAAGTTTATATAACATATAGGTATATATATATATATATTCTTGTGTACGTTGGCAGCAACCCATTATTGAGACAAGTTTCGTTAAAACGAAGATGACATTGTTCCTTGGTAAGACGCCGTCCGTCTTTCAAACATTCCCGGATGCAATGCCACTGATATATGCTAGGTACGTCGACGATATATTTTTGCTCGTTAATGATGAACAACAGCTCATGAATACAAAAGCCTTGTTTGAAGATCATTCTGTCCNAAAAAAAAAAAAAAATTATGACATTAGTACTTGATGGCATGACCTTTATTGGAATAACACTATGGAGATGATTGTTATAGCTGGAAATTAACTTTTCACAATCACTTGATGGTATTTTTTTCCATTCTTCCATGCAGATAACCTTTACACCTTTACACCTTTATTGTTCTCCACATAGGTACAGACATTATAAATCAATCGGTTAAAAACATTCACAATCAAAAAGAGAACGGCCTGCTAAAAGCGATTATCGCTCATGGGGCCAAAT
>LQNS02277964.1:18787712-18801941 GCA_001587735.2 Parhyale hawaiensis | reverse complement strand
AAGGGCGGAAACGAGGTATTGACGGCACTGAAGGTCGAGGGATTGATCGATCCTCAGCATCTTGGACTCAGCGTGGAGATGGTCCACGGAAGCCATGCGGAGGCAACCGGTCGCGGTGCGGAGAGCGGCGTTTTGAACCATCTGCAGCTTGCGAACTGCGGGCTGGCGAGCCCCAGGATACCAAACTGGAGCCGTGTAGGTGATGAGAGGTCGGACAAATGCCCAGTATGTGAGAAGCAGAGTCTCCTTGCACTGGCCCCAGTGGGTGCCCGCCAATGCCTTGAGCAGTCGGAGGCGGCTGGAGGCTCGAGCGGCTGTAGAGGTGATGTGCGGTGTGAAGGTGAAGTGGGTATCAATAGTGACGCCGAGGATTTTGGGGCGGCGTTCTAGAGGAAGGGTGGAGTCATTCATAGTGATGCCGGGGTCAAGTGTTGACTGATGGGTGTCGGTTGTCCAAAGAGTTGAATTTGACTTGGAAGTTGATATGGTAAGGCCCTTGTTTGCTGCCCAGTTGCTGACTGAGGCAGAAAGAACCGAGAGAGCGGTAGCAGCGGTGAGAGGATGGCGATGGGACGCCACGACAGTGAAGTCGTCGACTTAAGATGTTACAGAGGGGTAGCAGAGCGGGTCCCGAGAGATGGGAAAGTCAGAGACGTAGAGGTAGAACAGGGAGGGCGAGACGACCGAGCCCTGAGGAACCCCAGCCTTGACAGCCCGGAACTGGGAGCGCGAACCGTTATAGAGACAGCAGGCTGCTCGACCCCTGAGGTAAGCCGCGAGTCATCTAACAACGTTGTGGTGGAGTGTGGAGCCGGAAACTGAGGAGAGGAGGCCCTCAGTGGGAACGGTGTCGAGCGCTTTGCTGAAGTCAATCAGCAAGGCCACTGTACGGTCGTGGGGTTTAGGTTTATTCATACCGCGGGTTGCTTGGAAGGCCAAAGAAAGTAGAGCAGATGTGGTTGAGTGCATGGGCCGAAAACAGTGTTGGTGAAAGGCTGGTTGGTAAGCCTCATTGATAAAAGGCAGGAGAAGGCGCTCCAAGACTTTCGCAGCGGGACACAAGAGCGATATTGGGCGGTAAGATAACTCACCTCTGCAGCCCCCAAAGCCCCGGCCGGCCCAGAGCAGGACAGCCAGACTAGGGAGGCAAGCACGGCCCTACGCGCCGGCACCAGCAAGGGAACGCACAAGCACACACCACCAACGAGCCGAGAGGTGCGCAGTTGGCCAGCAGGTCACCAACAAGCAACACATAAGATACATAAATGGAGTACCACCAGGTAGCAACTCCAGCAACCCCACCAAAAGGAGTAAGACCATCCACACTCCCGCAGCAAGGGGCACCAGGCAAGCATCACCACAGCCAAGCAGAGACCCATGCAAGCATAGGAGGGTGAGGGATAGTTACCACAATGGAGCCCAAGTAAGTTAGGTAACTCCTTAAAGGGTAAACACAACACCAGAGCGGCGCCACACCCATACAGCCAGTCAACCGACAAACTGCAGCTGGAGTCCCCACCTTTACAACACCAAAACCCACAAAGCAACCATCAAGGCAGGCACAGCAACACATAGACATCACACATAATCAAACAACACCTCCCCAAGTGATGAGCAAGACGCCCCTTGAAAATATCCAAGGACTGAGACAACACAACCTCCTCCGGTAACGCGTTCCAAAGCCTAACACATCTGGATGGAAATGCCCTCCTTCCAGCCTCAGTACCAAAGTATGGGTGAATCAACTTCAATGGATGGCCCCGAGCTCCACTAAAGTTAGCCAGAGAAAACAAACTATGCATCTCAGCGTAACCCACTTGCCCCACAAGCACTTTCCAGCACTTAATCAAATCAGCCCGCATCAACCTTCCTCTCACTGAGAATATGTTAAGTTGCCTCAACCTTTCACCATACTCCAGCTCCTCAAGTCCCGCAACATGCCTCGTCCACTTACGCTGGACCGACTCCAACAGCCGGAGGTCACCCACATAGCCAGTGCACAACTGAACAGTAATCAAGGAGAGGTCTGATGTGCGAAACAAAAAGGGCCACCATAAATTCTGGCGACCTACACACTGTGGAGCGCAAGAGGCTGCCAGCAAGTCTAGCTGCTTTCCCAACCAATTGCCTTATATGAGCATGGAACTTCCGCAGGTTTAGATGATTTTAAGATGGCAATTATAACAGCTAACTTCCATAAGGCGGGGATGTGAGCGTGAGCTAGGGAGAGATTGTATAATCTAGTGAGATAGATGATACCCTGCGGGCCCAGATGCCCAAGATGTAGAATGGACAGTTGGTCTGGGTCCACAGCTGTGGACCCTGCGGCGACTATGGCCTTACGGACTTGAGCGGGAGTGAGAGGGGAGAAACCGTGAGCAATGGAGTGGCGCTGTCGAAGTAGACGCCTGGCCAGTCTGGGAGGGGTCTGGGCGGGTGGCAGTAAATTGCTTGCAAAAGCCCCTGGCTATATCGCTGTTGTGGGTGAACGCGTGAGTTCCAAAAGATATAGGTTGGTTGCGAGGGATAGAGGACTGCTTCCCCGATAGTGAGCGGAGCAGAGACCAGAATTTACTGGGGTTGCTCTTGGGATCGCAGTCTTGGATAGTTTGTTTCCAGGCCTCTTGGGCCGCCCCGCAGATGAGGCGATCCACTTCTTGTTGTAGCTGAGGAAGGGAATGGTCGTGGGGAGACGAGGTGCGAAGGAGATCGCGACGGGAGATGGCGTCTCTGGCGTCGGGAGTGAGTCGGGGGATATATTCCTTGCGATGACCGGGTTCAGAGCTTCGGTCGACAGAGACTTTTCAAAATCTAGAACCTGAAGGTAACCCAACAACAGGGAACGAAATAAGTTATTTGCCCTATGGCGGCTTCTAGATTCTCGAGCGGGCCTAGCTTTTTGCTTAGTTTGCTTCTTCGAAGAAGATAGTGGAAGAGGCCAGAGTCAGAAAGAAAATGAGACTCTAAGGTAGGAGTCTGGTATAGACCTGCCCCTTTCTAACATTGACAGGCGAATGCGCCCCCTCCCCCCCCCGAAGGTTGGAATTTCTCCCAAGGCGGAGTTATCTAAGTGTGACAGCAGGTGTCAGAGATCAGCTCTGTTACAGTTCTCGCGCTTTTTAAGCTAGGCGTGGCCGTTGTCCGGCAGGATGTAGAAACAAACAACGAAGTAAGTGTTAAGTTTTCAGCGCAAACCTCACACAATTTTCAAGATGTTCAAAATAAACTCATAAAGAAGCGCTGTTTTATTTATTTACCAAGAGGCGTCTTTCTACAGTAAAAGTTTGATGAATTTTCTAGTATTAATTGGTTAGTACAAACGAACGAATTTTAGCACATTAAAAAAGAGTTACAAACGTTAACTCTAATGGAAAAACTCTAAGAGCATAAAGCTTTACGATATTCAACAAGAATTTTAAAGTTTCAATCTAAATTTCAAGATTAAGAGCCCAAATAAATTTAAACGTTAATTCCAGTTGAGGTTGCTAGTAATTATAGAAGGGCAATAGCTTACATCACATTATTAATCTCGATGAAGTTATTTCCCATAGTCGCAATAGTTGCAGCTAATTGCCACTAAGGCAGTACACTTGTCCTACAGTTCTTAAACAAAATTGTACTAATTGTACAAGAATTTTTAGCTACTAAAACTACTAGGTAGCTTATTGGTACTAAACATACCATTGAGCGTCTAAAATCATATTAGATCCAAATATCAAAATTTCTGTATAAAATCTATAACTGCCCCAGTCATCCACTGTCTGAGTTTCTTCCAGATCCATTTGTTCGGGTGAGGTATACTCGGCGGACTAGTGCTCTTCATGAGTTCGCCTTGGAACCGTTGCGATGCCGTACGGGCCAGTTTTCCCATTCGTTTTTTCCATCATGTGTGGATGCTTGGAATGGTCTTGATGGCTCTGTCTTTGCTGGTGCTGGTATGGGCATCTTTAAACGATCTGTACACAGAGCTATTCTGTGATCTCTGATCTTCTTCTTTTTTTTTTCTTCATTCTTTTGTTTTCTCCACCCGCTGGGTTGGTTGCGTGGGGGTTTGTTAACCTCATGGAGTTTCTCCGTTCCTATGTCGCCAGCCTGGTGTGATTTAATAATAATAATAATAATTTTACTTGATTAAATGGTACTATATAGCTCAATTGTACCAAACAGATGAACAATGAAAAATGATAGGTACTTAACGGTTAGTATGAAAAAAAGAATTTCACATCCAGCCAACAAGGGCTGCAAAATTTTAAGGAGAAATACCCATTCAGCTATGGTCGGCTGCAGGTATAATATAATTCACAATAGGACTACATTGTATATGACGGTACGGCTGCTTGATCTACATTTAGAGATGGGTGATTTCTAGCTATATAGAGCGATTCTAAAACCCTAACATTACAGTCGGAAGTAGAAGTTAAAATTTCAACATAGTCAAGAGAGAACGGATGACGGGTGTTTTCACCGTGAAGTCTAATTAGAAGAGTGAGGCAGGACTGTAAGAGGGAGGTCATTTCTGAAGGAACGCCCCCAATGCTGGTAAAACCTAATTTTAGACTGCTTCTGAGTACAGCCGATGTAAGAACTATGGCAAGTTCCACAACTGTATTTATAGATAATGTTCGACAGTAACTCAGAAGGCAGTCGATCTTTGTACTTGAAAAATGATCGGATTTGGTAGTCATTTCTGAGCACAAATATAAAATCGACTTGTGGGTAAAACTTAGCTAACATTGTCTCAAAGTATTTTGTCATTTCGGTTGATGCTGGTCCAATGCATAGCAGGGGAACATAAACCTTGCAGTTGTCGACAGTACATACAGGCAACTTTTTATCTGTGTAAATATCATTAGGAAAACGGCCAAGAAACTTGTCAAACAAAAAAGCAGGATATCTGTTATTACTAAAAAATTATCATAGAAAGTCCACTTCCAAATTAAAAGCTAAATACGTTGTTGACAGTTTATATGCTCTGTGCAGTAAAGTACAAACTGAGTTAAGTTTGTATACTAGGGGACAGAAACTAAAAAACTGCAGCCTAGCCCAGTGAACGTAGGCTTCCGATACACAGATGAAATGAATTGGTCATTTGTTCTTTCAATGTTCAAGCCTAGAAATGGTATTTTCTAATCTACTTCACATTTCATGGTAAAATTTATGTTGCTATGGTAACTATTGACGTGATCTAAAAATAATTGGGAATGAGAAGGATCACTAAAAATTACAAATGCGTCGTCCAGGTATTGTCTTTAAAAAAAAAGGTTTAAATCTATTCGGAAATTCGGTCAGGTACTTTTGTTCCATATTGAACAAGAAGATATTGGCTAGGGTAGGGGCCAGTGGATTGCCCATGGATAATCCCTAAATTTGCTTGTAAAGTTGCTTATTGAAGAAAAAATAGGTATCAGTACGGCTAGTTTTAAGCATTGCATAAAGGATTTCTTGTCGAAGCCGTGAAATAGGTGACTAGAAGCGAAAATTTTATAGCACAATATAGTAAGCGTTTCAAGTACTGGAATATTTGCATATAGTGATGCTATATCGTAACTGACCATATTAATTATTGGATTTTGCCTAGAGGCTAACGACATCATCATAAAATGAATAAAAGTTTTTTTTTACAGAGTATTCATTTACAGAATAGCTATCAATAATCGATATGAGAAACTTTGCTGACTTAAACATGGGCGTTTCATATGCCGCTAAAATTGGGCGCATGGGAACGTTGGTTTTATGAATTTTGGCGATCCCATATAAAATTCCTGAAGCAGAACCGGAGGCAAAAAGTTGTTTGTACATTTCAGCAGAAATAGTCCCTATTTGTTTCATTTTGCTCAGAAATCTGCTGATTTTATCTTCTATCCTGACTATTATTTTTATTGGATCAACTTTGCAAATTAATTGAAATTTTGAGGCATCAGAAAGGATTGTGTTGATTTTACCTACATAATCAGCCTTATTCAATGATATGACTCCCTCTTACAGTCTTGCCTCACTATTCTATTAGACTGTGAAAACACCCGTCATCCGTTCTCTCTTGACCACTTGGAAATTTTAACTTCTACTTCCGACTGTAGGTAATGTTAGGGTTTTAGAATCGCTCTATATAGCGAGAAATCACCCATCTCTAAATGTAGATCAAGCAGCCGTACCGTTATATACAATGTAGATTTATTTATTTTTCCAATTTTTACTGTATGAACAATAAGTCTTTGACATCTGACATCCACTGACTCCCAGGGCAACGCCGTCATATGAAGTGAAGTACGGCGGAATAATACAGTCCCGGAGGCACGGGACCTGATCGGCGGGTTGCGGTCAGCTAAAATGTCTTCCCTGCCACTGGCTCACAGGGAATGCTGCATTTAAGTACATATTACCATTTTATTTCTTATATTAGATAGGCGTTGAGCAGAGGTAGGGAAGAAGTAATTTGCTGAAATGGCACGTTCTTAATAAATAGCTTACTTTATTTAACATTATTAGGCATTCTTAATTATGGTTCAATAATTCATTTTATTCAACATAATGTACAAGAAGTTACTGAAACTAAGTGCTAGACTTACAACTCGTTTCAATGGATATGACTCAAACATAGCACAGATTGAGTTAATTTTCGAAGCAGAAAGATTAATTTTTGATTCTGTTAGAGCATATCTCTAAAGAAAAGAGGGAAAAGGAGAAAGGAAAGGAACAAAGAGGCCGCAGCTGCAGCGGAGCAACAGGTGTAATTGCAGACGACAGTCCAATGGCGCACGGCTCAGCATAGCAGACCACTGTCTACAGGCGACGGCGCAAATTATGGCGGTTGCTGGCAACTGCACTCCTCAATGATGAACCAAATTTATACTGCAAAAGTAATATTCAAGAATTTCAACTAAGCACACAATGTCGAGACTTTGCAAGCCACGTGTTATATTTCCATTGAGCCATTAAGGTAAAGAATAATAGGTATTACGTCTCAAGTTCGACTTACGAAAAGTTGTAGACTCACCTCAGAGTATGTGCACCTCTGAGTGGTGAGATTTCACCGCATTAAGCAAGAAACAGGGAAGTAATTAGTTACTTTAGTCTTCACGCAATTCATGTTAGTAATAAGTTAGAAGAAGTAATGAGGAAGACTTCCGAAGCCTAGCCAATTAATTTGGGAAAGCCACACCTCTCGCGCAATACCAAAAGGTGCATATGTGCAGGACTTATCGGCAATCTCTGAGTGATAGAAGTAATTCACGGAGGACTTAAGTACAGAGAAAAGTAATCACAGGTCAGGCGAGGGTAGGGCTTTCTTAATAGGGAAGGGAATATAAGAAAATAGTAACACAGAGTGAATCACAGGCCCCATCACTTCAATAGCAGCTACAGCAGGCACTCGCTGCCAGAAATAGCAGGCATCACTTTCCTTTCAAACACTGCAGGGCAGGCCTTTTCTGCATACTGAGTCCACTTGACGACTGACATACTTCGCCCCTGATTAGAGGTCTCCAAACTTCAAATAAATACTGCGTATGAAACTCTGGCCCTCTGGTGGAAGTTGGCCCTCCTAGGAGTTGAAGTAAAGGGGTTTTCTCCATTAGCTTACTTTCCTTAAGCTGTAGCATTTAATGTGAATAGTCAAGCTCATGGGCCATAGCTCACACTCCCAATTAATTTAATTTGCTTAAAGCACGAATCTGTTAGCTAATGTTTTTCTTTTAATGGGTAGTTAAGATTAAAATATTGCATATCCCGCACAGTACGCTGGGGCACGGCCACAACTTTAGAACGGAACACGCTAGTGATGTTCCAGTGGATTAGCTCATGTAAGATGTCAGCACTCAACATGAGTTCCTGGCGTAATCAACGTAATTTACGTCATGACCAACGGATCCAACGAGGTGCAGGAATCAAATGGAACTCTCTATTAGGGGCAATATTACCGTGAAGAAAGTGACAGTCACACTAATGAGGCTGAATAAAGCCCCTTTATTAGTGCATTGCAATTGAAGTTAAAATTCCCCTCTCAAAGAGAGGAAAAATTGATCGAGGAGCCAGATTGATTAGATAAGATTAGATAGGGGGCAGTAGACGAACCAAGAGGCCCATTCCCAGAGACACAACAGGACTTACATCCCGGCCCTCTGAGCTATTATATATTGCCATTATGTTAGTAGGATTTAGAGGATTGGGGAATCGAGAAGAGAAAAAAAATGGAAGACGAAAGAGAGAAAAAAAGAGAAAATAAAAAAAAGATGGGGAAGAAGAATCTCCGCCAAAGAGATGGTCATGAATGCCCGTAAGCATGATCGAATAGCCGCTGATATGCGGAGCTTAAATATATAGATGGAGGGGAAGTGTGAAGAAGTCAGCTTAAAATGGCCTGGGAAGCTTTGGCCGTTAAGCGCTTGCAACTCGTGGAGGAGGAGTCCTTAGCTGTGGAGGATGTCTCTCCCAGTGTATGTCAAGACGATTTTTAAATGAGTTGACCAACTCTGCACCAACAACGTTGGAAGGGAGTGTATTCCAAATGCTGACTATGAAATATGGAAAGAACTGCTGACTTAAGGTTGTTCTTCGAGCTTTATGCTTGAGTTTTTGATCGTTGTTACGCAACCGATCATTGGGGTCTCTTTCAAAGAGTCCCATTATAGAGGTACGTCGTTGAAATCATTCAAGTACTTGAATGTTTCTATTAGTTGTCCTCTGAGTCGTCTTTACTCGATGGAGATCAGACCCAGTTCTTTTAGGCGACGTTCATACGACTTGTTTCTCAGCTGAGGTATCAATTTCGTTGCTCTACGTTCGACTCTTTCCATGTTATTGATATCTTTAAACAATGGGGTGACCAGAATTGAACATCAAATTCTAAGTGTGGCCTCACTAATGCCTTGTACAAGGGAACGATGATGTCCTTGGACTCGTATTTGAAGTTTCTGGTGATGAATCCGAGTACTCTGCTTGCCATTTTCACACTCTTGTCAACTTGCTGACTGTGCTGTAGTTTGTTGGTAATACATAGTGATTCCTAAGTCACGCTGTTGGGTGACAGCAGCCAATTCCGTCCCATTCGTTTTCAATGGGGTGGAAGAGTCCACCAACCCTACGTGTATTACTGAGCATTTTTCGACATTAAAGTTCATCTGCCACGTTGCGCTTCATTCCATGAGGTGGTCAAGGTTTTGTTGGAGCTCGGTTCTTTTCGTTGTAGGATGACATAGTGTTGTATCATCCGCAAATTTACAGATTTTACTACGGATGTTAAGATTGAGATCATTTACGAAAATTGAGAACAGAAGTGGGCCAAGCACGCTACCTTGTGGGACCCCTGAGGAAACCTGTGTCCAGTCGCTCGACTCTCCTTCAAGTTTCACTTGCTGCTGCCGACCCGTAAGCCATGCCTTGATCCATCTTAAGTAGTCACCCTGAATGCCATTGGCTTCCAGTTTTTTCATTAGCCGGTGATGGGAGACTTTATCAAAAGCCTTTTGTTGGAAGTCTAGATACACAAGGTCTACACCCTTTTATTCATCTTTTATAGCTGTAACTTTTGAGAAAAAGTCCAGTAGGTTTGTTAAGCAGCTTCTTTCATTTCGAAGCCATGTTGAGTGTCAGATGGGAGCTGCTGCATCCTCAGGTGATCAGTGATGCGCTTTTTCAACAGGCGTTCGATAATTTTGCTAACGACCGAAGTAACACTGATTGGTCGATAGTTGCTGGGGCTTTTCTTATCCTCCTTCTTATGTATCGGTATCACATTAGCTAGTTTCCAATCCTGGGGAACTTCTCCCGTTCTTAGAAATTGATTAAATATTTCCAGCAGTGGCTTCGCAATGACTGGAGCCATTTCCCGCAGTACATGGGGAGTTAGATTATCTGGGCCAGTGGATCAGCTCTGTTAAAGTTCTCGCTCTTTTCAAGCTAGGCCTGGCGGTTGCCCGGCGGAATGTAGAAAGGAACATGAAAGTAAGGTCCAAGAAGGTAAACTGTAGGCCTCAATAAATAAAGAGGGTTATTTTTCTCAGGCGTAAGGTAGACCTCATAAGGAAGCAAGACTTCATAGTTTCGGTGAGCTAGGGCTCTCTGGGCTCGCAAAAAGATAGATTGAACTGAAAGAGGTGTTTGTCAGGACGAAGGTTAACGATCTAAGAACGGCAGATCGAAATGGGCCTTATTGGAAAGTTTAAAGCCCAAGCCAAACAAAGAGGGTTAGAGCCGTAGCACCGGCTCAGACGCTAAGGGAATTCGCATGCTTTCAGGACCCTTAGGAAGGTCCAGTCGCTCTTTGATGAGAATTAAGATGAGAATAGAGACCTTCAGTAATCTTATGTTTTACTAATGTTTACAGGTACGCAGTGGCGGTTTGAGACGGTACTAAAACCTCTGGTGGAGTTCCAAGGCAACAGGATCGAGCAGAACAGAGAGAAACTATAAGACTCCTATTCAATTGCTTTTGTATTAGAGACAAAAGTAAATGGGCCGATAGGCCAGGACGTAATTTGGCGAAAACCGGAAACTAACGAATTTTAACAACGAGAGAAACTCATTGGTCTTTTGCGCTTTGGTCTAAAGGCCAATGAGTTTCTTTGGCCTTTAGACCAAAGCGCAAAAGACAACTCCAGCTTGGTACGGAGACAGAACAGGACAGAAAGTCCTCACTCAGGTAGTTATGTCCTTACCAGCATATAGCTAGAAACAGAACTCAGGATGCTGCTTGGTCCTGGCGTGTTCCTAGACTGGAGGGAAACGGTAACTTATAAAATTCCTAGTTCATTTCACACGCAACAACATAACCTAGGGTCACTAGGTCTACTAGTATACTTCTGTTTTACCAGTAAAAGTATCCAACAAAAGCCTAGCCTAAACGAGAGCCGTTCATAATATCTTCTAAATACACTATTCTTAGGCCGTGACGAGGAATACGGCCCCCTAGCGGACGCCCTGACCTAGTAGGTACCTTCCAGAAGCAGATAGTGAAGCTGGTGGCAGGTCTTACCGCAGGACTATCGTCCGGATATAGCCGAAATAATCAGAAGGTAATCAAACGAGGTTGTCCTCGAGACCCAGAGGATGGTCCAGATAGAGGGCAAGCCTTTCCTTGGAAGTGCCTTAGGCCTTCCGAACTAAACCCAAGGACCGCAATGAGGTGGTTGCTTCAAGATATAACACGTAACAACGCTCGACCACTCAGGCACAGCGTGGGATAGTGGAATAAGTCCAAGGGGTGGTTAAGAACATAAGCAGAGCCTACACATTGGCAACCTCAGGCAGCAGAGCGGAACAGATTGAACGCTGGTTAGCCGAGGCTCTGAATAAGATAAACCAGGTACAAGTGAAACGAAGTGACGGTTGGATGTACGTCCACAGTTAGAGGCGTGTTGGGGTCCTCTAACCTGCTCGCAGCCCGCTTGAGGATGTAGGGAGTCCAGTGTTCTAGACTGGAGTCTGCTACAAACATTTTAGGACTTAGCCTGGACATATGGCCGCTTAAGAAGAGAGGAAAAATAAAGCACTTGTTTAAGGGTAGTACCCGTGGCAGAATATGATGAATCAGCCATGGGAAGCTTACTAACTGCATTTGCGGGTATACCCCCGGCCAGGCGAAGAGGCGAGATCACAAAATATGGTAACAGTGCCTGTTCCAGGTAAGCTGCTCCAGATACAGGGGCAGCACAGAAATTCAGGAGTTTGTGAGAACAGGCTCAACAAATCAAGAGACTTACCCTGATCCACACAGAAATAATCACATCACGGTCCTTCCGGAGGGACCGAATGAGGGCCTCAGGTTCTACAGCACCCGAGCACAAGGGCTCCAGGCACTTTGCTGCAGCTCTCAAAGAGCAGAGAGTGGCGGACACCATCGGTCTGGGTCCTGTCCTCTAGTGGGAATGAAGCTAAAGTCCATAATAAACAGTTTGGAGATACGCGGCTGTGGTAGGTACGTCAGATCAGGGTTCAGGAGAGAGTGTACTTTTCCTACTAGAAAGAAGACCTTCCGGCTAACTAGGACGGAACAAAGAAGAATCCAATGCCTTAACTACCTGGACGGACAGGAGTTTTCAGGCCACCACAGGCGAGTGCACAGGAGCCAAAAAGATCAGGGTAAGATCGAAAAAGATCAAGAGGTACCCTCCATATCAGGACGCCACAGAACCCCTCCCAGCTCCCCAAGCTACGCTGTTGGTATGTCGGAGCTATCCGACAGAAGCGAGCGACTGCACATAGGTTGAATGTTCCAATGAACTTTTTTGCAGTGGTAAGCAAAAGGCAGAGTACCTGCCTCTGGAGGTTAAATCCATCCCAAAGCCTGTAGTTTCTGGGCTTCATAGTAGCAAGATTTTCGCTCGTTGTCTGGAATGGGGCTCAACGGGTTGGGTGCCTACCTATATACCTACCAGTGGGCCTGGCAGGGGTCTCCAAAAAACCAGAAAAAAAGCAGAGAAAAGGCAGAAAAAAGTAGAAAAATCAGAAGTGAGCAGAGACTATACTACTACAGCCTACATGCTGCACATAAGCTAACTAAGTCAAATTTTGAGAGAAGTTACGTAGAAGTTTGGATTAATACTTACAAACAGGCAAACACGGCAAGAGTACCTACTTACCTACTCACTACAGTTGAAGGTAGCTTTGAAGAAGTCTTCAGGCAAGCACTGGGTATTTCAAACTTTAACTTCTAATGATGTAGAAAATAAAAACAAATGAGCTAAAACTGGCCCAAAGAAGTTTACAAGTGAGACATGAGCATGAGGTCACACATCAACAAGTGCACTAATGACAAAATATGCAAGGGGACCAAACCCCCAAAAAGCTTTGAGTTATCAAAATTCTTTTTTTTTTTCACTTTACAGTAGCTATACATCTGACGGACACACAAGAAAAATTTTAGGCAGCCAGTGTAACAATAAATAGGAAAAACAAGGAACTAGGGGTGAGTTTTTTTATCACTTCATTTTTGACCTGAAAAACTCTTGATTATTTGTCTGATCTTCACGAAACTTGGCAGATATAGCCGACATAAAATAGGAAGAACATGAGGGTTTGACTCTTGTACTTTTTTCATTTTCACCATGGAAAACGAGTTAGCTATACAAAGAAAACAGAAAACGATTTTCTTTGAATAACTCGTTTCCTATGGCAAAAGTGGGAAAACAGTGCATGAGTCTAAACCGCATTCATTTCTGATTTTACATATCTGAACAAAGTTTCATTCAAATTAAAAGGAAAGTAAAAAACTAAAAATTTGAACTATTTGGCGGGAAATTGCATATGGTGAGAATACGATTAGCTATCAGGGTTGCGGAGTTGGGTGGCTCAAGGTCCAACTCCTGGCCCACCAGAATTTCCTAACTACGACTTCTGACCCTCAAGATTTTCCGACTCGCGACTCCGACTCGTTGGTCCAACAAGTAGATATTTGATGTAACTAAACATTAAACGTGTCCAAATAATTTTTGCTAGCATACACACTGATCAAGTTAAAGATGCTAGGTGCATTGTACATATACAGTGGAACCCCGTTTTCCCGGACTTCTCGTTTTCCCGGACCATTTTTACTTTTCTGGGGTTTTCCCGGAACGTTCCGGGAAACTGAAACCAAGCCGGAATACCGGAAAGCTTCGGTATTTCCTGGAAAAAGTCTGGACTTCCAAAACATTTCCCGGAAGTGACGCTGCGTAAATACTGAAATTCGCCTATTGTGCAGCGTCGCTTCCGGGAAATGGAAGGCAACCATCGTCATTTCCGTTCAGTTGTCGTCTGCACATTGTGGTGTTTGTTTAAGAAGTGCTATTTTAGGGATTTAAATTCAAATTTATGGGTTTAATTTCTGATTTTTAATGTGAATATGATAAATTCCGCAAGTTGCAATGACGCTAACCATCGTAACAGCAGAGACAAGATTTCTCATACAGGACGGCACTAAGATGAATGAGGTAACTGCCTCCATAAAGATTTTGTGGCCTACGCAATTACAGAAAAAATTATTAAGGAAAATTGTGTTATCCGCGGGTGCAACCACTCGCAAAATCGCACAAGTGGCGATAGCACTAATACTAGCGTAGCAGCAGAAACAAACTTTCTTGTGCAGGACGGCACTAACATGAAGTAACTGCCCCGATAAAGATTTTGTGGCTTCCGCAATTACTGAAAAAGTTATTGAGGAAAATAGTGCGATCACGCGGGTGCGACCACTCGCAAAATCGCGCAAGTGGCGATAGCACTAATACTAGCTTAGCAGCAGAAAGAAGCTTTCTTGTG
>LQNS02277964.1:18777421-18787513 GCA_001587735.2 Parhyale hawaiensis | reverse complement strand
CTAATACTAGCTTAGCAGCAGAAAGAAGCTTTCTTGTGCAGGACGGAACTAACATGAGGTAACTGTCTTCAAAGATTTTGTGGCTTATGCCCTTACAGAAAAGGTTATTAGGAAAAATTTTGTGATAATGTGGATGCAATCACTCGCAAAATACCGTAAGTCGCGATAGCACTAATACTGCCTCAAGTTTTGGTACTTCATGCATAGATTTACATGTAAAATGCTGTGTGGACTGACAATTCCGGAAATAGCTTCAATTCGGTTCACCAATGCGTGGCAAAACACGGTTTTTCTGGCAATGAATTTTCCGGAAATAGTTTCAATTTACCGGACAGACGTCCGGTAAAAAGGGGGTTTTTCCGGGAATTGAGATTTTCTCGTTTTCCAGGAAATTTCAGTTTCCCGGAAGAGGCTCCCCCCGTGCTGTCCGGGAAAACGGGGTTCCACTGTACAATGATATTTTGCATCATTTGGGACATTAAATTGAGGACATGAGGACATTGAAAATACTTGGGAAAACTTTTGAATCTGGTACATTTTGAGGGGGGCAAAGTTATTGATTGTGAACCGATTGTTTTAAATTTTGCACAGTATCGGTATTTTTGACAAAGAAACATATTTTGGTTATACAAATTTCTTGATTTAGGCCTCAGTTTTTGAGATAATGGGAAATATATATATATATATGTACGGTATATATTTTTCTAATTTCAAAAGAATAGAACTCAATGAGCTTTCATGCTACAATAAAAACAATGACAGTTTTGGCGTCCTTGAAATATTCTTAACAATACAGAGCTGGACTCTCCATTTTCTATTCCATCCAATCACTAACTAGAATATAGGGAGAAAATGGGTTTTGAGCTGTGTTAAAAAAAAGTATGAGGGCAAAAATGAAAATCCCGCTCTTTAGTTTTGTTACAAATGATTCAAGGATTCCAAAACTGTCATTGTTATTATTCTAGTATGAAAACTCATTGAGTTCTATCCCTTTTAATCTAAGAAAAATTGCATAACTACCTATATATTTATATATTTCCAATCATCTCAAAAATAAGGGCCTAAATAAAAAAATGAACAAGTAAAATGCATTTCTTTTTGAGAAATACATATAGCTACTATGCAAATTTCAAAACAATCAATCCAAAATTGATCATTTTGTTCCCCCACATAGGTACCTAATGTAAATGTACCAGGTGTGAAAGATCTACCCAACATTTTCTGAATATCCTCATCATATGGAATAGGAAAATACATGGTAGCTATACCTGTAAAAGAGAAATGTAAAAAAATAAATATGTCCACATTTACAATTTTGTTTTTAACTGGCGACTGAAAATTCAGGATTGGCATTTGTTTTTAAATGGGATTCCCGAGTCAGGCTAAAAATGCCGATTCCAACTCCGACTCCCTCTCAAATCGGCCGACTCCTTCTCCACAACCCTGCTAGCTATATAAAAAGGTTTTCATATATGCAGTGCTTTGAATAAAACTTGGCATAAGTGTGTAAAATCAAAAAAGAATGTAGGTAGGTTCGACCCCTGTACTTTTTCCCATTTTCTCTAGGTATAGAAAACGAGTTATTCAGAGAAAACGGAAACGCAGGCTCTAAACTCTAAAAGTTAATTTTTCCGACTTCAAAATGCTTCTTCTCACACATTTTAGAAGGAAAGTTACTGGCAGTACAGAAAAAAAAACTTACATTCAGGTCCGGCTAACTGTGGTTGGCCTGCCGGCTGATGAGATGACTCAGAGCCCCTGTCTGAAGTTCTTATGGCACGTCGAGCGTCATCATTGGGCAAGTTAATATCAGGGACGGCATCTGGCTTCAACAGTCTCGCATTTTTGGGTTCAGTTTGCAGCATTGAACTCATACGAACTACACGTTCGTCATATTGTGCCGGTGAAAAATGTTTTGAGCAAACCCGGCTGTTGACTGTGGGGACAACATCTGGCCTTTTACATGCTTTTATCCACTTATCCATGTAAATGGGATTTTTTGGAAATCGGTACAGTTTAACTAGCCCATTCTGACCTTGTTCAGAACACCCTAACATCGAACACCAGCCCATTGTTGGCAAGATTAAATACCTAATTCAATTGGCTGCAGCACCTGCGTTCACTGTTCCACAGCTAAATGTATCTCTTTCTGTGCCTGGAAGTGAAAAGAGGCCAGTAAATGTCGTGTACCCTGGATGAATTGGGAGTACCTATCTAAGAGTTCAAATGCAGAGATTAGTAGTTATTTTACATTAACAGATTCACTACATATTTACAAATGACAATTGTGCATACCAGTATCAAGCTATATATGTAATGCTCATACTTTTCACCTTATAGTTTAACAGTTAGCTATACAACAACATACAACCAGTTCACCCCTACTATAATACCAGACTGCAAAGTGTGCTAAGTAGGCACATTGTCAAGATTATGACATTTTCACTGATGTCAATGTATTTACTGCCATAGATAGCTTAATTTAAGGGAAACTGTTGGCAACTTTTTTTAAATTAGATAGGCCGGCAATAGAGGGACCAACAGGTCCATTCCCAAAGCGACAACGGGACTCAAGAAATGTTGAGAAATTGCCTGTGCATATCTACAATCTTCAGGATATAATAAATAATGGGGGCAAATACATTGCCTGAGATATTTCTATCCTCTGGTATACTCTACACTCTGGCTATAATAGGCTCCAACAGGACCTATGTCTATACATACACATACATAGATATAGCTACAAATATAATTCTAATAATTTGTATATCTGCTGTGGCAAACTTCACTTCTCCAATAATAATTGCATATTCCAACGAACACTTTTGCAGTAGTGAGCTGGAGGCAGACTTCCCCTGTCATTACAACCTAAGCCCGCAAATTCCGCAGCAGTAGGGGATACACCACTTCTGGAGGACTAGTCGGGGTCATCACACTTATGAATAGCCAGGTAAGGAACTCTTCAAGCCTTTGTCCCTACGGCAGTACTGTCATTTAAAGTGTCTCTCAATGGGCTCTGGGAACACCATGAAACCCAATGAGATCTCTGATTAATGGCAGAGATCTGGTTTTTCTTTTGCTCACTGAGGTCGCACTTTCTTCAGGTTCACTAGGGTCGCACTTTCTTCAGGTTCACTAGGGTCGCACTCCCTCAATAGCATTCCTTTTGCAACCGGTGCAGCTGCAACCACACCTCTGAGCACCCTCGCCCAGAACCGTAATTCGGTATGTAGACAAGCGATTAGCATAATCCGCAAAACCAGGGCTTTGGGCAGGAGTAAAACTACAGAGCAACTCTAACTCCCACTCACTACTGCAAAAGTGTTCATTGAAAGTTTCAACTATTTGCAGTAGCTTGCTCATGGCAGATTTCCTCTCATTAGCACCTGAAATACCCACGGTGTAGAAGTCGGAGCTTTACAAAGACATCCAGTACCTAGCTATGTTAATTTAATTGTGGAGCAATCATACGCCAAGGCTTAGTAAATGACTGCGTGGGAAGAAGGGCTTTTGCAGTTCCCTGAAGAGGAGGGTGCACAAACGAGTAGGTGCATTAGCAATTTTTAATCAAAAGATTTGAGCCCCAATATGAGTCAGACAACTGATTTAAAACACCAGGTTTGATAGAAAATCTTTCTCCTCAGCTTCCATCGATGGCTGATAGCCAAGAATCCTTCCCTTTAAAAATATAAAAGCCTGTAGGACAGTTCGAGAAGATGGAAGCTGTCGCCTAATTAGCTATCTAGCAAAGTCAGACACTCTTCAATTAACCAAGCTTCCCGCTTAGAATGAGTTCTCTGTCCCTGCACTCTATTTTGCTCAAAACTGTCTTCAGCTTAGTGCAGTCGCATTATCAAAATTAGCCGAATGAAGAACTTTGCCAAGCACGGCTTTTAACAAACAACAACCAGACGAGTCTAGCATACCTAACCTTTCATTACCAATATGGGTTATGGAGGTGTGGATCCAGTAGGCATGATTCATCTGTTTTATTAGCAGCTTTGGCGTTCTCGCTCATAAGCTAGGTGTGATTTTCCGGCGTCTGATACAGTTAGGAAATTTTCCCCATTTTTGGTGTTCTGGGAATATTACTCCCATTCCCAAGTATCCGATGTCACCCCATGTCGCCAACTACAAACCCATTATGATGACAACAATGTTGTTGAAAGTGTTCAAGAAATTGGTCTCCTGCAATCTTGGTCGTTTTGCTAAGGCTATTATGGGTTTGCTGACTGCTGGTCAGATTGTGTACAGAACTGGTTTGGGTTGTCGGTGTCACACCATTTGCAGTCTGCGCTGGATTGTGGGTCTGAGGAACACATTGTACAGATAGCCTTTAGCATGGCGTTTGACAAGGTCACCGACAGGAATCTATTGTACAAGTTGAAGCCTTCGTTGGTGTGAGCGGTGGGGTTCTGTCAATCATTTATGAATTGTTTCTAAGCAAATGCAGAGTGTGTCTGTTAACAGCTTTTTTGAGTGCCTCATTCGCGTTGGAGTCCGGCGTTCCAAAGGGTAGTGCACGTGGCCCGCTGCTGTTTGTTCTGTAGCTATACTGGTAACATGCTCTCTTTGCTAGAAAACACTATATCAACCATGGCGACAATTTCAATTCGATAGCAGTGATACCTTTCCCCACTGGCGTAATGCTGTCGTCCAGTCTCTGAATAGGGATCTGTTGTGCTTTGGTGCATGTTGCTCGGCCTGGAGTATGAAGCTGAACGCCAGTGAGACAAAGTCTATTATGGTCAGTCTCGGACCCTTTTATTATAGCATCCACATCTGATGACACTTTGCTTCAGGAGTCTGGCTCATTGGAGATTTTCAGCATTGTCTATAAGAAGCTTACTTTTGAACCACATATTATACGACGGGTGTCACGTGCTTCCAGTAACATTGGGCTCCCGCATAAGGTGAATTCTGCGTTTGGTGACAGTGAGGTAGTCCGCAGATACTTTTTTGCAGCCTGTGTTGGAGTATTGCTCACCGGTTTGGGCTTCAGCTGCGGACAGTTACGTCTGTTGGACCGACTTGTTAGTTCAGCCAGCAGGCTGTGTGCTAAAAAACTGGTGACTCTGTCTCATAGGACAGTGGTAGCCGGCTCTGTATCATGACTGTATGCTTTATAAGGTAGCTGCATAACAATGAGAGACTTTGGTTGTATTCTTGTGTATCTGCCCTAAAGGTCTTTAGGATTACACATGCTGTGGGTAAAGCACACTCTCATGTTGGAGATTTGTAAATGCCACCAGTCAGTTTAGTTGGTGCTTCCTGCCCTAGTCTGTTAAGGTTTGGATTTTATTGCCAGCATTGCCTTTCGGTCATACTGGCCCGCAGACATTTAAGTCAGCTGTTAATGGCTCTTTGCTGGATTTTCTTTGGCACCGTTTCGGACTTCCCGAGAAAGAGAATGATGAGCATCTTCTGATGTCTGTGTCACCACTGTGTTTGCAAGAAGAAACAACCCCATCTTCATAAGGTAATACAAAGTCTTGGTTGGTAACAGAGATGCGGCCCGAACCGTGATGGGCACTAAAATTCCGGAATGATTACAACACAGGGGCATTATTGAGCAACAAGCATACCTCTCACCTCAGAGTGATTCAGTTTCAAGCCGCGACTGGCAACAAATTTACTATGTGAGTAGCACTTTTAACACTGAAACGCCAGAAGTACAGAGTTGCATAATGAATTAACTGAGTGCTGAGAGGGTATTTTTTACTATTACCTCCATACAAATACAGTATAAGACTTTTAGATTCCTGTTCTGGTAGATATTGATTTGCTGAACACAAATCTGAGGGTCGCAATCATTGGAAATAAGAAGCTTTTGAAATATTGATGTAGTACCATAAATTAAACTCAGTACCAACCTACTTCAGTACGAGATGTACTCAAGTGCAGTTATTTAGGAATCATAGCTAGTGCTGGATTGCCAATGGATAGAGTGTTGCAACGAATTTTTCTCAGTGGCGAGTGAAGACAGAACACCTCTGTCGGTAGCACCAGACCAGCGACAGCGCCTAACTCTGGGGGCGTCTAAATGGTAGTTTAGACCGTCTCGAGGCATAACCCTCATTATAGACAGCTTTCAGTGTTCTATCTTTTTTTTTCCAGGCCCCGCCCACTTGGTATCTCAGGAGCCCAGCAACAGCACTCCTCATTCTGGCACGACGAGCGCACCAATACATCAACTTCACCCCAGGCCATGAAACTGAAGAGGCATTGGGTTAGTTTCATCCTCCAGAGGTGTTCTGTCTTTGCTCGCCACTGAGGAAAATTTGTTGCAAAACTCTATCCATTCTCAGCGGCTCGCTCCGACAGAACATCTTCTGTCGGTAGCACCGACATACCCAAGGCGGAGGGAGCAGGGAAGGGTTTCATGGCTTCCCCCGAGTTGCTGGTGCGAAGGATCCTGATCTGAACTAATTTATTCTCTTGTTCTTGGTGATCTTTTCTTCAGACCAATCCAGGTGTTTCAACATTGGCCTGGTAGTGACAGTAATTTGCGTCTTGGCCTTGAGGGTACCTGGCAATCATCTCTAGTGAGTTGCCGTACCCCTGACCTTCAGCTAAAACACAGACTATAACAGGCCTTCCTGGATTCTCCCGGAATAAATCTATGTAAAATCCCTGTTACGACAATACAGTTCTAACCAGGCTTCTTGCTGCTCTCAACCTTACGTGCAGGTTGAAGGTTAGCCAGCGCACAAAATCGCTCGTAGTTCAGATCCTTCTGGGCCCTTTGGACTACCGGTACTGTTTTTGTCTGGGTCTTTCTAGAACCAGAAGGCTTTCAAATCTATTCCGGAATCCATTTCGGATCATTCTAAAAACTGCCCATCTGTAGCAGAGGTCAATTTCCGAGAGGGCTGTTCTTTCAGTTCGAGCTGAAAAGCCCAGCTCCACCTTCCTTACCTTCTTAACCGGTCTCTTGCCGGGATGACCACCGGTACCTATAGTAACCCAGAATTAATCTGTGGTAGTTTTCCCCGGATTTTCTTTGCCGTTAGGCTGGGATTTCTTCACTAAGGGTCCTGGATTTTAGGTTCCTAGAGGGGGAACCCCAGAGGCTCAAGGCAACTATGCAGACTAACCTGCCTCCTGAACTGTCTGCTCGGTTGAGCAGATCCAGTGACGAGATAACCCTTCCTAATTCTAGGAAGCTTACACTTCCATTCCCGGAACTTTCATAAGTATGGTAATCTTCCCACTGGGAAGGCTGAGGAAGTTACTCTTAGGCTTGGGAACCCTAGCGCCTGATGTCCTTATATACGCTAGTTATGGAGAATGACCATTCCTCAGGTAGATGAAGACACTTTCTTGCAGCTCCATTGCTTTCTACCGTCGTAAGAGAACAAACTTGGACAGGATCCTCATGAAGTTACCTGTACTGACACTAATTATTCTATGGTCAATCAGGTTATTCCCCTACGGAACAAGGTCAAGAGGGACCTACAAAGATGACCCTGTGAGTGGGGGAGGTAGGACGCTTTTTTTTTTGAGCCATGAGTCTATCTCAGGCTCTAGCCTTGAATTACTGGTAGAGAAGGATTTTCTCCAATTCTTCCTGAACAGTGGCACCACCACTACAGGTTTTATCTGTGTCTAGTCTCCTCCTGGTGACAGACACAGTATCTAAGCCTGTTATACTTTCATTTTAGTGTATATCTATACAGCAGATTTAAGCTGCTATCCGGCTCGAGCCTTGACTGAGTAGACGTCCACTATGCGACTCTGGAGTAAGATCATAGTCGCACCATCTCAGGAGGAGCTGAGAGAATCTGCTCTTGGAGGTCCCCTTCCTGAGCTGGAGGGAAGTCCTCGTCAATACTAATTGGCTCGGACCGAGACCCAAGGAGGGTACCGCCTTAATCTTCCGCCTTTTGTCTAGAGACATCTTCCTACCCTAGAAGGAGGGACTCTGGACATAAACCTGCACAATCTGTGTCGTAGTCTTGCCTGGCCCCTCCTGAAGAGGTCGAATGCTCGGGACTGCGTGACTGAGAATAGGCAGGCTCAACCGGGGAAGGCACAGGCTTCCAAACACTTTCTATCTAGGGAATTAACCTCCTACTCGACCTAGTGTATCTTACCCTAGAAAAAGAGTACTCTGTGAAAAACTGGGCTTTCTCTATGGTAAAAGACGCCACAGAGAACTAACTGGCGCTTTCTAATGCAGTCTCCTGGAGGTTGAACTATACTACTATAAGACATCTACTGGTAGTTCCAAAGCAGGATCTTACGTTGATACTAGCTGAACGTCGTCTGCTTCTTGGGGGAACATAGCTCTGCCCAGTCAACTAGGCTTGCACAAATATTTCCTATGAACTTGGGTTAACTCCTAGCTTTATAGCTCCCTGCATTTTCCTCGAGAGGAAAATCTTTGCCTGCAAAGAGGGTTCCCTCCTGGTGAGCAGACCAGAGAGAGAGATTACCAAATTCTGAACTCCTGGAAATTCTAAAATTCTATCCGATATTTCCTGCAGAGCTAAATGTAAGGGACCAAGCTCATTGCTAGGTCCAGCTGGGTTAGCTACTAACCTATCATCTCAAGTCCTGGAACTTAAGATAGCTCTCAGCCCATCGAGTTTCTGACTGGGCTTTGGGAACAAGGGACGTACTGGGCACTCTGTTTTCGCCCCTAGAAGGATCTTAAGACCTTTGAGTGAACAGAATTACAGAAATCGTAAGGTTATGCTTTGAGTTCTCAAGGCCTATGGCTAGCAAAGATGGGTGTGACTGTGGAAGCGGCAAGGCGCTTCGCGCGCAGCGCGATTATTTTTTTCACGGGTGATGTTCGGTTACAGTAAATTTTGACATTAGTCGGTACATTTGACGTTAGTCGGTACATCTGACATTACTCTGCACATTTTACAGCTAAGTAGTGTATTCCGGGGCGGAGATGGTTGGCGAAATGCCGGGGCGGAGATGGCGAACCGTAAAAAAAAAAAACAGGGATAAAAGGCATGGATAGCGGTGAGCTATATACCACATGGAAGCCTATAATGTTGTCTAATAACCAACTAAGTATCAAAACTCTAGCATGTTTCCAAGTATTTTAAAAAATTTTTTCTTTGAGACACTGTGAAAAAACACCCTAAGAAAATTTATTTTCCTGACACCCCGTTTTTTTAAATTTGTGATTACTCGAATTCTAATGATGCTAGAATAGCGAAACTTGGGCTGTTGGTAGCTGGTATATGTGTGTTTATTTCCTATGTATATAGACTCTTTACCCCACTTCATGTACGTACGGGAGTACAAACATCGTTCGCCATCTCCACCCCGGCATGTGATCGTATCACGGGGTGGAAATGGCGAACGTAGAGGCTCTGTATTTACGGTTATTGCGTTGGCAGAACCTAATATTTTTATGAATATAACATTGGTAAGGACATATAAGCCATTATAGATGCATGTTATTACCATTACATCTATTTCTAATTGTCTAAAAGTCGATCTACAGTACTTTTCTGTCATGAGAGCGCACCATTATGGCTAGTTAGTTACGACTCTCATTCAAAAATCTCTCTGAAATAGCTAAACAATAATAACCTGCATCTTCATAGGGTTACGTGTAACAAACAATGTTATGATCGTAAAATATGTTGTTCTGCCAATGAAATAAGTATAAAAAGAGAGCCTTTACGTTCATCATTTCGACCCTGTGTTACGATCACATCAAGGGGTGAAATAGCAAACAATGTTTGTGCTACCATTTGTACATGAATTGGGGTAAAGAGTCAAGATACACAGGAAATAAACCTGAATTTACCAGCAACCAACACTCCAACTTTCGCTTTTCTAGCATCATTAGAATTTGAGAAATCACAAATTGTAAACAGGTTTAAGGAAAAGGAATTTTCATAGGGTGTTTTGTTTCAAAGGGTTGTGATCAAATATTTCTTAAAATACTTAGAAACATGCTACAGTTTTGAAACTTAGCTGGTTATTAGACTACATTATAGGCTTCCATATGGTATATAGCTCAGCTCTGTCCATGCTTTATTTCCTGCATTTTGGTGGTTCGCCATTTCCGCCCTTTCTGCTTTTGGAGGTCAACGGCGGGTAGAGCGCACTATGCAAAAA